>JAYRBT010000114.1:45777656-45804629 GCA_036023395.1 Myiotriccus ornatus
ATCATTCTATTTCACTGAATAGCACTACTGCCTTCCTAAAATATTTCATAATTAATGTAGAAACTTTATCTGCAAGTGAAAAATCGTGCAAGTAGGTATTTGAGATAGATTCTTGCTTTCTGTTGAACTGCAATGTAACCGAAACAAAAAACCCTGCAGCACAGCTAACTGCTGGTAACCTTATGCTATAGGCACCTGGAAAGCTAATGATTGCCTAAAGCAACAGCTTCCTGGGATGTGGATTCAAATACTCCAAATTCATCTTACTAAATTATATACACCAGAGGTTAAGGTAGTTTATGAATATGAACTGAGTATCACACTATGAGTAGAAATACTGTATAACATTGGTCTCTGAAGCTAGTGCAGATCGTTAAATATGCTTTCCTTCTTTGAAGGTTATATTATTGGCTTGTTTTTATTCGAGTGACATGATGATTGACAGATGGAGTGAATGTAGCCAAAATACTTACAGTTACTTGATTACAATGAATTCTGTTCATCCACCTTCACACTGACTTTTGGTTTGTTTCTCACAAACTTTCAGCTACTGCAGTTTCTAGAGCAAATGTTTTCAGACAATGGATTTCAAAATACTTTTCCATACTTTTTTTTAAAGTTCTCGTGCACTCTTGTCCCTGGGTACCAAGACAGCATGGAACATGCACACCTTGCTCAGGGCAACCCTGTCAGGGAGGAAGAGAAGGCCACAGGTAGCATAGAGACCCAGGAGCCAGACTGGATAATCAGCTGGGCAATGCCCATTTACAGTAGGAAAGAAATGTCATAGCTCTGTCTGGTATGTAAAGCAAAGACAGGAGGGTGTAATTGTACAAGAGTGACTTTACTATCTCTAAACCTGTGCAGCTACGTGAAGTTCAGAATGCTGTGATCAATTCATATTGTAAAGATCTAAAAGATAACCATATGAAAATATTTTTGAAGCAGTCACATCATGAGTAGAGGCAGGAGCTAAACCAAGCAGTTCCTCCATGCGTTAATGATGCATTAAAGCTCACCTATTGTTTTACTTGCAAGGATCCAGTCTGTTATCTCTGCTTGTAAGCATATTTCCATATTTTTGAATATGGAAATAAGTCTAAAAAAATTCAAAAGTCCAAAAAAAGTCTAAAAAATTTCAAAATTACCAAATAAAAAAATGTGTTAGAGATACCTATTACATATTTTTTTTATTCTCTGTTTTTCATCTGTGCTTTGACAAGCAGAGCTGACACTTAAAAGCAACAATGGTCAATCCCATTTCCTTGAAAATCAATACCTGTCACAGTAACAGGAATTCAGGGTCAGGGATTTAATTTCTATAAACCCCAAAAGTCCTTCCATGTTTCATTTAAATGGATAAAAAGATTGGATTTAAAGTTTTTATTTCTTCTGGTACCACCAAATTCTGATTAGACAGAAATTGTCTGTAAGCCCCTATTTAGATGTTTGTACTTCAATTTAAATATGCTTCTATCTTCTCCTCACAGGTCTTTGTCTCTTTTCTCTGAAGTGACCCTGAGGAATTAATTTTTACTTCATACAGAGAGAATGACTGAAAGCATGTTACACCATTTATATATTTAGTATATATATATAACATTTTAAGAGGAAGAAAGCTTAGCAATCCTTTCACTAGCTCAAATGGTGTCACTTGTTCTTTCAGAAGTGGCTGTCACCCATCCAGCCACTAAATATCTGAGAGATATTTTCGGAGACAGCCTAGGAATATCCTGATCCATGAGTGCTTTAGGGAGAAATTCTTCAGCCAAAGGTGAAATTAATCATTCCCACTGTAAAGGTTTGTCAGATTGGAGCGAATTTCACATACAGCTCGGGTGGAAGTGGAATGAAAATACAAGAGCTTTTTTTGACTGCACCAGAAAAGCACACCAGGCTAATGGTTGCAGTGAGGGTAGGAAAATAAAGTTCTTTGACTCACATCTCATGTGAGTTGCCTGCTGGCAAGCAGATGCACCTATCCTGAACTACCTGGGCCATCTCTATTAATCTTGCAAGCACACCTTCTGATGTATTCTATATGTACACCGGTAACAAACAATCATTTTATGGTGGAAACAATATTTTAGGATACCTTACAGCAAAGCTTTGCATTGTTTAAAAATAAAATCCCTGAAAAATTCATATTTGCTATCTTCCTCTGCTACATCTATTTCATCTGATTGCATAAACGTTGCTGCATGTCCAGGAGCCAGAAAATATTATTTCAAATGACAGTATGTAGGACAATGTATAATCACATAGTCACAGTTGTGTATGAGGATGCAAACCCATTCAGATACTGTCCAATATCTATAACACTTAGATTAATTACCTTTTTTTCAACATATTTTCTTTTTTCTTTTAAATAAATTTATGTCAATCACCTGGAAATCAAGTACACTGAATTCTTTAGCTCAATGGTTTAAATCTTTTTTAGTCTGGATGCCTTTATTAATCACTGTTAGTCTCTATGAAATACTTGACAGTCATAGCGAATAATGATGTATTGGACAAGTAATGCAAGCTGAAGTAAAAAATATTGTTTTCTTTTGTAACAAGTGTACCAAGGAATAATTCATTGTTGACCTCATAACTAATGGGAGATTTTTATTGTTTTATGTCAAAACAATGCTGAAGTTGTTTTGCTATAGCTGTATTCTTCATTACCATATCCATATCTATCTTATTTTCTGCCTTACAATCCAATTACTATGTAGCAGTTTTAATATCCAGAAAAATAGAATACCCTCCACTATACCCTATCACACTACTCAACTTCTACTGAGGAAAAAATGAAACAGGAAAATATTAGAGCATGGTTGTATTTTTGTTCTCCAAATAGTTCAGTAAGAATAGTGGAACTATTCTTACTTTTTGGCTCCTGTTCTACAGCATGGTCAAGAAAAACTCTGCTGTGTTCTCATTTCTATTTGCAAGTCTCTCCTCTACCTACCTCCTCCCTCTGGTGACTGAAAATCCTGTCCATGGCGTTTTGCAAATGTTCACAAAGAAGAGCAATATTTAGAGAGTTTTTAGTAGATTCTTCCTGTCTTTTTCAACCCTGCCATCACTCTTGGTACAGTTAACATGTGCTGGGGCTGTTACCAGGGTAACAGGTTCAGCTACAGAACCAAAACTCAAGTAAAAGGAGGGGGACAGGGCATGTGGAATCATTTTTACTCAGTGCTGTGATTTTGTACTCTTTTCCTCAGGCAGAGCATGAAAGATCTGTGGAAGTTGTTTGTGAGGCAATATACAATTTTTTTTTTTTGAGGAAATTTCTTTAACTTTATAGTTTCTATTTCTTCGATTGCAGTAACAGATGTGAGGAAAAGAAGTATTGCAGCTCTTAGCATGCTGAGCGAAGGTTGATCTTGGCTCTGCTCAGCTTCCTTTATCTTGAAAACAACTGAGAGGTGGCAGTAAGGGAAAGAAATCATGAATATACACAATTTAAAACATTTTTATATCACAACCACTAGGGATCACCCAGGATGTGTAGTCAGAAAAATTGCTAGTATACAAAATGCTTACTCGTATACAGACACTGATACCAAAACACATAACTAAACATGGGCTGCAACATGAAACTTTTCACCTTACTTGAGCCTTTCTTCAAGGTCCAATCTCCATCTAAACAGTGCCTTTGCTTTTCACAACAGGAAAGCAATTCTGGTAGAGCAAAGCTTCTTTCAGCCATGGAGTCTGTAAATCCTCTTGAGTTTCTGTGTATCACTGACACCCACTTCACTTCTACAAATTGAGTGGCTTTACCTGCAGGAGCAGAGTGAGAAGGAAGGGCTACACGGTCCAGGAGCAGGGGTGGAGAGATGGTCTCTGGATAGATCTTAGCACGGTCACTGCTCTCTTGCAAAAAAGGAAGACCATGAAAGGGAGTTGGTATAAAAAACCCATGTTCCTGTGACAGGCACTACTGCTTAGTCTATCCAGGTCAAAGTTCCTGAGCTTATCGAGAACTGGGGAGGCATTCAAGTGGACCCTACTCTACTGTCCCAGCTATAGCATATGCTCAGCAAGACCATTTGGAAGGGCTGAAGCACACCTGGAACACCACATATGCCCTAGATCTGCTTCTGGGTACTTCTCTGATGAGATGCAGTACTGCTTCTCTTGGAGAGATTTCAGTGGTGCTAAGTCTGAGGACAAATAAATCTGGACTGGTACAGTGTGATTCACCTTGCACAGGCAAAGCTTTTCCAGCCCATCTTCATTTCTATTTTTAGGCATAAGCTCAGAAAGTACAACTTGTAAACTAGGTTAGTAAAAATATGAAAGAGAGAAGGAAGGACAAAAGAAGTCAGTCTTTTATTTCAGACTCTGAATTATTTTTCCCATTTTGTGCTCATTTATTATTAATATTTTACAACTATTGTAATATATTCTTAATGGTTTACTTAAAAGGGGTAGAGAAATCTGTCCTATTTTGAAGGTATGATATATATTCAGAGGAAACACAAGAAAAGTCCTTTTCTACTGATGCTCAACATGGTTTTTCTGCTGAGCTCCCTGCTGTATCTCACAAGGAGATTTTTCAAATTAATTCACTGAGATTTCTCCAGAATCAAGAGAACAGCATAGTATTTATTTCATACTAATCGATTCTCTGACTTGCACAAGGAACTAGCTAATTTATTTGCAGAGTGGCATGTTCTTAAAGCTGTTTTGATTACAGGCAATGTGGATAAAAGATTAGGTTTGTGGTAAGAAAAATTTCTGTAAATCTTTTGGTGAAACTATGTGACAAAGAAAGGTATTTCTTATGTTGTTTAAAAAATTATAAAGTGTTAGTCTTTCTTATAAATCTCTTGAGAACGTTTATATTCATGGACTTCTAAAAATACATTGTACAGTATCAGTACATTTGAAGACACAGCAAGAAATTTGCTCTAGGGTGTATTATCATCTAATATAAATTGTTATCTGTATAGAATGGTCTTTTGTTATTAGCATAACTATACTGTAGTGAAAGCTGCTGTTTCTTCCACTTAACATGGGTTGATATCTATAAAAATCAAAGTGTGATATGCTCCTTTATGCTTGGGGGTTGGTGTCATATTAAGCAGTAGTTTCCTGGAGTAAAAAGAGCTTTTCTCAGGTGGGCACAAGCATTGCTGCTGGGAGTAATTATAATGTTGAATTTTGCATAAAGAGGTAACTCACCAAGATTAGACAAACTGATTTAGTGTCTGTGCCTTCAGCCCTATGTCAGTGTAGACTCTTAGAGTTTCAGTCTCAGTTGTGGCTTGTTTACTCACACAGTCCACACTTCCCTGTGTCTCTTGGGCAGTGGTACAGCTATAGAGTGTAGATTTTTGGTTCTGATGTAACTGTTTTTCTACTTGTGGACTATTTTGAGCTCTATCTCTGTCAAGAGAATATGGCCATGGGTTCTGGTGACTATTCCCCTGTGCACCAAGGTAGCGCAAACCATGCTCTTGAGCCTCTGTCTGAAGCAGTACCCTCTACCTTGTGGCTCCAGCAGGTTCCTCATGCAGCAGCAATATGTGCAAGCATAGCTAACAGTTTCAGGTGAAAATTTTTGCATCTGCATTAAAAATAACATCTCTTCTGCTCAAATGAGGAGTGCTTTTCCTAACTCAAGAGGCATTATGGTAACAGTAAACCTGTGTGACAGGCAACAGTGCAGCAGAGGTACAACCAGAGTTGCTAGATTTGAACTTGCAAAAATGGTGAGTTTTCCAAAATGTCTTCTTATCCTACTAGAAAGGGGAAAAATATCATGCCACTTCTATTGTTTGTTAAGAAACTAATTTTCTCAACTTGCTGGCCTGTTTCCTTTTACATTTTTTGGTCCCACTATCATGTCTACCGTCACTTTGAAAGGAAGGTGCTATGTTTGTGGGGGGATTTGTAACTTGAATACAGCTCATTCCACTGGAGTGTTTCTAACTCCTAGTGAAATGTAGAATAATAACTCATAGAATTAACTTTATTACATACGCCAAGAAACACAGATGCTCTGTGTTGGTTTCTTGCAAAGCATTTAAAGATCCTAACGGGCTTTGTAAATTCTACCTTCAGCCTCGGATTGTAAGCTGAACTCAGCTTTTGAAGAAGTATTCTTGTTCGTATTCTTTTCAACTCAAACAACCTGCCCCAACTTTCATTGCTGATAGCATCTGTTGTACCTCTTAGCATGCACTCCAGTCTTTCAGGAAAATTGTGAAAATCTGCTATGTGAGATGAGGCATTAGGAAACTAACAAGTGACTCGATGGGGATGGAAGTGAAAGGATTTATACAACTTTCGTTACAGTTCCTTCAGCAACTGACAAATAAAATATTGATGTTAAGTCATATGGATGAGCTTCACAGGTTTAGCCATTGGATTCAGTTTGACTGCTGTCTATGGTGTCTGGCCTGATGTGAGGCAGCATAATGACAACACATTCCTTTGAGAGAAAAAAAATCTTCTGTTTAAACTGGAAATGGATGCTGCTTCCATCTGCTTCAAACTTTTCAGATTGGATAAGCACCATTTTAAATGGCAGTACATGTTCTAACTGATGAAAGAATATTTAAAATTATAATATTTTAAATCATGAATTATGTCACATAACCAGGATTACATAAACTAACAGTTTGTGTAAGTTTATTTAGTGGTCCCAGCACCAAGCCTGACAGAGTTCAAGAAATGTTTGGATGACACTCTCAGGCACATGGTATGACTTTTGGGGATGGTCCTGTGCAGGGCTGAGGATTGGATTTGATAATCCTTGTGTGCCCCTTTCAAGTCAGCATATTCTGTGATTCTGTGAACATGAAATCACACAGATCTTTAAATCAACCGTCACTTTCAACACATACATGTGCTTCTTCATTAGGTGTCTTGTTCCATGAAACAGGGAAATGCTCCATTTTATGGATTACAACATCACTGGTATATAAACTCTTACAATTACCTTTTGTGAAATCTCCTATTCAACTTTTTCCTCATTCAATTCTGAATTTTTTTTAGCCGAGCTTAGTCAGATTTGTCTTTCTGGTGCATGAAGTAAGCTATGGTTCACATGCTAGATCTATGCCTTAGATTGAGCTTTCACAGATTTTCTGAGCTTTCACAGATTCACTTTGTGGTGTTACTATATTGGTGTCAGAAATTCATGGATATTAAATTGAGATTTCACAAAATCTCCAGGAGTGCATGCTAGATGGATTTCAAATCATTCTGTTTTCCTCTTTATTAGTTCTTTTATATCACTCAATTTGGCTTCAATGCAGGGAAGCACTCAAGCAAGTGCTTAACTTTGAGAATGTGCTTAAATCCAGCTTTTGTGTGTGTGTGTGTAAATGTAGGTTCATGATAAGTGCTTTTCAAAGCAAGAAATGTTGCTATTTTCCCACAGGGTGTCCCCCGTATTTTAGCCATGTGTTTGCCTATTACTTTAAGGTTTCTGTACATCTAGAAGAAATGCAGAAAATAAATCTATACATAGATTGGATAAATTCAAACCTATTTTCCTATCTTTACTCAGTGTGGGCATGACGTGCCTCAAGGAGCTTTAGCTATTAGATTCCAAATGAATTTGTTCTCTTTGGTCCTGACTAGTGTCTCTAAGTACACATCTCTTGTGGGGATCATATAAAGGAAAAAAAAAATAATTCAAACCCTAAACCTCTCAACAAAGGAATTAGTATGATTTTACAAGCATTTAATTGATAAAGGGTTGCACATTATGTAGAAGATTTATGTAATGACTGGTTATGTAGTTCCTCCATCATGGCCAAGGAAGTGATACAAAAGCTTGAACAAGTATCACTCCTATCGGAACAGGAGAAAAAAGGCACATATACCTGCAGAGCTAAGTGCCCTTCCTGACAAGTTTGAATACATTGCTTTAAAATGTCAGCAGTGTGCTGTGCCCTGGCAGCCAGGAAGGCCAACTGTGTCCTGGGAGGCATCAGGCAAAGCATCGCCAAACAGTCAAGGGAGGGGATTGTCCTGCTCTGCTCTGCACTGGTGTGACTCTGAGGGATGGTCCCATGCAGGGCTAAGGGTTGGACTCGTTGATCCTTGTATGTCCCTTCCAACTCAGCCTATTCTGTGATTCTGTAGTATCAGAACTGTTATTTGTTTCAATTTTTAAGATAACATAAACCACAACATTTTCCATGGTACTATTTTCTGGATGACTATTTTTCATGTTGAAAATTTTCAGACAAATTCAGACTCCATCACATGAAAGTCAAACCCATGATTAATTATGGAGAAATTATAAACAAATTAAAACCAAATTTTGTAATATGTGTAGTATTACACATATTTAACAAGACACAGTTTTCCAGTGAAAGTCTATCTTCATCATCAAGGTCTTTAAGGTCCACTTTTAGAAATAAACTATTCTTGTCTGAGGCCTGTGTATTTTCTATTCTAATACTCACCTATTGGAGTGGCTAATTTATAATAAAATCATTTAAGTTCCTGCAGGATGGCATATAGCTTTCTTTTGACTTATAATGTTTATTGTAAAATATTAAGATTAGTTATTTTTCTACTAATTTTAAGGCTCTATGGCATATTGAAATTTTATTCATTATGATCTTAATTGCTATTATTTTATGGTCTGAAATACACTTATCTAAGAATACCTGGGTGAATTAATGTAGAAGTCAAAGTATGGCCAATATGCTCTGTGCAAGCTTGTTGCTTGGACTGAAAACCAGACTTGAAAATTAATTCCTTACATATTTTAGGGGAAAGTGACAAATTGCAATGTTTAAGATGAATAATAAAACCTTATCAATGGCATGATTTCTTTAGCATTTCTTGTAGCCCCTTCTATTTAAAAGTCAGTGAGTGCTACAAGCAAATCTGAATGCAGTAGCTGACCTACTGAAAATTCAAAAGGATTACAGAGTTTAAGGATTACTGCAAAGTTCCTATTAATATTTAACCAACCAACCTGTCTAACTGAGAGAAACCACTGGCACTTTTAGAAATTCATTTATTCAAAGAAACACCATCTCATTATGTGAGCTTATCTAATAGACATGTCCTTTCAAGCTGGAATTTTAAACTAGGTAGAAATGCTTTGCTGGTTGGAAGACAGCATGTTGTTTACTGGATTTCTCAGCATGAAATTACAAACAAAAGGCATGTCATAGTCTTGCATATAGTTACAACAGATTGATTTTGGTTTTGTTTGACTAAACAATGGCTTCACTGAATTTGTGGACAGTTATGCTTGCTTTAGAACATGGGCCATGAAACATTTGGAATTTGTTATCCAGCAGCAAGCTGTGTCTTTGCAAACATGTCTCTGAACAGGCTCACTCTCCAGCTGCTATGTGGCAAGCTGAATGAATCTATGAGTCTGAATAATTCTTTTCCAATCTGAGATGTTTGATGTATATCCCATACATGAGAAGTTCCTAGAGGAAAAAAAGCCAACATGGATAAACCAAGAAAAAAGTTCTGTAGAGCAGATCTGGTTTTCGTCTGTGACTGCTGAACCTGTGGTTTTGTGAATCACAGAAGCAGGCATACCTCTTAACCACTGTAAAACTTTTGAGGTCTTCCCCAATGCTCTCAAGAGTGAACTTGGAAGGTGTGGCCAAAGTGGAAAGATAATTGGTTATCTGATGTATCTGATGAAATAACTGCACCAGGGACATAGGAAAGTGAGAAAAAATAGTTTTATTATGTATTTAATCATATGCTCCTTTTTTTTTTTTGCCTTTTTTCCCCTACTTTTTTTATCATACTTGCTAAAGAAAAGTTAGACTTTCCACTTGGAAGGTGGAAAGTCTTTAAAAAGAAGAAAAGGAACACTTTCTCACTGTCTCGTGTCTAAAATTGGGTTTATTTAAAACACATTCAGTTAAAAGGTCTGCTATTTTTAAAGATAAATGTTCTCACTGTGAGTTGCAATAAAAGGTTTAGATCTAATTCAGACCTGACCCGGAACACACTTTTGGCAGCTAAAGGCCTAAATTTGATTCTGTGTCTCCACCTCAGCTGTAGCAGTTCAGTGGCTGCATTATCCCTGAAAAAGGCAGATATTGGGGTGTTTATGAATAATAACCCAAGAAAAAATGGAAGAAATTATAAACAATCAAATTTAATGAAATTATGATGCTTTAGTTTGCAGTCACAGTATGGTATAGCAGTCAAGTGGACAAAGCTCAAACATTTAAAATGTAATAAGGCCATATTATATCACTCATCTATGCTGTTTCAAAATAATTGTATAATATATTTCCACTTGTGACAAGCATCTGGGACCATAAGTATTAACTGAATATATGGTTCCAATATAAAAAAAAATGTTTTCTCTGAGATAAATTCAGAGAGGATGTGGAATGTTTTTAAAAGAAAAGTTAGACTGGAATTTGGCTTTTCAGAAGTGAAGCCTATTTCTGTTTGATAAGCATACCATAGCTTTTCTGCAAATATATATAAGTTTAAGGCATCAAAGATCTGGGATCTCTGTTGCTCTATTCTTAATAATTTATGATTTTCTTTATACACAGTTGAATTCTTAACTTGAATGTCTGCTTTGTATTGGTACCTTTATGTTAGTTATTTGCTGTTCCATTTTGGAAAGGAAAGGTGTTTTACCAATACATACATGGTTTTACAGGGACCATGCTAGACTCTTTATTGATGAAATCCATCCAAAGAATAAAAGAATCCTAAAAGCGAATTCAGAACATATTGAAACAATTTTGATGTTAAAGTTTTTAAGAGTATCTCTCTTATACTGCTTGAAAAAGTAAAAATGCATAAATGATTCTATTAGTATGAAGCTGTTTAGAACATATGCATGTCTCATGGAGAGAGTTTATGTAGAACAGGAAGGGGAAAAAACAGTCTTTTTGACATTAAATTAACTGTTATTTTTATAAATATATACTTGAGCAGTAAAGCACTCATTTATGTAGCTAGAAGGTACTTTAAATTCATGTTCTAGTCAGCTTAAAAGAAACAAGAATTAGTCCCATAATATTACAATGCTCTGTCAAGAACATGAAGGACAGAATGAAAGTTAAAGTAATTAAAATTTTATATGAAAAAATTACTTTTCAGTCAAAGCAATATTTGGCAACAATTTAAGGGACTAAGGAATATCTGTTCATAAGAGAACAAATGACATTTCTGATGGGGCATATCTGATGCTTAAAAGTAAGGTTAGACTTATCATTTCATGCAGCCTGGAGGTCAAATTTCTTAACTCTTGCTCTGTCAGCAAAATGTTCAAGTCTATTTTTGTCTGCAGCTGTATAAGAGGCTCATTCTTTGCAGATGCTGATTTTTTTTTCTATAAGATGAACATATGACAGTTCAGAAAGCTTGGGAATACGCCAGTTGAGGAGAGGCAAACTCACCTGTTTTCCTCCTCACCTCAGCAATACAAAGAAAATAAGGTGATTATTCAGTTGCTTTAAACAGACTTTGATTTAAACCAGTGAAAAAAGTGGAATAAAACCAGGCAAGAATATTCAAAGAACTATTGGCATTTCTGACTGTCTTGTACATTTTTGCCAGGAATTTTCTTTATGTTGGAATTTTTTTTAGCTTATGCCAAAAAAGGCAATTTGTCTTCATTTGACAGCAAGGTTCTGTAAAGTTTTATGCCTTCAATCCATGTGGATATTTTTTAATGTCCTTGCCGTCCTAGAGTGACTATGAAAGCAATTTTTTCTTGAAATTCAAAGATAATTTTCTTTATTTCAGAAGGATTATAGGAAAAAAACCCACTAGCTTGCTATATTTTCCTGTTGCTCATACAAAAGTGTTTTGTCAGCAGTCACAGCTACCTCAGAGTTCTGCAGAAATATAGACAGTATTTCATTTTCCCATCTTGGACTCCTTTCAGTTTTCTATCCATAAAACAATGAGACAGGACAGACGAGAGATTTAAGTGGGAACAAAATGGGTAGCTAGAGGGGTTGTAAAGGATAGATGATACGAGTCAATAGTTTACTGGCCACACTATTTTTTGTGTTTCCCATAAAATTTTAAAAAGAGATTGGCAAGGCTTAGAAGCTGCAGCAGGAAAATATTGTTTTCCACCTTATAAGTTGTTTCTCCTCTTACACATTCCTCAAGTACAAGACCTCCTTCGCTCCTATAATCAGCTTTCACTGTTCCTTATTTTCTGTAAGTAGAGGACTCCTCTAACTCTTTACAAATGCCTTATTCAGACTTATGTACCTCCAGCAACTCTCAGAGGTGGGAACAGTTCTGGAAACCTGTCAGGCTAGATCAGCTCCTAGGATATACTAACCTCTGCTGGTTTAGACAACTGTCTAGTAAATCCTTTTTGAATGCAAACAACAGTCTGAATTCTGACATTTTAAAGATGAAGCAAACTCTTATTCAAGGTCTGTGTAGAAAGAGGGAAGTATAAATTCTTCAGCTGAAATCTTGGGGCACTACTGTGCTGAGATCTGAATCAATTGGAGACAAGAACACTACTGAGAGTTTCTGCCAAATATAGAAAGAAGTTATTACAAATAAAGACAGCATTTAGATACAGTGCTGAGCCTGCATCAAGGCATGACATCTTAATCTGAATTACTGATGCAAATAAAAGAGGAAAGAAGAAAGTTTCACAACCCTTTAATATACCCTTAAACCTTGTCAATACTTCATTTCCTAAGAGTGTTTGTTTCATTTTTGTCCAATCTAATACATGACTGTATAACATTTATTAAAGTTTTAATGGCAGTTTCTCACATTATGTCAGGCTATCTGCATGAGAGATTATAAACTTGCTGTATAGGCTTTTACACTGACTTATTTGATTTTATAAACACTGTTATCCAGAAAGTTTGACTGTTAATATCAATGAAAATAAGAAGAATAACATGATGCACATAATTCCTCTTGATTTTAGCAGTGTTTAGCTACTAAACTATCTTAGTGTATTTAGAATTAGATTCCTCTTCATATCTTCATTAGTCTTCATTTAATTTAAAAAGAGCTCAGAAAGGCATTTTCAAAAGGAAGAGCTAAAAGCTAATTTAGAAGATAACTCGCTAGAAAATTCCTCTTACCATAATACATATAACTTTATGCAGAGATTGACCAAAAAGCATCAGTATTCTTGTCTGAACAGTATCTCAATCAACAATATTAATCTTATTTCTTTAAGTAACACATTAATGTTTATTATGTAGAAAAAATACTGATTTGTTTCTTTAAAAAAAGGCATAAAAATGCCATTCATATGTGAGAGTAAATGCATCTGTTTGCCCAGTCTTCCAACACTTCTGGTAGAGAGGTGCCTGATGCTTTCATATGAATCATTCACCTGTGATGTGTCTGCTAATCATCATTACAATTGCTGAAAGGCTTGGGTGAACAGCTTGCCAACATTTTCCTTTCTTAAAGTGTGTGTTCTTTCTGCACAACTGTTCAAAAGGTATGTGTGGGCGGGAAGCAGAGAGAAGGAAATGCTATAGCTCTTTTCTACTTGATTTACAAAGCATTTCAATTATTTTCTTTCCTCTATGTATTAGCTTGTGCAAAAAGATGCTCACACAACACTTCACAGAAAACAATTGTAAACACGAGCAGTTATGAACAGTTAATAGTTTCAGCATTAATTTTGCTGTATAACCTGCATAACCTCAAATTTTTTATTTACAGGACTTCTATTTCCCATAAAAGCCTAAAGTATGCTTATTCCACATCATGAAATGATAACTTTTCTCCTTGTATATAGCTGTTGATTAGCCAAATACAGAAGATAAAATATGTTGGGGAGTGAATTTCATTCATACTTACGTCTGAATAAAAGTTTTAAGGCCATTTGCTTTGTACTCCACAGAGCACAGTGACTGCAGGGTATCGTCCTTTTCAGAGATCAGAAAGGAGCTGGTTATGGTGGGTTGTTCTTTTGTGAATAGACTAAAGGTCCATCTTTTCTTCCTCACTTATGGGCAGGGGCTCCATCTGTGGCATCCCAAGCCACTCTTAAATGGAACTATTCCTTTGGTTGGCCCTATTTGGATCTTCCTCCAGCTCGGCTTTCCAGTGTCACTCCTGCTGTGAAGACTTAAGTCTTCACAAATGTCCCACATATTTGCAGCCTTTTCTACATAGATGTGGAAATAATAATTTGGTGAACTCCAAAGATACCAGGTTTAGACATAATACCTTCCATTTAAGATCTGACATTTTCTGAAGATATTTGCCTGTTGAGACATTCAGTCATCTGCTGTCACGGTTTGTAGGTTTCTAGTCTGCACACTCATATGATGGAAATATGATGTAACTAATGATCAGTAGTGGCTTCTTTAAACTAATAGGTTGTAATGATGATACTCCGCTTCAGAAACACAACAAAGTGTTAGTCATTCCCAGCAACTCAAGAGCAAACCCAGAAATTCTGACCTTGTGCATTTGTACAATGTTAAAATAGTCATTCTCCAACAAGGAACAGGCTGCTTGATATCAGGTATGCATATTGTGATTATGGGTTATGCTAATGTTAAACTGCTGGTAACATTTTGTCACAAAATGTTACCAGCAGAATACTGAGATTTTACTATAATATTTTAAATTACCTGTCACACTGTGATGGTGGTTTTTTATTGTTTGGTTGGTTAGTTTGTGTTTTTGTTTGTTTGTGTTTTTGTGGTTTGTTCTGTTTTGTTTTTTCAGGTTGGGGTTTTTTTTGGTTGGTTGGTTGGTTGGTTGGATTTTTTTTTGGGGGGGGTTGGGAGTTTGGGGGGGAAAAATTGCTTGAAATACATTATTACTTTTATTTGGACAACGTGGCATGGACAAATGAAGAAAGAGTAACATCTCCAAGGGATAAATAGATAACTTCTGCCTGACTCCAAACAAAATTTTTTACTTTTCTCTAGGATTATGTTTTTTCTTTAAAAATTCTCATTTGGGTTAATATCAGTAGACCCTGATCCACAATTCTTTTTTTGTATATTAAGAAAATGTTTAAATAACCCTGTCACACAGAAATAATACGATGTTATTCATCAGTTTCTAGGCAAAGATGACAGGAGCATTCAGGTTGCTTTGTGGAAAAAAACTGAGTTGTAATGTGTCAAAACATTTTTACTTTGGTAATAGAGAAGCTTAAAAAATAATTGTTACAAAAAAAGCTTTCATAGCTGAAATAAGTCAAAGCTCACATGCCATGTCTTGTGTCTCCCAACAAGAAACACAGTCATACCGTGACAGCTTGACTATTTGATTACTTGATTCCTCAATGTCTTTTAATAATGCTCTTGTATTTTATATTGCTGCCTTTTACAAGAACGAGTGCATAAGAAATCCCTTTCAACATTTTCAAGGCATCACACGTTAGATTATATGCAAGTAAAATGGCTGCCAAGCATTTGTTATGCAAAACAGTTGGTCGGGCTCTTTCTAATGTTGTGCTCTGAGCATGTTAGATTTATCTCACTGAAAATCAGACACAGTGAGTTTTATGAATTCCCAGTGACAATAATCACTTCAGTACAAACAGCACTGGAATGCACGGAAAGCACAATAGTAGCTTTAAATATTCCCTTTATTCATTTAGCAAAAAGGCCTTGAATTTCCAAATACTTTCCTTTCCATTGTCACGTAAATGCTTCATTTTCCTAACTAGAAAAAAAAAGCAAAACCAAATCTGAAAATTTCTTTGAGTTCCAGCAAGCAGAAAAAAGACTTCAGTGCCGACTTTCTGCTTTCGTATTCATAATTTGAACTGTGTGATCTGCTTGAGGAGCTCTGCAGTATGAACTTAATACCACGTGATGCAATGAAAATGAACAAAAGAGAAGTGCTGAGAATAAACAGCGCACTTCAATTTCTCAAAATGACACATGCTTGGAGAAAGAAAATGCAAATTTAGTTCAAAACCAGCACCAGCTCTAAGCTCCCCTTTTCAACCACATTTCTGGCTTAGTTCTCTGCAGGAGTGGCTTGCTTCTTCCAAGACATCATTTATCAGTTGTCTTCATTTGCTATTCTTGACACTTCACTTCTCACATGCTGAGTGATCGGTTTATTCCGCTGCCTTAAGTGAAGGACTAGTTACGTTAACAAATATCTAAACATGGCCATCCTTCCCTCAGATTTTTTTTTCTCTGCATTTGTGATCAATCTGCACAGTCTCTGGGAAAAGCACTAACCTAAAGGCCTCCAAAAGTTCTAACCGTGCCTCTTCTAGAAGATGCAGGGCCCTCCTACTTTCCCTCTGCTGGCTCACTGGTCTATCTCAAACTCTTGCATCCTTGTCTGGGAAGTCTGCAGCTCTCATCAGCACTCAGAATACATGAGGTATTTCTACCAAGCTGAACTGCTGTGTGAGGGGGCAGGGAGGAGCTCACTTTATACTAAAATCTTTAAAAAAATCCAGGGACTTTTTAACAGCTGTGCCTCTGTGCTCCTTTTTGAGCATGCAGATGAGCTTTTATCACATAACCTTGTAAGAATGACTCAAACCATTAATTTCATTCCACAAAATGATGAATTTTTATTAGTCGAAAAAGTAAAGAACCATTGCTACGCCGCTGAATCAGCTACTGTCTTGCTGCCTCACTGGCGAAATATGTTTCCATGCTTACATTCCCCTCACTGAACTTTAAACACGCAAAAATTAACCTTTCATCTGGTGCTACTCTGTGCCAAGAACGGGGGAACTGCTTTAACAGATAAATAATGAATTCCTCAGCAATGAGCACCAGTGAGTGCAAACATATAAAGAAATTAATTTTAATTAGCTCTGTCTACAAGTCATTGCCATTTTTAAGCTGCGTAAAAGATGTGCAACTTTAATAACTAGTTTTTGTACTAATAGTCTACTGGTGACTGCATCGCGTCTCTGTTGGCAGTGGGAGGGCTGGCAGCAGAGCACCCTGCTCGTGCCGTATCAGCCAGGGCGTAGGTTCACCTGCATTGTCTCTGGTCAGACAGCACAGAATAGACTCAAAGTGCTGTGTAACACTAAATGAGGCATTTGAGTACAGATTCTTTCCTTGGTAGACACCAGGCTGTGAAATATTCTATAAAAAAGTATATGTGGCTGCCCTTTTCATGTGCTTGTCCCAGCACCGACCCAGGCAGCCACGCAGATGCCTTGAGGGTGGTGGAGAAGACTGTGAAAGTAAGAAATGGTGATATTATGACTCAAGTTCAGGAAAGCAAATAGCCATTGTGACTTAAAACAATCCTCTTCCCCTAGTAACCCACCTTCCTCTTCACCACCAGTTAGAGATGTTTTAGAAAGTAAGGCAGAAGCAACCATGCTTGTGATTAAAGATCAGATGTCAACTGCTAACCTATTTTCATTTTTTCTGCCACTGTTATGACAGAGGTGTTTGGCAGGAAGGTGAGGTGGACAGAAGGGAAAGCAACTTCCTGAATTGCCCTGTCTGAATTCACAGCACATCATGACTGTTATTACAAATAGGATAGAGGGTTTGAGATCATTCAGAAATTGAAAATATTCTGCACAGTATGTCGAGCTGATTATTTTTCCATCTCTTCTTTCTACTGGCAGTCATCAATATGTGATGCAAGAAGATAAAAATTGTTTGATTTTCTAAACTGTTTAATTTAAACTCTTCAGTTTAAATTGTTAAAATATATTACCACTCTCCACACATCCTAATTTTTCCACTGTTTTATTTTCGTGATTGTCATATTCAACAACTTTCTTCTGTACACAGTTTGATGGGGTCATCACAGAGGTTTGTTCTTGTAATGATGAGTTTAAGGTAATAGATAAAAATCTAAAATCATATGTCAGAGATAGAATTAGGGTGAGTTTGTAGGGTCTTTTTATTTTTGTTTGTGTTCTGGGGTTTTGGTTTTTGGTTTTTTGGTGCGTTTTTTTTGTTTTTTTTGTGGCTGGGCATTACCCAGAACTAAACTATAGAAATAGAATATATGAAAAACTAGAAGCTGAAAATGAAAATGACAAGAGGATTTCTAAAGGCTGCCAAAGAAACAGTTGGAGAGAGAAGAAGGGAATGAAAATCAGAAGATGGTGTCAGGGGCGCCAACAGAGAATACTATTTTAAGAAATAGTGTTTCTGATCGTATTAAGACAGCTGACAGGTCCAGATGGATGAAGCTGAACAGGTTCTGTGGTTTGGTGAAGAGGAATCCATGCAGGTTTTAAAAAAAAAGTTTTTTGATAAGTATGAACTGTATTGTAAAGCACCTAAAATGGAACTGGAAAATAAAGTCCACAGGGGAAGCAACTAGAGCAAACTGACAGGTGAGAGAAAGAAGGTGGGATGACAGCTATAATATAGATAAACTGGAGCTGTGTTAATATGGGTTATTAAAAGGTTGAAAAATAACCTTTGACAAGTAAAGACCAGTAGGGATTCAGAGCAGGGATGCAGGAATGGGTTAACCTGTGGTAAGACAACATGTTATTATTATAAAATCTGTGACCATCATGAAACTGTCCTTGGAACAAGACTTTCAGAGTGAAAAACTTACCCATCAATGAATGAGGGAAATATTTATCAGATTTCTAAATAGGTTTCTGTTGTCTTCCTTGTTTCTCATGTGTAGCCTGTTTGTCTGCAAGAGATTATGGCAGTGTAGTTTTCTCCTGTTTCACATTTAGAGCCTGGTATGTCTGCTAATGTATCCACACATAGAAAAGTTAGTGAGAAGAGAAAGAGAGAAAATAAAGGAGGATGCAGGGTAGATCAGGAGGGCAACTGGATCTCTGAGGCAAACTGGAAGGTGAGAAAATAACAGTTAGGTAATTTCAAGGCCTGTGACAAGAGAAAAGAACAAAAAAAAAAGAAACGTGGAGGAAAGAAAAGGAAGCCAAACTGAGGAGACACAAAAAGCCCTAGATAATGTTGGGGATGTGCTTTATAAAAGGAGCTGTGAGGTCAGGGAAGGTCAGTCCAAGGCATCAGAGGTGCAGGAGCTTCTGTGTGCTGCCCTGACAGACTGGGAGAACTTTGCAATCCAAGGGTCAGCAGGACTGAGAGTGATGGTGTCTGTGCTGGAGGCAGACTCTAGTGCAGGATTTCAATCTCCGGCACTCTAAAATGCTAAGATTTTATATAGATATTTATATGCATACATTATTATTATCGTGGAGTATTAGACACAGCACTGAGAGATTATAAATTTCAGTGAATCTCAACTCCAACTTTAGGCAATTAAAATTAAAGGTAAAACACAGTCACACTGAAAATGTAGTAAAAATTTAGCAATAACCCTTCCTTGACCTTCCGTCCACGTCACAGTTGGTGATCAAAATACTAAACCATGTGCAGAAAGTAGGTTCAGGCCTCTTATTCTGTGTCCACAGAGTCAAGAGAAAACTAGCACAGACATGTAATTAGGAGAAAATACTTTTCCCTGTGTTTAACTGGAATAAACTGTAAGGCCACATCTCAAGTCCCGTGTTCAGTTTTGGGCCCTTCACTGCAAGAAAGACATTCAGGTGCTGGAATGTGTGCAGAGAACAAAGGTGGTAAAGGGCCTGGAGCACAAATCTTATGAGGAGCAGCTAAGGGAGCTGGGGTTGTATAGCCCAGAGTAAAGAAGGCTTAGGGGGTACCTCTACAACCTCTACAACTACCTGAAAGGAGGCTGTAGTGAGGTGCGTGTCAGTCTCTTTTCCCACGTAACAAGCGACAGGCTGAGACAATATGGCCTCAAGTTGCTTCAAGGAAGGTTTGGATTAGATATTAAGAATTTTTTTTCACAGAAAGGGTTATAAAGCATTGGAACAGACTGACAAGGCAAGTGATGGAGTCACCAACACTGAAAGTATCCAAAAATTGTGTGATTATGGCACTTGAAGACATGTTTTAATGGTGAACTTGGTGGTAGTGTTACTTTGATGGTTGGACTTGACGGTCTTAAAAGCTCTTAACCATAAAACCTAAAAGATTTTATGATTTCAAAGTGCAGGAGTCCATAGTTCACAAATATCAGCTGAACCTCCCTTTACCCTAGAATCATATAATCATAAAATGCTTAGGGTTGCCAGGGACCTTAAAGATCATCTAGTTCCAATCCCCTACCATGGAAAGGGATGCCACTCACTAGATTAGGTTGCTCAGGGCCCCATCCAGCCTGGCCTGGAACATTTCCAGGAGTGGGGCAACTACAACTTCTCTCAGCAACCTCTTCCAGTGCTTCACCACCCTCTGAGCAAAGAATTTCTTCCTAACATCTAATCTAAGCCTGTTCTCCGTCAGTTTAAAAACATTACCCCTTTTCCTGACACCATCTGCTTGTACAAAAGGTCCCTATCCCTCCTTTTTATAAGCCCCCTTAAGATACTGGAAGGCAGCAATGAGACCCGTTCTCTTCCTCATGCTGAACAGAAGCTGACAAGCAGTACATCTGAATCTGAATACATATGTAAATAAATCAAGGTCCAGGAAAGGTAGAATATATAGGTTTAGACAGTTTCAAGTATTAGATGATACAAGTATGGTTACTGCGATGTTATTAATGAAACTTTCGCAGGCACATCCTTCCTGTTGTCCTGAATGTTTCCAATTGCATGGATAACATAATGTTTGTTTGCTTAACATATTACATCAAAAAGAAAACAGCTTCTGAAGCAGAGTATTCCCCATTCTTTAGTGTTTTCCTGCTTTTTCTGTTACTTTTAGTACCTTGCTTCATTTCTTCTTTTATTTATTGTCATCTCTAAAATTAATTCAGTCCACACTCTGGAATTATTCCAGAGTGATCTATCATTTGGTTTTGTAACTGCTTATATGAACCTATCAAGGATAGCTCAGAAAACATGAACACATGAGAAAATACTTTTTTTTTTCAAAGTACTTCAATTTGTCTAAAATGTTTGTTTGAAATTCACCAGAAATAAAAATTCTGCACCCAGACTGTTTTGCATTCACAAATCTTCTGACTTGGTGAAAATGACAGGATCTCAAAAAGGCAGAGCAACAAACATAAAAACATGCAAAACCAGCCCTAATAACTTCAGATTGCTTTCTTGCAAGCACTTTTTCATGTGTGTAAATTTCTTCTTAGAACAAGCCCAATGTGAATACAAAAAAAGTCAAAGCATTGATTTTCATTCGGGGAAAAGCTAAGACAACCCATGTGTAACAGGTATCAAAGAGAGAGTCCAGGAGTTTTGGCTCATTTTTCTGTACTTGATTACATATAGATAACATTTTGGTTTAAATTAATTACTTGGTTTATAACTTGCCAAATACTTGCTTTACAGACCCAGGATGTCAGGACCTCAACACAGGAGAAATATCCTTTAATAATGTTTTCACATCTATAAATAACAAACACAAACCCTGCCCTCAGACTTCTGCTTCAATTCAGACAACAGGTGGGAAAACAATGAATTAGTATTTTGTCATTTTTAGGCTCACTTAGTGCTAATACGTTCCTGATTGCTTCACATTTCAGAAAAGGCTAAGGGCTGGACTCATTTATCTTAGACTTTACTGCATGTCCAGATTGTAAATCTTGCATTTAATAGAGATGAGAGCATGACAAGCCATTTTGATAGCTAATACTAATGAAACAAAAAAGTGTCCAGTTCTACCTCTTTGCTCCCTTGGGTTTTCTAATTCTATCTCTTACATATGTGAAACAGAATAGTGATGCAGGAGCTGGTGGTTTCCAGACCAGATGCTCTGTTTGACTGTCTTTGTGACTGCACTTCCAATGACTTGAAAAGCTTGACAAACCCAAAATTGTGGAAGAGAAAAAAAATCACATTTTTTTCATGATTTACAGAATTAGAATATCTCAGTGAGGTTTTGGATTCCTAATTTTAGTTACAGTTTATATTTCTGGTTAAATTAACTCCCAAATTTATCCTGAATTTTCATTCATTTTCTAAACTAATGATTTTACGCTTGCCCTCTCATAGATGGCAGTGCAAAGCAAGGCTTGCACATTGTGTGATACTATAATCATTATTGTAATTAGTCTCTGTTACGAGAAAAAGAGGAACTCATTTGAAATTAAATACACATCCTTATTCCTTATTTTCTTAACTTTTGACTGCCTGTTTTTGCTTGTTAATAGTATTCTTCTGTTAGATAGTGCGATGCACACACATAGGACAGATATTTGCATTTTTTTGGTTTCCTTGCAGAATATAATAATTGAATGCACTCTATAGGAGGAAATACTGGAGATACAATCACGAGACAAAAAATAAGAGAGAAGTTTTGTCATTTTGAATGACATCCACAATGAGCATGTTGTTGAAAACATGATGAATAGTCTCATATTTTTGACACAGAAGCATTCAGCAAGAAGCATTACACAAATTATTTTTCCAGCATTTATATATGCAAAATATCATAACTCAAGCACAAGTCACTGCCATACAATCAAGAGAATAAAAAATACATTAAAGAAATGCCATATGTAAATAAAGCAGATTGTCTGCGGTTCTTAAAGATGCGTTGAGAATAACAGGAACATTTGTTCCTGTATTGCTCACTGTATCCAATGTCATTTAAATGTGACTGAGATTTCTTACCAGGTGATATACATCTCTTCATGTAATATACTTCAAAGTGAGCATTGGATTAGACATTTTGCAAAAGTCAGGGCAGATTTTCATTAGTGAAAACCTGTAAATTCTGAAAAGCTGCTATACAGTTAAACCGAGAAACTTTATAATTGCAGATAGTGTTATTAATAACAGACTCAAACTACTCTTGAAAGAAAATATGAGTGGCTGATAGGATAGTCAAGGTCAGGGTCATTTAGTTTTCTGAAATTGTAGCTATAGTTAGTGTGTCAGTCACCCTGGACTGCTGGCTCTGGTAAGGATGCACAGATGCTATAGCCTGTCATCTATAGCAGCTTCACAATATATATTATTTTGAGCAGTTTAAAATTTTCCCTTATGTATGTATACTGGATTTTCGTTAAAATATTGATATGACAAAAATTCCTGTGTGAACCCAGAGCTAAACTCAGTCTTATACCAGGCCAAGAGCTGTGGCTTCATGTGACTTCAAGGGAATGAAACACATATATATGTATCAAATACTACAATCAGTATCAAGGCTTACAAAAATGTATGAAATATACATCAAGAAAACCTTGAAGGTTATAGATAGTATATAAGTTATAGCTATCAAATACATACATATGTATGTGTGCATATATATATATATATTATTTGAGGAATTTCAATACACCTTTATATTACTAACTTTACTAATTTTGGTCAACCCAGTAGATGTTTGGCACTAGAGACTTTAGGGAACTGATTGTTCCACCTATGTCAATTCTAAACTAATGACTGTACAGATTCTAGCTATTTATTCATACTTTTAATTGGCAAATAGTTTCATTCCCTCTTTGTCCTTCCTGGAACTAAAGAAAATTTTTTGTTCTTTTCCAAATGGTATCAGCAGAAGCTGAGTAGGAGGACAGAATGTCTAGATCATTTTGATTTTACTTTCTTATCTTTTCCTTGATTTGCAGCCTGCTTTTGCAACCTTTGATCACATGAGAAATATTGATTGCAAGATAATATTAAGACAACTTCAGACGGTATCCATATGAGTACTTCATACTCAATTCTTCCTTTAATCTTTCAAATAAAATTAAATCTAGAAATATGACTCATTGGACAGCAGTTCTTTCCTGAAGTTTCTCTTTTTCCTCAATCAAGATGTGTTTTGCTTAGGCAACTACCTTGTTTATTTGTCTCATACTGAGTAATATCACTAATAGCTATTACATACATTGTGCCAACAAGCAGTTCAGAAAATGAAATATTCATTTAAAATGCACATAACTTAGCAGTGATAGCTCAGAAGCAGCAGCAGCAAGCACAGACACAGTGCTTGAATTAATTAGAATTATACCCTTTGGGGTTTGTATGTGCTCTTGGAATTATAGAAATGTCTTTACTGTTTCATCCCAAATATCAAAGTTAAATGTGAAATCTTACAGCTTTTTCTATTTCAAGATGCACATTTTTATGAACTTTGTTACATATTTTGCTTTATTTTTCAAGTATTCCAGTTTACCATATAAATTTATTACTAACAGGATAAGCACAAAAGAGTGAGAAATAATCATAAAAACACCTTCCCCCTACCCCTCCTTTCTTCCATGTTTTCCTTCCTCCCACCCCAGTGGTGAAGGGGGACGGGGAATGGGGGCTACGGTCAGTTGTTTCTGCCACTGTTCAGGAGAGGAGTCCTTCCCCTGCTCCCGTGGGGTCCCTCCCACAGGAGACAGTCCTTGATGGACCTCTCTGGTGTGAGTCCATCCGTTGGGCAACAGTTCTTCACAAACTTCTGTCCCATGGGTCACTCCTCCATGGGGTGCAGTCCTTCATGAATAAGCTGTACCGACATGGGTCCCCCACAGGGGCTACAAGTCCTCCCCAGGAAAAACCTGCTCCAGTGTGGGCTCCTCTCTCCACAGGCTGCAGTTCTCGGGCAGGACCCTGCTCCATCTTGGGCCTCCCACGGGGTCAGAACCTCCTTTATGCATCCACCTGCTCCAGTATGGACTTCTCCATGCGCTGCAGGTGGGTCTCTGCACATCCATAGATCCACGGGCTGCAGGGCCTCAGCTCCGGCTCCTAAAGCACCTCCTGCCCCTCCTTCTGCAGTGACCTTGGTGTTTACCTCATTTACACATTCTCACTCCACTGTTTCCTATCTGCAATTCTTCCTGCACAATATCTTTCTGTTGTTAAATATGTTATCGCAGAGGCGTCACTATCACTCCTGATTGGCTCAGCCTTGGCCAGCAGCAGGAAGCCCACCCTGATGCCAGCTGGCATTGATTGCACCAGACAGGGGAAGCTTCTAGCAGCTTCCAACAGAAGCCACACCTGTAGCTCCACCCGCCAATGCCAAAACCCGGCCACAGAAACTCACTACAGAAAGGAATCCTTAAATCTTAAATAATATCAGTGTAATCACCTTCCTTTCTGATTTTAAAAATTACCATGCGGAGCAATAACCAGTGTTTCCTCCCTCTTTCCAGGTTCACAAATATCTCCAAGAAACTGCAGTGATCCCCCTGTCTCTGTGGTTTGTCTAGCCAGGATTTTTATTCACATATGTTGATAGTAATGGTATGATGAAGGGAATTCTTCCTTCAAGACAGAAAGGTCCCACTACTCTCATGGGGATGTGAACATCTGCTTTACTGGGTGTGATGCTAGGGTCTTCTCTATTGTGAAGCAGAAGGACTGTTTCACAGAAAGTTAACACTGGCAACCAAAAACCACAACAAGAGACAGGATAGTACTTCAAGTGGTCTGAACAAGTATGGCTGTTCTTATACTAAGTTCTTCTCACCCCACAGAAACATTATTTCAAACCTGTAAAAGTGTAGAAAGGTTCTGATGGATCATCAGAGTGGAGACCTTGTCGTGCAAGAAGGTCATTAAGTACAGATATAACCAAGATATAAATAGGTATAGAAATACGGAGGCTTAATGCTTCTTTATAATAGTGAAATGAAATCTAACAGGAACAATCCTACTGCTTATAAATATATGTGTACATCTCTGGGAAGAAAAAAAGTGTCTGCTGCATCCCTGGAGGACCAAGCTGGTCTAAAGAACCATATAAATTAAAGGATAACACTTGAGCAAGTTGGTATGATCACAAAAAGTGGAATTTCTAATCACCTAACTAAATCTGGAAAAATCTTTCTAACAAGAGAGAAGCAAAAACCTCAATGGATTTTTGAGAAGGAGTTTTGCAAATGGTATTATATGACAAGGTCTCTGTGATAGCACAGATCTGAATATGGCTGCTCAAACAAAACCATTAAATTTGTATGCTTCTATGAAAATTGTATAAAATAAGAATGTTCCAGGAACAGTCTTTGTGCCAATAACGGCAGTACTTCTATACAATATCCTGAAGGAATGACCAAGAGGTTTGTTGCAGAAGTGTAGCCCTGAACTCAAATACTAATGAAGGTATGCCTTTAGTGTATTGAAATTCAGGATATTAAAAACAAGTACCTAAGAAACTGGCAGAGTTATATGAAAGGTCATCAGTTGCTGGTTATTTTTTTGACCACGCAGTGTCTTTTCCCATGGCTTCACTTTTCTGCCAGGGCCAAGAAGTCTGAGGGACCTGCAGGCTGTGGGGCAGCAATGCTTTGCTGCACCCTGGTTCCAAAAACTAGGACATACCCACTACATGTAGCAAGGCAGTCCTATTGCAATGTAGAGTCAGAAACCAGAATCTCAAATGAAATATATTTGCAGCTCATTACCCTAACCTCATCAACTTTGCTTAGGACTTTAGTGCTTTCAGTTCCTGTACACAAGTCATCAGCAGCAGTTCTGGGGTCTCAGAAGGATTTTCTCTTGCTTGGGGTCTGTTGGTCCCTAGGGAGGAATGTAGCAACTGATCCTTGAGGATCATGTGGCGGCTCAGCTGTTGCACTGAGTGGGACAGTAGCACCTAGGACTTAGATAATCCTCTGTTGCGGATGTGATGTCCAAAGTTGATTACTTTCTCTTTCCTTCAGTCTGTGTGCCAAGTCTTGATGTTTTCTTCATAAATTTTCTAACAATCTTTCTATTGAAGTGAAAATGAGGTAAGAAAACTTGAGGATATCTTCTTGTGGTAGCTCTGCCATAGCTGCAGCTCTTTTAATGAATAACAAACCTCCCTGGTTTTCTTATTTAGAAGAAGGAAATATGCCTCTACACTTGCTGTTTTTCTGTTTAAAAGTCATGTTTGGTGTCACAGAGTTGTGGTAAAAAAGATTTTTGGTCACCAATGCTGTAGACATTTTTACAGAGAGGTTGTTCCGAATATGCAGAGAGATGATCATTACTGAACTCGAGGAAAATTCAAGGAAACTCAAGGAAAAGGCCTAGATTCACCTGTAGTAGCTTTATCCCTTAGCACCCTATGCAAAGGTGACTTCTTACAGCCCTGGACACCAGAGTTGTTACTTTTGCCAAATGAACTTCAGCTTATGTTACTCCCACAGGCAATGCCCCATCTGCAGTCCTGC
>JAYRBT010000114.1:45804729-45833661 GCA_036023395.1 Myiotriccus ornatus
CACCAGAGTTGTTACTTTTGCCAAATGAACTTCAGCTTATGTTACTCCCACAGGCAATGCCCCATCTGCAGTCCTGCTGCAGTCTGACTCATTGTTTTCTGCTTTCTGTTAATTTAATAAATTCTTTCACTTACCTCGCATACAAATGTCAGGCAGTGTTTCTTCTACTTGTGCTGTATTGATTGCTCTCTCTCTTTTGCTTAAGGAGACCTCCTTGTTCACTGTAATAGATTATATCCTTTTTGGTGAGTTTTCCTATTTTTCTTAGTGAGTGGAGTGGTCTTAGCTTGTCATTACTGGCACTGACCCATTTTCTGCCATTATCAGTGGGGGCTGTTAAAATACAGATTTTTCATTTCCACTCTAATATCAAAACAACTATTAAAAAAAACCAGAAAAACAATTAATTCAAAAGATATTTTGCTAACTTCTTTTTGAAGGAAGACCATGAATTATGGCACTTAATTAAATGTGAAGTGTGCTATTTAACTTGAAAAGGAATATTTTCTTAAAAGTGTCAAAAAATAAAAGCAAAGAAAATGGGTCTTGATTTGCCAGACTTCTAGAGGAAGTGGCAGTTATGATTCTCCTTGATCTAACCATTTAAACCATCACATTTTTCTGGGAAACTCAGGTACAAAAATGTTGTGTCATGACATAAATATCTTAACGATATCCTAAAGACTCTTCTAAAATAACCTGCGTGGTTCTTTCTCTTGGGACTATTCCACTTTGAATAGACCACAGAGTGTGTAACGTAAAAGGGGAAATTTCATTTTAATGAGTAGGAGTATAATTAACACAATTTTGGTCTGTGCTTCAATATTTTTATCTGATGTCTGTGTGTAAGTGTATGTATGTATATGTATATACATGTCTGTATGTATATGCATGTACATATATATGCAGACAATATACCTATAAATGCATATTGAAATATGTAAAGAAACACCCCAGCTTACATGTATAAACACATAAGAATACACTTATGCATACACATAAACTTTTAGCTTTTATATATTGGGAGATAAATGTTTCATGATTGCTTATGTGAAGCCAGATCAGGAAGGCTGATTGAATTCTCCCCAGTGCGGCATTGCTAGAGCCTCAGGGGTGTTACTCAAACCCCATCCCAAGGTGGAAGCTGACATCCACACTCAGTCTTGGCGCTCTGATAAAGTACCGTTTCTAAAAATGCAAGGAGTCACTCTTCTGTTTTGTAAAGTCAGCAAAAATATTTTCAAATAAAGCCGTGGAGCAATTTAACCTGAGTCTGCCAATATGCAGCCCAATACTGCTGGACCAGAGTATTCTCATTTACTTAAGGAAGGATCAAGAAGAGCTGCCATGTCTTTTGTATTCTTTTTCATTTCATCTTATTCATATTATTTTGGAGTCCATTGTCACTCCATCTGTACTTGACCACTAAACTTGAGCCCTGATTGTTCCTATTGCAATGTTTAAAAATCTTTTATGATGGATAAACCTTAGGACCAACCATTTCTCTTTGCATTGTTTAGCGTTGTCCTGGTGGATGCTCCTGAATTGTTTTCAGAGATTTTGTCCTCTCCTCTGTCTTGTAAACATCAAGATTTCTTTGGTAACTGCTCATTTTATCCTCTTCTAGTAATAAAAGTATTTACTAAAACATAGGGGAAAAGGCTTATTTTTTATTTGCCTGAATAAGAACAATTTCTTTAAATATGAGGTATTCCAAAAGCTCACTGACTTGAAAATGAATCATTGGTTAGGTCATCATCACACCATTCCTTCAAATATTTTTTTCTCCTTTGATAGACAAACTCTAGGCTTAAGTGTATAAGTGTGATTGATGCCTCTCAGAATTAAGGGAATAAGATTAGTAGTTTTCAGTTACCAAATCAATATGGTTCAGTGCAATTTACCAGTGTAGTTACATGAAATATTAAATTCAGTATGCAGACTGATAAACCTAAAAAGCAGTTTGCAGGAACATATAGAAATGTCACCCAACATGTAATACGCACATAACTATGCATTCAAATAACCTCAGTGACAAACAGCTCTGAAAATGAGCTGTACTCCACCACAGTACCAAGTGACAGTTCTTTGACTAACAAGTCAGTTCAAAGAGAAGTCTGTTTGCTATGTTATCTTTTTGGAGAAGGAATTGTAATTCATTATATCAGTAATGTAAATATAATGAGAACAGAATTTGCTTTGAATTAAATGACTAGAGTGATGTAGAATTTAGCCATGGCTTTGAGATAGTAAACAGGAGCACTGTGAGTTTACCAATGCCTGATAAATTTCCCAGCATATCAGACTGGAAATGTATGCTCTGAGAATGGTGCTCTGCAATTTGAAAGGTCTGGGTTCATTTTCTGGCTCTGCTACAGATTTCCTCTAGGCAAGTCACTCGCATCTTGCTGTGCCTCAGTTGTCCATCTGTAAAAGGGAGTTAATGATTCCCTGCCTTGCAAAGGGTTTGTGAAGATCAGTTCATTAATGACTGAAAGACAGAGTTTTGGAGAACATATCGCTGTCAAGCAGGTTTGGAATACAGCCTCAGCAATACTCTCTGAAGCTCATGAAAACACTCTTTTGGGGATATACATTTTGTTTTCTCTTCCCAAGGACGGTGAATGGCTGCAGCTTTCCCACTTCACACAGTGCACAGTCTGGGGAGAGCCTGCAGTAAAGGGAACTGCCTGAACATTCGTTTGAAGACTCAACTTTCTGTTTTTCTTACTCTTGTCTCTAACTAGGTTATGCTCTGATTTTACCATTGAGTCTCTTTGATATACACAATTTTCTGACATGGTGAGAGTTTTATCTGCTTTTTACTGACTTCTTTCTATCCACTGCAGAATGCAGCAACTGTTGCTTGCTCAATAAACAAAAAAAAAGAAAAAAAGAGGAAACTATTCTCTTCCTCATTGCAATACCATTATTCAAACAATATTAAACTGACAGATTTTTTTAAAACCTGCAAAACTGGAGAACTACAAGACTTAACGTAATTGCGACATTATCCAGGCCTGACAGCTCTCATATACCCTACATTCTAAGAGAGATGTCCCAGGAAAATTTATCTGTGTTATCTATCAGAGTTAAATTTCCAAACCCTCCCTCTGTAAGTTTAAGTCTTTTGACCTCAAAAGCAGCCAAGAGGAGGTGAAAAATCCATCCAGAGTCAGTGAGGGGGCATTAGGCCATGGACACTTGAAATGCTTTACCCCAGAGATGTTATACTAAGTAGCAGTCATAAATCCTTATGAATAATATCTGTCAGAAAAGAATCAATGGTAGAATGAGCAGTCTGCAGCAACTGTGCTATTTTAGACAAAGATAAAATTCAGCTTTACAGTCTCTCTGATGAAACTATAGTTGCTGCAACCTTTTAGGGGTGAACAGTTTCATCTAAAAATATTGTGAGAAGGCAGCACTGAAGCAGAGAAACTGAATATCATTTGAATTCATGTGGCAGGAAAATCAGATGTATTCGTGCCTTTCTTACAGAAGGTGGTCCCATTCCACGTGGGGATCATCCTGCACACTTTCAGGATTCCAGCCTAAATAGTGTAAGAAAATATCAGGTAAGTCAAAAGTGAACACATCTTAACCTGAGGTGTTAATTAGCTAGAAGGAAAAATTGCTAGTAGCATGTCAGTGGCATGTGGGTGGCTTCAGTGATAGCTGGCAGCTCCTCTAAAAATATTATCCATTTTCCCCTCTAAAAGATGCCTCCAAATATCTATTTTTGGAAGGGTACGGTTTTGCAAATATTGCATCTGTCATTCATAGAGAAATTAATTTAAGGAAATGTAAGAAGAAAAATTCATAGTTTTAGTACCTAATTGCTTTCTGTAAAAAAGTATTCCTATTTGGTGCTATTATATAATCAGGCCCATAAGATTATTTGAGAACAACTTCTATTTTTTTCATTAATCATCTAGCAGAGAAATAAAATCTTGCAAATCATCGGTCTCCTGATATTGAAAATGCAGCTCTTTTGCATATGATTCTTGCTCCCCACTCTTTATTAATAAAATATAAGTTCCTTCTACTCATATTAAATAACAAATTAACATCTATCAACTGCAGTTTTTTCTTTCTCTCTTTTTCCCTTTGACTTTAACATTTCCCTAAAATGGTTTAATTGAAAACAATGGAAACAGTTGCAGAAGAAATCACCGTATCACAGAATCACGGAATGGGCTCAAACTCCCTGCTGAAGCAGCGTCATCTCAGAATACATTTCACAGGACTGTGTCCAGACAGTTCTCCAGTGAGGGAGACTCTACAAGCTCCCTGGGCAATCTGTTCCAGTGCTCGGTCACTTGCACGGTAAAGAAGTTGTTCCTCAAATTCAGGTGGAACTTCCTGTGCATCAGTTTCTGTCCAGGGCCTCTTGTCCTATTGGGTGATACCACCACAAAGAGCCATCTTCTTGTCACCCCACCTTTAGATACTTATAGACATTAGTCGTCTCTTCTTGAGGCTGAACAGGCCTGGCTCCCTCAGCCTTTCTTCGAAAGGGAAATGCTCCAGTCCCTTGATCAGCTTTGCAGCTCTCCACTGGACCTGTCCCAGGAGCTCCATGTCTCTCTTGTACTGAGGAGCCCAGAACTGGACATGGCACTGAAGATGTGGCCTCACTAGGGCTGAGTACAGGGGCAGGATCACCTCCTTCAACCTGCTGACAATGCTCTTCCTAATACAGCCCGGGATATCCCTGGCCTGTGGCCACAAGGCTCATGGGTGAGGTTCAATTCAATGTGATGTGAGAATTGGGGTTGATATAATAAAGGATGAGAGTAATAAAATGAGAAGAACAAGTGACTTCTTTGCCCATCTGTACACTAAAGTGCAAAAAGCTGGATTCCCTTCACTTCTCTCTTTGATGCAGCCATTAATCAAGCTATGTAAAAGCTATGTGAAAGCAAGAAGGATCAGATAGCAATAATATGGTATGGTATCCTTACCCTGCAGCCTGGCTTCTGTTCAACACACCATATGACTGTAGACTGTGGTGTGGGAGACAGGCAAGATCTACAGGTTTTTCATGTACTTAGGATAAAAAGAACAAAGACCATGATGTTATACTGTTTAGGCTTTCCAGCATTCCTGGAGTGACATTCTGTGCTCCATAACAGCACTGGCTGGCACAGTATGTAACCACATGCTTAGCCTTTTGTGCTTTGCATATACCTTTCTGTGTTAAGAATTGTTGCTGACTACTCTTTCTTAGTTAAAAAAAATGAATTGGCTGTTATTAAGGTTTTTACACAAAATATGTTAGAGATTATGATGAAAAGCTGGTTTAGATATAACAAAAGGAGTGTATTTGGCATATATATATATATGTATGTATACGTATATTTTCCAAATCTATGACTCCACAGAAAATATCAGTTATTTATTCACAGATGAAAAGAGTGGATCAAAACAGACACAGAATGTCCTGCAGCATGGTGAGGAGTCTGAAGTAAGACCCTAATAAAGGAAAGCAGGGTGGAATTTCATCCTCGATACTCGCCCATCAAATTATTTCTTTAAAACTGCACCTGATATCTGTGAGGGTGTTTAATGTTAGCTCATCATTATTTTTTCTCCCAGTAGTCACTGAAGTTCACTATAAAGCCCTATGCTGCTCTAAGTAAGTGAAGCTGCTTGCATTTAGGTCTTGGGTACCTAAAGAAGTGTAATAGGACTCTTCTAAGTAACTTTTGACAGTTTATTAATTTATCCACATTATAAAGGTCATTTTGCTCTGTGACTAACATCTCAGCATGTACGCCTTTAGGTAAAACTTCCACCTGGCAGGAAGAAATAACATAAATCACAGATGAGAGGAACTATTCCAGAAAGGTGATACTGAGGGCAGGGGATGGGGATTCTTCTGAGGTCTAGTCACAAACAGAGGGTCCAGGGGAATCCACTCTTTGTGTTGGTGGGCTGCTTGTGTAACATTGAGCTTAATGGACTGTTTTCACAGAAATCCACATTAGTTGATGAGGAGGGGAATCCCCTGCTGCCAGCAAGTAGGTGGGAAACTGGTTGGTCTTTCAGTGATAATCTGACCCAGATGTGAACGAGTAACTTACTGTGTGAACAAAAAGGCATGGAGATATTTGTTGCCAGCTGGTGTCCAGGGTTTCTGTGTATTTGAGGGGCCAGGTGGTTCCAGTGGTGCAGCAGCTTTTGTCCCATGGAGTGGGTATTGCTGGGCAGGGAGATTGTGGGCAACAGTGCCTTAGCCAAGGGATTGTTCAGGTTTCATGGACAAAGGTGGCATCAAGATTCAATGCACTCATTTCAGTCTCCATCACACTTGCTTGTCTCAGGACTAAGGTTTTTAGTGGATATCCAACCACGGATTTCTGAGTTTTCTCTAAGCCTCTGAGAAGGAAGGAACTGGACTTACTGCTGATTTTGAGGTTCACACAACACTGTCATGAAGCTGCATCCGTTAATAGGCAACTCAAATGCAGCAGTAACCTCATACTGAAAAGGAAGAAATACGAATTCCTGGTAGTAAGAGAGATGCAATATACATTGAGTAAAATGGCTTACCACTTGAAATTGGGCCAAAAACAAATAAGAGCAATCAGATGTAAGAAGACTACTCAGATGAACATTCCTCGGGCTAAATGGTTGCATTTTCCACAAAGAATTTGTTTTCCTCATAAAAACAGTTTCTTGGCAAATCCTTCTGCATGGTTCAGATATAAGTAATTGCAACTATTACTCAATTATTATATGTGCAATAGAAGATGTTAAATAATATAAATTTATTATTTATATAAATTACTTACCTAATAGTCATGTGTGTTAAAGTAACTCTTTCAAGTATGGGTTTGTATGACCTTAGACTGTGAGATCCACATGAATTTTCTTTGGAATTTTTATTAGGTGTATACTGCAAAAAAGTATGACCAATAGCCGGTTTTCAGACAATAGGAATTTCTCTACTTTTAATACTGTACCTTGCTACTCTAAAAAATTACAGATTTTTTTTGTATCTTACAAAGTCATGTGTTCTTTTGATATCAGTCCTCTGTAAAGCCTATAACTGGACCTAGAGTCCGTATTCCCAAGATTCATGCAGCTTCTCAAGTAGGAAGAGTTGTGCAGCTGGATGCACTTTGACTTAAAGTAAAAAGCAATAAAAATTTAGAGGGAAGAGGAGACAGTTGGCTCAAAGTTAGCAGCATAGGGAAGTTGAAATTCCCATTTCTATGAGGTGGCAGTATAAGAGGTCATTATTTAACACCATTCAGGGAACAGAAGAACAACCCGTACCCTGACTGTAAGCAACAATGCAAATAAATAGGCCTTTGTTTCCAACTGTGGAAACAGGCTTATCTTTTCACAAACTCCCTGGGTATCTATCTGTCTCTGTCTATGACTTCTTCTTTATAGATATTTAAAAACTTCAATCATCTAGTGAGGAAGACTAGCTCATGCTGCATGATTTAAGTAACCTGTCACACTACATGGAAAAAGTCAAAGTAGTTCCCTGAAGCCTGTTTTTCAAAGCCATTTATAAATTCTAGTTTTCAAGACATGAGCCAAGCATGGAATAGCAAAATATATTGAAAATTTTGGAGATGTATCTGGAATGAAGAGAGAAGTAATGTTTGCCTGGCAAGTTAAAATGAAAATTTGTAAATGTGAGAGTAGTTTCCCAACCCTGTGCTGAGCACCAGCAAATAGAGTGCAGCAGTCATGGGGGCAATTAGCTATGCAGGTATGAATTCATTAAAGCTTTTGCTGTTACTTTTTCTGACTAAATGAACATATTAGCAAACCATGCTGGTAATTTCCAATGTCCTTGGGTTGGAATTTGGGAAATCTCTATTCTTTCATTAGAGCAATTTTATTTGAAACGTTCTTATCCCTGCAAAAGGTGAATTACAGCCACTCTGAAAGGACTGAGTTCAGCTCAGGGAAAAGTATATAACTGGATGGCCTACATTACAGAGTAGCTTGTATTAAGTTACCCAACAGGCCATCGAGTAGGCTTTTATTCCCTTTGTCTACATGTGCTATCGCAAGAAATGAGGATTAAGTCAAAATGTGTCTACTTTACCCTGCCAACACTTTCACTCAGTATAGAATAACACATTTATAGTTTTATTTTATACTACTGTACTAATTCATACTAACCCTAGTTAGTGCATGTTACTGATCAGTATAGGAGTTTTTGATACTAGCTCAGTTGTTGTGTGACACCCACACAAAACATATTTTTACAGAATTATAACAACTGTGCCAATTGCCTAGATCAGTCAATAAATTATATTGCTGTTACAAACTGAACCCTATTTAACCATCACAGTGGATGTTTGAAAGTGAGGTGCTCCAACTGCTAATTTTGATTGCGATTGTGATTGTTTTGACTGAAGGCAGATATTTAACTGTGCCTAGTTAACTAGTCTTTCATCCTGAATGAAGAGCAAAAGTTTTCAAATAAACTGAAAAGGAGTAATTAAGCTCATCTGCCTGAAGCTTAAAGAAGACAGTTTGTGATTATAAACTCGCAGCAAATTGCTTGCACAACTTTTCTCTCAGTGCTCTGTTATACTCTGACTGGGATTACATACATCATAGTAAAAAGTCTCTTGCCAGGTAGTTTGAGATACGTTGTGAAGCAGAGCAAGTTTTTCTTGGGGAAAAAAAAAAAGTACCTATAGGTTTTGGGTTGGTTTTGCTTTTTCTTTTTTTGACAGTTTACTTGCTTTTTACACTGCAGTTTTTCTCATGGGAAAGTTTCTTAGACATGCATCTTTAATAGCCATATGGTAAACAAGAGAACCTTGAATCTTGAAAATAAAAGATGAATGTTATCAAGGAAAGGAAATAGAAGACAATTATTAGCCACATACTAAGAGTGATTTTTTTTTTTAAATCTCTGTATCAAAAGTCAAATAAAAATAAATTAAATTAAATTTTTGTAACTGTTATGAAACAGATTATAAGAGATTTACTTGAAATTTTTAGGGAAATATTGTACCTTCCTTGTAGTAAACACATTTGAAAAGTGGCTTGCTGTTTGAAGCAATGTTCAGATCTTCCCTTGTCAGATGTACAAAAAAGAAAAGCTATAGATTTAAAAAGTCAAAGGTTATTAGTAATTTTGAATTTCCTCAGTCTCTGTTTGATCAGTAAGAATATTAAAACCATGTGCCTTATGCTCTGTAGCATAGTGAGCCAAAGTTATCATAGATAAAGTGTCTAGGTCCACAAGTTCATAAGGGCAGACAGTAGTTTACTATAGCCAAAAATCTAAAAGACCTAAGTAACACCAATATTATTTTGGGGATGCAAGAACATGGAGTAATTCTACAAGAATATTTAATAAAATCTATTTTCTCCTCTGAAGAATTATGTATATCCATCTCTTACATATAAATGAGCCTTTAATACATAGGTCTCAAGTATTTCTTCTGGTACTGCAGTTCAGACTATGTTTTGTCTGACAAGACCATAATCTTCAAAGCTATAAGGTATCTGGACTTACAAAGACAGATGTTTGTGGTAGGGTAAACAAGAACAAAACCACATTATCCTGGCAATATTAAAAATGTAGTTGAAGGAGACAAATCTAGAGAAAAAATTTTAAAAACACTTGAACAGTGAAAATCCTGGAAGGCCAGTGGAAAACAAATGATTCAAGCTGTTAACCAAGAGAAATATTGATAACGAAAAACAGGAGGGTAAAAAGGTTAGGCATATCTGTGAAGCTTATTAGGTATTTTTAATAGATTCATTTGTAACCTTTGCATAAAATATTTTGGTTCTGACAATCAAATATATACTGTGTACATAGAGGGAGATTACTGGTCCTGGAATTGAAAAGGAAGATATTATTTTCCCTTTCAATTTATCAAAACATTACTTAATCTGATTCTCTAAAGTCAAGATTAAGTTAGGGAATTCTTTCTCTTTTTTCTTTTCTTTCCTTTTTTTTTTTTTTTAAAGCTTTCAGTTTGTTTGCTTTTATACAGAGATGCTATAAAGCCTTTGTGTGCAGAATTATCCTCTGAGAAGTTATCATATGAAAACATCCATAGAGTCAACCCTCAGATATAAAAGCTCCAAAACTAATTTGATTTTCTGCCTGCCTAGGAATATCATATTTTCTGATCTGATTAATGAAGAAAAAGACTGAATCTTAAGATTCAGATACCAAAAATGACCACTATTGTCTATGTTCAAGATCTCACTATATGATTCCATGTGGCACTTCAGTATTTGGGCTGCTCAATTACACAGGTGAAAGCATAGTGGCTTTTTATTTCCTTTAAAAATGCTTCTTTTCACAGTGTATTTTAATGGACAAAAAAGTCCTCCCAGATACTTGGCATGAAGTGATTGGCTCTACTTCTGATGGAAGAGTAAAAGCTGGGTGACTCTTGTGAGCTGCTCTTCAATATGTCAGGTCTTGGTAAACACTGCCATCCTTGTCCTCACTGAAAGGAGATGTCAGATCAGGAGCAAAGATAAGCAACGAAATTGCAAGGTAGGGCTCATTTGGACATTTTTGACTCCAAGACCAGTCCTAGCTGAGTAAATAGAGAGTCCATTCATGTTCAACCCAGGAAGGGTGGAGGAGGTGGCATAAAAGCTGTTACGAGCTGGTATGAACCAGTACTCACTATTCAGTAGTGTGCTCTGCCAAAAGAGGGTCTTAAGCAGAGCAGTTTAGGCGTTCTGACTACTGGATGATGAGTTCTCTAGAACTACTACCTTCGTACATTGAAGAGATTTGACAAGCCTTATTAAAGCTTACTTTTGTCCTTTTTCTCCCCTTCCAATATTCTCAAACCTTCACTCTGTAACTCTTAAACAGACACGTCGAAACAGCTTCCATGTCGTGAACAGTGAGATTTCCTCAAAGAAGTGTTAAAGAAACCCAAACCAGGCTGACTGTGCCCCTTCTCAAATGTGGATTACAAAGCACAAATGTGAATGGCCTCATAGTGGTAATGAAACGATTTTGTAGGTATTGCTATGGTTTCACGGAAGCTCTTGTCTCTGTAGACACAGCAATTTCTCTTCTACCTGAATTTACAAAGAGGGTGTCAAAGAGCTGATCTTTCTAGCTGTAAATTCACATTACTACTAAAACACACCTTTGGACTTTCAGGGATGCCAGACTATGGATGTAAGTCAGAGATGCTGCTGACCTCTGAAGTGCTGCCTCTGACCCTGCACTGCTCCACAGTTTTCTTTCTCTTTTGGTCTTCAAAAATCTGTGGAAGAACTGAATTTGGAAAGATAGGAAGTCAGTCCCGGCAGCACAGGGTGGCTCATGGCTGAACAAGGGATACAGGCTGAAAACGTTACAGTGCAAATCGCTAAAGGCACAGTGAAGAAAATGGAGATCAAAGTCTTAGAAAGTCTGTTCCTTTTCTAGGACGCAGACAAAAGATTCTTTCCTTTTAGTGTGAAATCCTTATGCAGAAATTGAAGAGCAATTTTTATTTAATACAAATAATGAGACCTGTATCCATCTCCATCGTTGTGAGGTACACCCAGACTAGATAAAGAGAAGTCACTTAGTCTCAACAGAATAATTTGCTTTTTGAAGGTTTTGGACTGTGAATACTTTCCAGAGATTCTTGTGTTTCAGCTATGTCATTAAAGACCCTTTTTTTTTTTTTTCTGTTGAAACCACATCTTTCTTTGAAGTAGTTTCTTGTCCTTTCTTTAAGCCATAGCCTTACATTTCTCACAATATGTTTTCTTGCTACTGAGGGAGATATCGTGATTACATACGAAGATTAAGCAGCAGGAATGTAGAAACTGAGAAACAAAGATTGTACTGCCGTACAACTACTTCAGTGTTATAAATAAAGAAGAGAAATAGCAGAAGAATAAAAATAGGCAGTTACCCAAAATGACATTTATTTCACATATTCTGTTTATTGTCAAGAGGTCTTTCAAGCAATAGCAGAATTACTAACATGTCTCCACTTCTTTCTTAAAAGTGTATGAAATATTTTTCAATTTTTTGAGAGGGAGATTCCAAAGCTATGTCAAATATTTTGATCTATTTATCGTTAATGTTAAAATTGTCAAGGAAATTTGCACTGAAAAAAATTTGTTCATAATTATTTCATAAGATATCAGTAACAAAGTTTCTATTGCAGTCTTTTCTAGAGTCTGAGTGAAAGGGTAGCACAAGATTTGCACATAAACAGAATACACATCCTCACATTAAACCCTGTGAAATATATGGCTCTAGATACAAAACTTACTGTGTCCCAAGCCAATGCCTATTTAATCCACATAATGCATTTGTGCCTATTCAGATGAGAATTTCTGTTATGCTGTACTGAGGACAAGAAGATTGTTGACAAAGTCCTATTTCGAAGGCTGTTAACTTTCCTGCATAACATGGGTTTTAAATGACCAGACACTAAAGCTAAAGAAGAACCCAGTCCCACTTAATGCAACCATGCCTTTCATTGAGAAAACCTGGATATAAGCAGGCCAAACCTGCCAACTCCTTTTTGTCATTTTTAAATCAGAAAATTTCACAGTCTGCAGCCCAGCCTCTCTTCCCTCAAGGAGAGCAGCTCAAGTGTTTCCTTTGCACAACAAGCACCTAATGATCTTTGTGTTTCTTGCTTCTGCTTTTAATGCCTCTTTACATGTCCATCATCACTCAGCAGTGAAAGTGATGTTCTCCAATGTTAATTATCCAGAAATTTCCACTCCATCAGCTTAATATAACACTGACAATTGGCAGAGGAGCAGAAAAAACAAAGAAATGACAGTTACATAAATATGTAATGGGAAAGATTTTAAGCAAGTCATGCTGAGTAAGTAGAGAAATGGTGAGCAGAACATTTCGTATTTACTCAAGGAATATCTGACAATACAATAAAATGCAGGCAACATGAAAGTCTGTTTTTTTAAATTTTTATTCTGAGATTTTTTTCAGCCTAGAGACCCTGGGAATGTTTTTCAGAGGAAGACAAAAAGGATTTCTCAAAAAAATTAGGGTTTGGTAGCCTCTCTCTTCCCAGATGTGATATTCTGCTCACATTTGACGATTTGTGACACCTTCTCTGCACATGACTTTGAGTAAATCCATAACCAGCATGTCATATGGGGACAAGAGCTGCTTTTTAGTTCATTCAGAGCTGTAATATTTGGTTTGACATTGCAAGGGTTTTGGCTGGGGTTTTTTTGGTAGGAGAAGGAAGTGGTGAGGGGTGGCTTCTGTAAGAAGACACTAGGAGCTGCCTCCCTGTTGGCCACTGGCACTTTCAAATGGACACTGCCGAGGCAGTGACTAATGCTGGTGACAGAACCTCCGTGATAACATATTTAAGAAATGATAGGAAAGTGCTGCACAGCATCTGAAAGAAAAGGAGTGAGAATATAGGAGAGAAAAGCTCTTCAGGCACCAAGGTCAAAGTAGGAGGAGGTGGAGGACGGGCTCCTGGCACCGGAGTAGAGATTCCCATGCAGTCTGCGGAGAAGTCTGTGGTGATTCAGGTTATCTCCCTGCAACCCATGGAGGTTCAAAACTGATTAAAGCTGAGAGGTATAGGATGAGGAAGAAAGGATGATTTTTTGCTTCCTTGTTTTTATGTTTGTTTGTTCATTACTGTATTATAGTTCAGTAAATAACTTTGATCATTCTTTAAGGGGAAAAAAATCCCAGAGCTAGATCTCCACTCAATCATGCAGACAGCTGAGCAACAGAGGTCAGCTGTGCCTAAGTGTGCCCTTCTCTAGGGGCAAAACTTTGCTATTACTTGTATGTCACTTTCTTAATCAAAAGTGCAGAAGAACTGAGCAGTGGCAGATGCCACAACGGCCTGTCAAGAGAAAGGGTTCAGGAGGTATTACAGTAGTATTTTGAAACTAAAGTACAACAGGTTTTTGAGAAAAATATATGAGCTTTTGATTGTTTTATGTCAGTAACTCAACTTTTTCTGTGGAAAGAAAAAATATTTTCTGAGTCCTTCTGAAGTGAATGTTTACTGTTACGGAGTTATTGCAGTGTTATAAAATGAATAGCCAGGAACATTTCCCTGTAATTAGCTGAGAATAGGAAGGATAAAAAAAAAATTGTCCTGGGACTACTTAAATATAATCTGTCACCACCACAATGATGATAGCTAAGTTCCCATTTCTGAAGGTTGTATAAGTGTTGCAAATGTGCTTTCATTTTACCTTATTATAGGAAAAGGGCAGCCAATTTATCCTTTTGGGACTGTGATATTCATTCTCCTTCTTTTGGTAAAGTTAATACAGACAGCTAAAATAAAGACTAAAGAAATGTCTTTTGATAGCAGAAAATATCTTTAGGGAGTATTTTCAAATCACATTTGTAGGCTACTAATACAACGCTAATGGCTTAAATTCATACCTGAGGCTTTATAAATGTCATCATTTGCCTTGACTGTTATCAGGCAGTAATGATCTGATCCACAGCACCCTGCAGTCAAAAAAAAAACCAAAAAAAAAAAAACAACCCAAAAAACCAAAAACAAGCAGCATATTACCTCTGGGAGAGTAAGCTGTGGCTTGTAAATTGAATGAGAGGAGGAAGTTGCAAGTATCTGAGCTGGTTTACTTAGTCTTCATTGGGTACATAAGTCACATTGTTTGTTTCCATTCTGTTATCAGACTGTAGTGTAAATAATCACAATAACAAATACAACTTTCAGATTATACCTAGTCCAATATGTGATTAAAACACTGTTCCTGCAAGCATTCCTACCATTTTTCATTTCCTAAAATACTCACAAAGAGTAAACAGAAAAAAGACAGGAATACTTGTCTTGTGGATTTCTTTACAAGTTGTAATTTTAGTATCTGTGGAATCCAACTTTGGTTTGCTAACAATATCTTCTTATCAAGCCACACTGGTTGAATTAGCAATGGGTATGGCAGAGTCCTGAGGATAAGGAAATTGATGGCAGTGAGTGTCAGAAGTGCTATCTATGAGGAAAATTTACTGAAAAATTTAAAAAGGAAGAAAAAGAGAAGACTCAGGGGAGACCTCATTGCAGTCTACAACTTCCTCATGAGGAGAAGAGGAGGGGCAGGCACTGATCTCTTCTCTGTGGTGACCAGTGACAGGATTTGAGGCCTGAAGTTGTGTTAGGGGAGGTTTAGGTCGGATGTTAGAAAAAAGTTCTTCACCCAGAGGGTGGTTGCGCACTGGAACAGGCTCCTCAAAGAAGTGGTCATAGCACCAAGCCTGACAAAGGTCACGGAGCTTTTGGACTTTGATGTTCCTTGTCGGTCCCTTCCGGCTTGGCATATTCTGTGATTCTGGGAAAAAGAGTGTAAGACCAAGAACTTAATCTAGATCTAAGAACTAATGTAAAACTCTATGGTGAAGAGTAATAAGTAAATATATGTGCAAAGATGTGCTTAACATCTGATCAGTTACAGAAAACTTTCATATGCATGCCTGGTCATCTTGGGAATATGTTATTTTAAATAGGCATAAAATACATGCCATACCACAATGCCTTCTTTTTCCATGGACTGTACTGTGTGTTCTAATCCTGTGGAAGAAATAGTCTAGGTGAAGAAACTGACATAGTTTAATAACATTTTGAACTATTATTAATGTATATTGATATTGTTGGGAAACACAGCCACAAATTTATGGGCCCTGAGGAGTACCATACGTCTGGAGAGTTTCACTTCAGAAAAGATTCCACACAGGGTAAGGCGATAAAAGAAATAACTTTTTTTGTCTTTTCCTTTTTTTTTTTTTTTTAATTTTGTCCCCTAAGCCAAGCAGCAAAGCATCTTTACACAACCAAAGATACCTGGAAAAAAAACACTAGTCAGACACAGCCAATTATATTAAGAACAACACAGGGCATATGCAGACATTTAGAGAACAAACTATAGCATTCCTCAGAAGTAAGACGAGAATCACAGGCAGATAAAAAAGCCGATAAAGTGACACCTGTATTTATTGCTGTAGAGATCAAAACAAGTGAAGAAATTAAGACTATTTACAGTGATTTCTCACCAGATACCAGGTTGTACCTGCAGTGTAACAAAAGCTCTATGCTTATAATTTGTCTGCACTAGAAAGGATCTGTAATTTAAACAACACATCCAAATGTCAGTTTTAAATTTGGACTGTAATGTCTGCATTCTCTCTCTATTTGACAGACAAAGGAAATAATTTTATATAACAATCTCTCTCCTTCTTCTTTATTTGTTATTTTAGATCTATCTCCTTTCAGCAAATTCCTGCCACTTTATCTTCGAATGATGAATGGTAATTGAATGACAATGCTAAAATAAACCTCCACACACTGGAAGGAAACCCATAGCCAGAAGCCCATTGCTGTACAGTTTGCGTGATGTACTGATACAGCTATGGTGTTAAACAAGCGAAGACAAAAGAGCAACCACAAGCACCTATGCTTCGTGGTGATTAGGTCATCCTGTCTGTGTCTTGGACTGTTCCAACTACCCCTCTCCTTTGCCTTCCGCTATCATGAGGAATAGCCCAAAGCAATGTGATTGAAGTCAGGGCATATACTTCACTTTGGGTCCAACTTATGTTCCTCAGTGAGATGGGCATAGCTGGCTGGAAAAGGAGCTAAGATCCTATAGCAAGGCTGCTTGGAGAAGTCCAGTATGTGTGATGGCATCCTGTGTCTTTTAGAAGAGAATGAGGCACAGCTGGGTTAGCAGGTATCTTTCCTGTAGGAGAAGACAATGGAGTTGTCAAACAGCTCTGTTTAATGGGACTTCATGCTTTCAAAACTGCATACAATAAAAACTAAGCTTAAGTATGTTTTACAATACAGCTGAAAAATGTATCTGCTCTGCTGTTGTTTTTAGGGAACTTAATGATGTTCTCAAGAGAGCTAATGCTCAGAGACAAAACATTGTCTTTCATTTTGATTGTGTAATGTCCCATTACTCAAAATTTAAAATCATATTCTTTTTCTACCATGAATAAACATGGTCTAGGTGTGTTTAAATGCTAGCCAAAAAAATCAGGTAATGACCTACAATTATGATATGGAGTATCATTGCTTCTCAGAAGTCCTGTCACATATTCACAAGTATGTGAATATACTTGATACTTCATAGATATTTCTTCAAATGTTATGCAAAACCCAGGAATATTTGTGAGGTTTACAACAACACTTAAAAAATATGCTTTGTGCTCTCACCTTAAATCCAAAGCCCTTTCCAGAAGGTATATATTCTAAACTCCTTCTTCACTACAGAGTGAAGAATTTCCATAAGGCTGCATTTTCTTTGCTTTTTTTTTTTTTCCCCCTTTTCTTTTCTTTTGGCTTTTATTAGCGTACTTTATTTAATGGCATTAATTCTTACACTGAAGGCATTGTCAAAATGTTAATTTACAGTTAGATTTTTGTACTATTATTGCACACTTGACGTACAACTTTGAAACTTAAAAATGTCATGACTTAAACAGTATCTAAATCTAAATATGAATGAAGGCAGTTTATGCATTTCATTATGTCAGATTTCCATCGAAGTGATGCCAAGGTTGACTGGGTTAATCTTGTGACTAAAGAGCTGACACACAGCAGTGCCTGAACTTGAAGGGAAAACCACAAAATGTTGTCTTGAATTAATGTAAATGGTCACGAAAAATGCTGTCTTCCTCACTAAAATGAGATCCAGTATGTTCAGGCTTTGAAGTGGAATCATTCAGCTTTTATACAGTAAAGCTGAGACCCAGCATGGACTTATACATCAGTTTAGTGGGCTTTTTGTCTACCAACAGAAAGGAAACTTACCTGTTTCCTTTCAAAAGTTGCTTATGAGAAATTTAAGAAATTGGATGAACATGACCAAATCCTTCTCATATGCAAAAGATATGTTTCAACACTAGCATCTTCCCATGCAGTGTCCTAAGGAATGAGATTGCCACTGAGAGAAGTGGTGGCAGAGCAGTGTGCTCCCTTGTTGGCATATCTTCCATTTCAGGATTTCCAGAGAATATTAAGGCAAAGAAGTATTACTATTTGCTGATTTCTGTCTGACTACATCTTTGCGCAAATCACTGCCCAGAAGTAACTTTTCTGGGACAAAATGATTGTGCCAAGTTCCTAAAAAAAAGATTAATTGAAAAAAATCAATAGAAAAATGAGTGAATAATTGAGAGTGCAATGGGTTACTGAACTTAGTAGTCAGGTTGGTTTTGAAGGGAAAAGAATATCAGGAACAGCATGAAATATAAGTTTTCACTGACTTTATCCAAAAATACCAGGTTCTATTCTTATCTATAACATTTCTTTGCACTTTTTCCCCTGAACCAGTACAAAAACATACTGCTTTTTAATAGGAACAGATGCATACGTATGTGCTAGAAAGAGTGCTCCACGTACATCATGGTATATGATTACACAGTCTTAATGATTTTAAAGATGTTGTAATCATTCTGCGCTCCCAGTGTAGAAGAAAGAGGATAATACTTAGCATGTCTTTCAACAAATTAGCTGCAATATAAACATTTGACAATGCTGTCCTGAAGTGGAGTTTTAAGCTACTTTACATTTTTCCCACTGAAAACATTTATTAGTTTTGATCCTACAAAAGCCTTTTTCTTCCTGTTCTCCTTTGCCGAGTAACGCCTTTTATGGTCCCATTTTGATTGTACTCTGACTTACATGTTTCTTCTCTCACACAACATACTCTCATACTCTGAAGCAGTTGCCAACTCACACAGTTGTAAAATTCAGTGTGCCCAGGAGAGATTATATCTCAGCTATCTCAGCTGACACCTTTTTGAGGACTACACACCAGAGCATGACAGGAAAGGTATCTGTTCATGTTTCAGTGAGTGGAGTTTCAAGGCTTAGGAAAGAGTATGTTAAAAACACTGGGTCAGGCCCAATGTTTTCTCATTCTCAGTGCTGCATTAAGGGAAACTGTGATGTCTTTTGCTTCTGAGCCAGCAGTAAGGTGCAATTAACTAATTTTCTTATTATGGAAACTACGTGCAGAGACCATAGTATTCAGTGCCTTGAAAACATACTTCCTCCCAGTGTCAATAAAACTGAACAATTATATATTCACTTCTTCACATCCTGGGTGCCATTTATAGCTATGGCATTGACTTCCTCTGAGTTTACCTTCTTCTACAGAGTTGGTGGCAGCCACAACACAGCTGTTTAACCACGGCATAAGTTCAGAAGTTCAAAAAGAAGTTAAAAACCAAACAAATGAAGGATAAAACACTTGCAAATACCAATTCCGTGATTGAAATCAGGGTATTAAGGGAGACTGGACAACTCATCCCTCAAGAAACTTGGGGGAGCTTTATTTTTGGCAGGTAAGACTCACTAACTGTGCTTACAGAATGTGCCTTTTAAATCCCAGAACATATGAGTCACTCCTGTCTGGCTCATGGCAAAAGGCTAGGGAGGAATAGTTTCTGAAACGTGAAAAACAAAGCAAGAGAAAATAGCATATGGCTAGTGCACTGACTAAAGCAGAAGCATGGAGTGTATTACTCTAGTTACACAGAGAATTTTTAAACTAGCCTAAGGTGCTTCTGCTCTATTGTTTTTCCTTTCTTCCTCAGCAGAAGACAGGGGAGGGGAGAAAAAAAAACTTCTCATAAGCTTCTCTTATTCACCAGTTATTTACTTCATTTGCTGAAGTACCATTCACCTTGGCAGTGTGCGGCAGCAGCATAAGAGAAAAGTTTAAGCCTATTTCTTTTTCCCTAAATTTAAAGCAGGTTGGTTTGCCGGTTTTAGAAGATTTAACCAAAAAGGTCAGGCTAGTTTATAGTTTACAATAAGTAAAACAACACTTTGGATCATTTGGGAATTGTCCCATGTGAAAACTATTTCAGCTTTCAAAGTCTGCCCTGGTTTGAAATAAATACAGTTGTGCTCAGTTTGTTAATTCACCTTGTGAACTGTAAGGAATGGCCTGTGAGTTCCACTAGAAAATGGACAGGCAGTAGAAATGCCTATGCTCTGAGGAAAGGCTGCTCTGTCTTTCTTTGAGTTCAATGCCTGCCACGGCTCAGGAACAAACACACGAGACCTGCTGGGTTCAATGCACAGGGAAGGAGATCCTGGGCAGATCTCCCTTTATTCAAAATGGGGGGCTTTTATAGGGCAGGCTGATGAGGGTTCTGGAAAAAGGGAGTGGATATGTAAAACCTGGAGGGGTTAACATGAATATGAAAGAGGGAGGTGGGTACATGACCATAAGGTAACTTGGAAGGGGTATGATTGGGTAGGACACATACATCGCAGTAAGTTGTGCAAATAGGAGAGTAGTAAACAGTACAAAGGAGAAAACTTTACAGCAACAAAGGAGAACATGCCTGAACCTGTCCTGAAACAATAGCATCAACTTAACTATGGGTTTTAGCCAAACAGTCCCTGCAAATAGTCCATTAGACAAAGGCAGGGGCACTGCTCTTCTCCTCAAGAAACTCTTTCTTCCACAGCAGGTACGATTCATCCTCCTTGCAGTCACCTCCAACAAATGCCTAGTGATTTTGCAGTGATTTTATTTCTTTCAGGCCTGACAGTCCTATCAATCATAACAAAAGTGTCTATACTGACTCAGCAGTGACTTGCAAGACAACTTGCTTGTTTTGCTATCACCGGCCTTATTAGCATTTATGTTTCCTTCTACCTCTGTGATGTTTCTTATGATATATTTAACTAGCTTTAATTCTACACAAAAAGCTGAATAGATCTGTTAAGTAAAACTTGCTGCTGCTCTGATAATGTGCTAAAAAGTATGTATACTAAGTATCAATATTGAAAAAAACAAAAACACACACAAAAAATCCCCAAAACAAACAAACAAACAAAAACCCCCAAAACAACTAAAAGCTGGTTTTAATCTGGTTCTGGGGGAAGGCTTGTAACATTTGAAGATCAATATAATTAAATTTTACACAAAAGAGAAACAGATTATTATACATTTTTATTTATATTGCATTTAAGTGCTGTTCGGTTAAAAATATATGTCTCTAGGTAAGCTTAGGAAAGGGACAAAGCCTTTCAGTGTCCCAAGATAAAAGGATTTGGTAAAAACTGCCTTTGACTGTAACTACACCAGTCGAATAACCTTTGCAAAAGGTACAGATATCCTGCTTGGAAAGGGTCTGGGATGTAATCAGTACTAGTTTGGGTTCACTGGCTCTACCGCACTTGTCTGAAGCTGCTGCTTTTGCCTAGTTATAACCAGGGGGTACCTCTGAGCAGGGACTTGTTTGCTGTGAGTAGCTGATTTAATGAACAGTGACAGATTCACTTGGAGAGCTGTTAGAAGGTCGAAAGGCTATGTCTTATGGAGCACATAGTCTTAACATATCTCCCCGGTTGGAAACACCAAAGAGCAGAGGGTTTGTCTTGTTCGTTGTCTCAGGGAAATAGCAAAGAGGTTCAAGCTTGCATATGAGAGAATATATTAAATCATCCTGTGTTTTCTCTCTTCCAGCTGGATGGTTGTGGCTAGCTGTGCTGTGCAGAGTGCTGGGTGGAAAGGGCTATTGCCAGGTGTGACACCTGCTTTTGGTGTAAGTGACAAGGGATCAACCAAGGTAAGGCACAAAGGAAGACTCACTTCTGGTTCCTTGGTTTCAGAGCTTGACCAGGTGGAGAACTATTCAAATTATTGGCACTTCCTACATATTCGGTGCTCAAAATCTCATTTTCTTACTTGAAACTAAAGCTGCACTGCCATAATACTATGATATACTTGGGTTCTTTCACAAAGGGCCAGTAGGTACAGATCCTTGCTGTAGGCTGTCAGGTGTGGGCACCATTGGTGCATCCTCCTGCTGTGCTGCAGATGCGGCATTCCGGCATTTGGCAGTGTCACAGTTAATAACATTGACTTCCAGGGGAAATTAGCTCCAGCAATGGAAGAGTGTTTGGAAATCAGCTAGTAATGATCCTCTTTTGATGTTTTTCTCCTTAAGTAAATATCTTCTAGGAAAATTAGAGAAATGCAATGATCCAATACTTAGGACATTAATACCACTTCAGAATCACTATTTCTTGCATAAACAATGGTGAATATCCCTTTGGGAACAACATATCAAGTAGCAAAAGAATATGGAAGAGAAAAGTACAATCTTGCTCAAGAGAAGCATAAAGTATTCAAGAGAGATCTGGAAGACCAAGGGAGGGGATTTTTAGGTGGGTTTTGGTTTTTTTCCCTTTTTTTGGGGGGGGGATTGTAGCTAATTATAATGTGGCAGTCAGATTAGGAGCCTAGGTAGATGTTAGGAACACTGCTTCATTTCACTTTTCTGATTCAGACTCCTTCATTGCAAAAATGTGTCCTGAGTTTTATAGCAGCTGAACTGAAGTTACAATTGAACTGAATGACATTTGATATATATTCAGATAATATTGAAATGGGTTGCTAACTACTCAAACCCACGTTAGTAATCTGATTTTAGGAAGAAAATTTTGGAAAAGTTGCTTTAAAAGTCTCTGTGCATGAAGCAGCTCATTTGTAAATTTGGAACAATGCTGTATTAGAAAAGTATTATGGAGATTATTCAACTAATGTGAAATGAGTTTAAGATAAATGACAGGCTAAAAAGCATTATAGAAGTGGAAAGAATCTAGTTACACAATAATTTAAAGATTTCTTCTAAATAAAATTTCATTCCTGAATATATTTATTTTGCAAAAGGAAGTAATTGTCCTAATAAAAATCTGAAAATATCTCATATTTTGTGCAGTTCAATATATTTCGTGTAGTGTAATGCTCTAGTTATTTTATTGCAGATGAGCATCTGTTACTATTTATTGGGCAAAGAACATACATCGTAGGCAGTTCTGGCCCAGTGATTCTGGTACTTGCCAATTCAAATCCCAGGACAAATAATTTCAGTGTCAGTTATGCAGGATGTATTCTGACACTGAAGTTTGTAAATAGAAGATAAAATGAACAGAAAAAACAAACAAAGCAACGAACAAAACAAAACATAATCTTAGCTGACTGCAGAGTGTGAACATAAGATGGCAAAAAAATTAATTGCTGTCACTGTCCCCTGAGCTCTTCCCCATGGTGCTGGATGCAAGGTCTGCAAGGTTTCCAGATGCCACTCAGCCATGTGCCTATCATTGCTTTGACAGACCTCTAAATCATTGGGATGGCACCAGTCTTAGGGGATACCTTGCTCCTTTCTAACCTTAGCTAGAATTGACAATCAGATGTTGAAATAAATAGATTCAACTCAGTTACTTTTGCCAGTTGTTACTCTGGGGTTCTCTGGTCTCCATGGGCATGTTTTAATCTAGGTAAACTGCTTGTGTTTTTGTTTTAAAGAAGGATTTCAGTACACAATGGCCCTTTCTTTGTATTTTATTGCAGCTCAGTATTCTGATATCTTTGTTTTATATCGAAGCATTTATTTGGAAAAATACTGGACTCAGGAGTTATAGACTTATTCTAATTCTCCTGCCGCTTCCTTACAATATGTTGTAAGAATGATTGTAGCAGGCACAGAACATCAGTTTAGAAGTCATGGTTCGGCTCCTGAGGTGTGTCTGCATGCATGAACTGAACTTCACAAGAAGAAAAGGGAACCAAGCACTTACACTGCCTCAAGAGTGCTCCAGCCACGAGGCTATCACAGAAAAAGAAATGTTACACCCCACCCCCAACTCCCTCCTTCAGATAACCTTTTGAAAGTGATAACTGGAGCAGCAATCTGTGAAACATACCCTTTCTTGCTGGATTGAGCTCCCAAAAATGATTGTTCCAGTGGTGTAACTTGTTTCTGGATCCTGCTTTGATATTGGGATATGGAAAGCTCTGCCTAGTTAAGACAGAAACTGTTTTGATGCATCCACACCAGTGCAACTTTAGGCTATAGCTCTGAAAAGCAGCAAGGCAGTGATGGATTCTGATTATCAGTGGTGAAAGCAGATGTTTTTCAAAGTAACAGACTCCTCTTTCGATGTCTAAATTCCATCCCACTCTAAGTGATTCATTATCGAACGAGCAGCAGGAAATCTTGTAGATATTTCACCCAGATGCAGCACCCTTAAGAAGCTTGTAGCATCTTTCGGTACCTTTCTGGGTCCTGCATCTGTGTAAGTGACATAGCTTCTCTAGCAGATCTAGACACTACTGGCTGTCTCCCACTGTATTTCTACATCAAGTCAGGTCAGAGCTTTGTCTACAATGATTTTAGTTATTGTCTCGGCTCACAAAGGCATTCCCTATTACAGGCATTTCACAACAGTCTCAGAGAGCGCAACGGAAGTTCTTTATATTCTTTCTGATGCTTGCTTTCAAACTCTTGTCTTTGGGTTCCAGTGGAATGATGGTTATTTTCTGATACCCTAGAAACAAATTCTCTTTTGTGACTTTTTCAAGGTTTTCATTAGGAAGTAAACAAAAATTTATTTTTTAAATTGTAAGTAAGACAGCAGCAACAGCAGATGAAAGCAAGACTTAAGAGCAGAAATAATTTTAGACAAATTTCCTTTGATCAAAAAATGCCTTTTTTTGGAGCATATCTAGCTATTTCTTAGAAAGCAAGATGAGCTATATTGAGCTAGAATGCATCTTTTTTTAATGGAAGTTTTATCTCAGTAGGATCATATATGTGTTTAGAAACTTGAAATTTTACTAAATTCATAATGCAGTGATCAGTTATTGACAAACACAACAAGTTGAAAATAAGGCAAGAAAACCTGTAGTATTGGGCTCAGTACATTTAAACAGAATGTGAAGATATTTATGTATATATGCACATATACATACATATATATACACATGCATTTTTAGCCATATTAACAAAAGAGTTACAAGGGCCTATGAAACATATGATGACATTTAGACAAAAAGAAAATAAGCACTTTTAGAAAAACTAGTTTGTAAGCCTAGCTGTAAACACTGGAGCCTTCCAAAATCTGCCTAATCCATTAGCAGCTGAATGGGATATAACAGAATGAGTAATGAAGCTTTGGAATCAAAACTGGTTCCCCAAGGGTATTTATTTATCTGTTAAGCTAGCTTGGCCATTTTTCCTCTCTTAGCTCTGCACATAACTGGGAAGCTGTGTTAGAATAAAGCATCAGAGAAAGAACTCAGACTATGCAGAAAACAGCAACTTGGTTCTCAGAAGTCTGAGGACCACTGGAATAAGAATGCACCTGTCAGGGACTAGGCTGAAAATATGAATTTTTGGCTTGATAAGTATGAGAAAACTGCCACTATTTTCTCAGAAATTAACACAAGTCCATTTTACCTCAGCTGGTGGTGAAACATATAGTTTTGGTTCATATAGGTCATGGAAAGACAAGAAGAAGAAACCCTCTCAGCCCATCTTGCCTCATGACTCTAAGAATAATCTATTTCTTTGAAAAATTCTAAGAGTAAATTCAGTAAACATCATAAGTTTTAAGGGGATTGTGGTTGCAAACAAGAAAGTTAAATAATATTCATTCAAAGGTTCAAGGGACTTCTGCCTACACAGAAGCTCAAAAGAGATTGCAGAATATTGTCAACACACTAACAAAAGTTGATGAATTTTAGAAAAATAAAATGATTTTACAGGGTCATTTCCAGGATCCAATGAATCAAGAAAAAGCAGAATAAACTAACTGGGTTAGGGGATGGACAAACTCATACAAGAACAATGAAGTCATAATGCATCTCATTTATTTTTGCTGAAATGACAATTGACAAACTTCATCCTCAGGACTGAATCAGAGTGAGAAAATCTACTCTTGATGTATTAACTAATTCACTCTTATTTTAGCAAAAAATTTAACCTTTCTTCTTTTTCAGGCCAGTTCTTTCTCTCATGCTTCGTAAGCTCACTGAAGTCATCAAAGGCACAAAAGTAAGGCTAAAGTAGACTCATGATTTTTTGCTCAGCTTCTCAGAATGTGTGCCCTCAATACTAGTGCTGCTGTGGAAGATGCAGGATGTCTTCCTGGTTAGCTTGAGTAGAGTGGTTTAACACTAACTGACTTGATTGTGAAAGGACAAAATCACTATTATGTCTTCATGGCTCTTGGTATTTTTCTTCTTGGTACTATTTAGACATTGTTTGATCACCGGATTGATATGCAGGACAGCAGTATGCTTCCTAAATATTCTTGATGTACCAATTCCAGTACAATAATTTGATAACCAATGATATATTATTTCAGCCATTTCAGTTTACTCAGATTTGCAAAAAAATCAAATTGATACGCAAAAAGTGTTAATGTGTGCAATATCTAATCCTTGCACACAATGATTGTAAAGGAAGATGATAAAAATCAGCCTGAAATGGTTTTGGTATCCAAAACCATTATAATATCAGGAGATTATGTGCAGTCTGAATCCCAGTGGGTCAGCATTTTAAAATGCAAAAGTCAGATGACTTTTTGTTGCACAGTTCAATTGATTTTCCACAGAACAACTTTCTCCAGGACTATCATTTATCTGTGTGCTATACAAAATCAATATGGGTAGCAATAAATAACTCCTGATTCCAATTACCTTAATTAAGTGGATGCTCTCAAACAACTCTCTGCAGCACTTGCATGGAAAACTTCTGGAGCAGCAATGAGATAAGCAATGTTCAGACTTAAAGAGCTTTGACTCCAGACAGCCATTGCCAGTCTGTTTCCAAAGGAAAAAAAAAAATGCAGTCAGATTCAGGAAGAATATAGACTTAGATTAGGTATTATGAAAAAATTCTTTACTCTGAGGGTGGCGAGGCACTGAAACAGGTTTTCAGATAAATAGTGGGTGCCCCATCCCTGAAAGCATTTAGGGCCAGATTGGAGAGAGCTCTGACCTACCTGATCTAGTGAAATATGCTCCTATCCATGGCAGGGGAGTTAGGACTAGATGATCCTTAAGGTCCCTTCCAACCCAGGCCATTCTATGATTTATTGCATCATTTTGGCGTAACTCATCTGTAAGTGAATGGCGATGGTTAACAGGGACTATACTCCTGGTTCCAGTGTATCAAAATGTTAGATTTTAAATGGACTAGTTCTTCACCATGGAAAATAATGTAAAAGTCACCACAATCAATCCCTTTTGGTCACTTTGTTGAGGGCAACACTCACTGTGTACAAAGAGGCTGTGCAGGCAGAGCACCTGCAACTGCAGCGCAGAGCGTGGCTCCCCGTAGCCAGATGTAGCTCCACCAGTGAGCCACTAAGAGTCTTCCCCCAACAGTCTTAGCCAAAACCACATGTAGAAGTTTCTCATCTCACTTGATTTTTGTTTCCATATATTCTTACAGCTTTCTCCTATTTTGTGCAGATATTTGAGTGGAGTTTTAATCAGCTGTGCCAGGTCAAATCATGACTGCAGATCAAAGAGAACTTGAGCTCATGAGAGGAAAGTCAAAAATCTGGTGGGCAGCAGGCAGGCAGTGTGCTCCCATCACTTACTTGTGTAAAGTTCTCACCTCCTACCTCCCAGTAAAACCTAAGTCCTTGTTTAGTTAATGTTATTTCCTTTGCAGCTCTCCTAGGGGAAAAGGCTTAGAGAACTGGGTTTGTTCAGCCTAAAGAAGAAAAGCTTCGGGATGACCTAATTACAGCCCTCCATATCTGAAGGGAGCCTACAAGAAAGATGGAGAGGGACTTTTAACGAGGGCATGTAGTGACACGACAAGGGGGAAAGGCTTCAAACTGAGAGTAGGTTTAGACTGGATATTAGAAAAAAAATCTTTACTGTAAGAGGCACTGGAACAGGCTGTGCAGAGAAGCTATGGACCCACATCCCTGGCAGTGTTCAAGGCCAGGTTGGATGTGGCTTATGAGCAACCTGGTCTAGTGAAAGGTATACTGGTCCACAGTAAGGTGTTTAAACTAGATGATCTTTAAGGTCCCTTCCAACCCAAACCATCCTATGATTCTCTGATTTGGAAAAATCACTAACTTCTCCACTTTTCTACTTTCTCCCACTTACAGAAGGAAGCCAGATACCACGTAGATATTTCTAGAGAAATATATAACAAATCTATCATTATGGATCGTGATGCTATTGCATAGCTACAAAAAGATATATATATATATACACACACACACACCATTCAACTGCTCACTGGTTGTTGATGTCAGATTCTTGAAGACGGAACTTTTCTGGCATTTCTTAAAGAGTAGGGTTCAACTGTGTAGGTGTCATGGAAGATGTCAGGAAGCAAAATATGATTCCCAATGAAATAAATGCTATGAAATGCTAAGACAATTTAAGCACATTTAAAAAACTTGCCTCAGAAACATTGTAGTCCCTCCGCTCCGAGCTGTACTTGGTTGTTTAGAAATATTGAACCAAAAGCACTGTTTGTTTGGGGTTTTTAATGATGTGAATGTTTTAAAAGACTCTTCTGTTAAAGAACAATTTTATCCTAGCAATTAACAAACTTCTTTTTCTCCTCTCTGTCCTGTAAGAACTGCATAAGAAACTACATACAGAAATGAACCATCTTTCCTCAAAAAATAACCCAAACCACAAAATTATTTTTTTTCCTCTTTGAAGTGTTTAAGAAAGGGAATTGGACATAAGAAGAACTGCTTTCAAATGTAATGTCAGAAAATCTGCTGCTATTTCATCCTGGACTCCCACATATTGGCAACTCTTACAGTGATTATGTTAAATAATCTACTGAGAAAAGTAGGCAAACTAACTCTTTATTGTAATATTGCCTAAAAGCTGGCCTATGTCAGAATCCTGGCCTTGACATTTACACTAGTTCTGTATAATTATTTCTACTGGTATTAGCACTGATTTTTATATTTTATGTATGCCATACGTTGGTCCATACTGTACTGTGACACATAGACACAGACTATAGGGCTATTAAATATCTCTTTAATGAAGTTCATCCTTTCAAATGCGCATCTGAATGCTTATACAACCTTTCCCTTCCCTTCCCTTCCCTTCCCTTCCCTTCCCTTCCCTTCCCTTCCCTTCCCTTCCCTTCCCTTCCCTTCC
>JAYRBT010000114.1:45833761-45850734 GCA_036023395.1 Myiotriccus ornatus
CCCTTCCCTTCCCTTCCCTTCCCTTCCCTTCCCTTCCCTTCCCTTCCCTGCCCTTCCCTTCCCTTCCCTTCCCTTCCTTTTTTTTTTGTAGATGGAATAATACAATAACTGAGATTAAAATGAGCAATAATAAAACAAAGTTAAGGTGGGAAGACTTAGAAACAAGACCTTTTAATGTAGCATGAAATCTTTTCAGTGTTCCTTGTCAAAGGAAAGAAGCTTCTATGGGCAGAACATATTTGAGTGGTTCTGCTTATGAAATGATGCCATATTTAAGGAGGAAGGCAACCAGTGGAATGTTTTGGGTTTTTTTTTCCGATGTTCTTTAAGGAACTCTGGAGCTACAGTAAAAAAACCCATTCTGCTTCCTCTTTGTTTCCAAATTGTGTCAGAGCAAAAGCCTAGAAATTCTGAGAAAAGACCTAGTGACTCCAGATTTTCAGTTCAGCTGATCAGAAAAAATGGTAGCAGTTTATAGTAGCTGAGGTTGTCTTATTCCGCTTATTAGCTTGATATTGTGCTTGTCTTTTTCATCTATGCTGTCCTTCAATTTTAAAATAACAAGGTTTATTGTTTTCCAATAGCCTTATTTCTTTGATTATAATATAATGTCTTAATATTTTCTTTAGGTCTCATCTTCTGGAGCAGAGATTTTATGTGACCTGAACTTCACTACTTATAAAGTGATAATAATAATAATAATATTTAATTATCTAAAAACTATATTGACATTTTGCCACTATTTATAAGGCACTTTGAACATTTACAGTTGGAAAATGCATGTAGAATCATTCCTTTTGACTTGTTAAATCGTGTGGAGGTATTTGCTGTATTTCTCTGCAACATGCATCCCCTGGAATAGCAAAGTATGGAGACAGATAGCAATATCAATATGGATATCTCAAGAGTAATTATAATAATAGTGCAGCAATCTTAATAATAACAATGAGCTCCTAGACCATCAACTTTAATGGAAAATTTGTATTAGGAATATACATTTGATCGTTCTCTTCAGAGCTGTACAATGTTTGGGACAAGGTTCATTCTTTCTGTATATTGCCTGATTTGTTGTGCTCTTGTGCAGAAACAAATAATGAGCAAACATATACCATTTAGGCCCAGGTGGAAACATAAAGGAGCTCTGTGTTGTCAGCTCTCTTCAGACAACCACAAAGTGCTCCTCAGCCTCTCCTCTTTTCAAAGCTTTTAGATTAACTAGGATTTTTAGTGCAAATCTTACACTGTGAAAACCTACTGCTTTATGTAGCCCATTTCCTTGAAGGAAATACTGCTACATAATAAATTTGAACAATACTTTGGGAGAAAACAAGCAAATCAATATTGTAACTGCATGCTCAGGGAAATGGATACAATAATTTCACCACCCTTATACTGTAAAAGATAAAGTACCAGTACTTATTGTTTGGCTGGAAATATTTATTCACACAAAATTGCACAGGCCCAATGACTTCAGATGACCATATTTTTTTTTTCCAAGTTAATCCGCTCTAGCAAAGTGAAAGACCTGAGTAATGTGTGCACCAGGCTCCTTCCCTTACCTTGACTGAGTCCCTTAATGCAGTCCTAGTTTAAGCAAGGATCAGTCCCTTAGGCTTATGAAAGGGCCCTGACATGTTTGTCAAGGTTTAAGCTCAAGTTTTCAAGGGCACAGATGTTCATATTTACAGCATAAGGAAGGACAGACCAACACGCAATAATCAATTATGCTAATGCCATAATAGGAAAGATTGGAGGGAGGGCACATAATAAATGTGTTCTCATTACTTTGTAACATCTTGATTACCAACTAGGCTGTTCACTTGGAAAAATGAAATTAAACTGTGGTTACAAGACTTAGAGACGCATTCCAATGACATATTGGTTCAGTTGCAAGGCATACTTTGCTACATAACAATTACAATTTTTGCTAATACATTGTAGTAAAAAATCTGAATTTTATACTTAATAATTGAAATGCAAAGATTAAAAATAGATAAAGCATCCTTCTTCTGGTGTAACTGTGCTAACCAAGACATGAATATGATTATCCTTGGTAAGTTTATAAAATGTGAACTTCATTAAAAATAATCTGATTAAATTGTGAAATTAATTATACTCAGCAGAAGGCATCAAACTGGGAGTTTCCATGCATGTTAATGAGTGATACATCCTGTACTCTTGCTCACTGAAGTTAAACAAGTTCTACGTTAATGTTGTAGTACAGTCTTGGTCTGCTGAACATTTAAAGGTTCTGTTGGAACCTTTTGAATATATTTACTCATCCTGTAAGACAAAATACGAATTACAAAGCTCTAATGAAAAGATCCTCAAAATGGAAATAATTTGTCCAAAATAAGCAGATCAGAAAAATACACATTTTCTTTAATTTTAAAGGATTAACCTTAATTTTTCATTCACCCAAAAGAACTAATGCACTTAAAACAATTAATTTCTAGTGATGAAAGAAAGTCACTGAAATAAGAATGAGCTGTCACAAACAATGAATATACTCTGGATTTTCTTCTTGTGACCAGGACGATTGTCCTATGTAATTACTTTGGAATTAGAATTTGATGTAGCAAAGTAGTAGGTCTTCAGTGTTCTCCTGTATCAATAGATATGATGAAAAGCTGCTTTTCCTTATCTAATGCAAAGAATGGAGCAGGGAATTTGCTGAAGATCCTTCCTTTTCAGGAAAAAGAAAAAGAGTTATGACTATCCTCTGATGATTTCATACTATTTGAGGAGCCCTTTCTTTTGGGAAGCTTTCTGAAGCAGTCTTTGGATTACTATAGAAGAACAAAAAAGGACAATGTGAGCCAAGAGAAGCTCATTTTACGTTACTTTCTCAGGACCATTTCTTCCATTTTGAGACACCAGGCAATTAAGACCTGAGCCAAAGCCCAGGAAAGATATTATGGCACCTACTTGCTATAAGAAACTTTTCTATAGAAATTACACTTGAATTCTTTACTAAGAAAATAAAGTGGAATTGTGTTCTCTTTCCATTTCTCTAAACAAAGTGGCCTTACTGATCTCCAGCCATGTAGGTCCTTAGAGGGAAATTCTCTAGTTCTCATGTTCAATGACTTACCACTTGCAGCATAAGTGACACATCTGTCCATGTTACTGTTGCTTCTGCATCATATACAGCTGCATCATGTATGCAATTCAGTACTGTTCAACAATTCTCCCTACAGCTTAATAAGATCTTTCTTGATTTTTTTTTTTTTTTTTTTTTTGCATTTAGATTTCCAGTTTTATTTTTCTTGGATTAAGAGGCTGTCATAGTCAAGCTTGGGAGTCCATTATTCCACTTATTGATGGAGTCAGAATTCATTGGCATTGACTTGGTTGAGGTGTAAGAAAATGAATATGAATATGTAGTGAAGTAGGTGAAGTAACTGTTCTCAAGAAGAGTTTCAGAGAAATGCCTGTCAGGAGTGATCCCATAGCACTTTCTCCAGAAGTGTGATGGACAACAGTGCAAGAGGTGGACTGTATGATTTCAGATTTCCTCTCAATCTTCAATTCTGTGAGCTATGTCCTCTCTTGAAACCAATTATGTTACAGACTCAGTAATTATTTGTCAACATAATTATCCAATGCAACAAATCTCATGTCTTATTGGGCAATGCTTATACAATCAGGCAAATTCTGTTACTGATTAAAATGGTACATATCTTGGACTACTTCCTTCACATTCTAAGGTTTTACTCAACATTACATACCTGCAATGCTAGTTGTTGTGATACATGCACATACGTGCACAGAACTATGTTTTAATGTAAACATACTATCCTTACAAGAAAGTGTCTAATAAAACATTAGCCAATTATTTCTGGCATATTTTGAATTACCACGTCCATTTCCAGCACTGTCACTCTTAGACGCAGTTGAACACAGCAGAGTAGGAAAAATCTCTCTTTGTTTCCTTCTCTTTGTGCATTGTAATTCAGATGAAGCCAGCAGAAGACATTTTGTACTGTACACAAAGCCATCCAGGACATCAGCAAAGGGGAAAAAAGTTTTCTTGATAATGTGATTTTTTTTACCAGGGTGCTTGGTTTATAGGTGTACTTTTCTTTCTTCTTCAAAGGTCTGCAAGTTTATACCAGAAAAAGGCTAAGAAATGAGAAGGGGAGAAAACATACATTTCAAATCTCGAAGATGTCATCAGTGCAGTACTTTTCATAAATAGGACGTTTTGAAGTAGGAGTTGTATATTTGTACAAGTTTATATAACACCTAGGAAAATAGGCTTCTAATTTTCAGTGAGGACTCTGAACTATTATGTTATAATTATTTAAAAATATTATAGTTGTGTCTCCATCTCTGTGTACTTTTTCTTTAAATCTCTGGGGAACACTGCTGTTTATCACAACCAGCAGCTGCTTCATGTTGGTGTCAGAGGGGACTGCAGGGCCCCAAACTTGTTCTGTCTCCTCTTATGGATAATTTACTGCTGTGTTTTCTCATTCAGTCCTTCTTTTACCAGAAAAGAGGGCACAGGGGAAACTTCCTTATCTGTAAAGAATGAATTTATCTGCATGAAAGCAAGTCTCCAGAAGCGTAAGAAGCCCTGTTTAAAGTCACAGAGGAGTGTCAAAATGGGTGTCTGGATGTCAAGCACAGGCTCCTTCTATAATGAGCACAGTTCATTACACATTTTAAAAATATGAGTACTTTGGATTTCAGCTGTAAAAACTACATCTGCATGCTGTCTCTCACTCTCATTGTCCCTTTTCTTCCTACCACTTTCCCCTAGATGATGGATTTGGATGGTTCTCGATCACATTAGTAAAAGCTACACAAAAGGTGCCCAGTGAGTCTGCTGCACCAGGGAGACTTCGGGCTTTTGGCACACAAGGACAGCGGTGGCAGAGTTCACAACATTACACAAGGGCTGAGGTGGAAAGACATCTCTGGAGATTGTTTGGTCCACACCCTTTGCTCAGACCAGGGTCACCCAGAGCCGGATGTCCCTTGAGGTTTTGAACATCTCTAACGATAGAGACTCTTCGACCTCTCTGGGTAACCTGTGCCACTGTTCATTTACAAGTGGAATTATTGAATCTATACTTATGCAATTATTAAAGCTATTCAAATTACATAAAACAACATATTGTTTTTTTATTATATTTTCTTATATTTTATTACATTTTATTATATTACATTTTCTACAAGCTCTATATTAAATGAAAAAAAGAGAAAGAAATAGAAAAAAAGCACATTAGTTCTTGCAGAAAAGCAGCAATATTAGAGTACTGTTGTATACAATGCAACAAAACAACACCCCAAGAAATAAAAGAGACATGCTTGATTTGAAGAAGACAAAAAGGGAAGTACAAGGTCTTTGTTGGTGATTCATTTGAAGTGTACTCTAAAGAATAAGCAGATGCACCAGCACTGGCATAAAAATAATTTTATGCAAAACTCATACAAGCTGCTTTTGTCACAAAATTAGCTGGCTTCAAAAAAATTGTTTGTTGTATTTCCCATAGGTGAAGTAATGCTTGAAGCTATTATTTGGACATAATTTCTGTAATCAAATAAGGCTTCTGTTATTCAAATAAATGTTTGAATTCTGATTTTCATTCTTTACTACCTTTTGGCAGTTTTTTGGTAGCCTTTGAAAGACAATATTCTACATTTAAAATAAATTTAAAATCAGTTCATACTACCTAAGGGTCATAGTAAAGATTCTGTAGAATGAGAATGGAAGTTTAAATGTGTGTGGCAAAGTTTTTTCTCTGGCAAAACTTTTTAGCTGCACACAGGAAATAAAGGAATACAATTGAGACAGCACATGCACAGCACTGGAGACTTGGGTTGCATGGCAAAGGATCCAGGGTTTTCCTTAGTTATTCTGTTGGTCATATGCGTAACAATCAGCACAATCTTTCCATCTGGAGGTAAGGAGAGAAATGTAAAATGGAGATGATGAAATCAGGATTCCCTTGTAAGGTCTTCAGCTCTAAGGGAGAGTAAAATAAAGATAATACAATGTCACTGACTGTTGTGGGTTTTTTTGTATATTATCTATTGTCCATGTTTCTGATACGAAGGTTTTACATAAAGTGTGCATTGCTAATTCCCTATAGGCTTCATTAAACTGCTTGGTTGTTCCATCTATCACACTGTTAAACTGGGATGTTTAAGTCAAGACTAATTCTAACATTCTGAATTTTTCTCTTTTCTTCTTATCCATTTGCTGTAGGATATTTTTTATAACCAAAAACTATGATCACAGCACTGATTGGTTATGTTCTATCAAAGAAACTAGCATGAGCTATCTGGGAAATTATGATCATATCCGTTGCCTACTTATTTTTGTCATGGTTAGTATGTATGCAAGGGTTCCAAGGATATATTCATACACTTGGGTACCTGTGCGTATATCTATACACATGTACATATAATGTTATCCTAAAATGTTAAGAGTTGTCTCTCAGTTTTTTTTGGTCCAGGGGCAGATTATTCAAAGTCACACATCAGCAATGCCCTTGCAGTCTTAGCCACTGTTATTTCCCATGAGTCGTTTGAAAGCACAAGGGTGTGTCTGCAAAGCCCTTCAATTGCACATCCATGGGGATTATAGATACCATATATGCATGTACATGCTGAATATATGTCTATATACACGTATTCTATGCATATGTGTTTGCATATACTTGTATATATGTACAGTGTGATAACGTTGTCTCAGACAGCTATATTCTCTAGTAAAAATTAACTCTTTTGCAACCTCTCTTTTAGTTAATTACAGAATGTGTAGATTTGATAGATGATGTAATTTATAGACTATTTCTAAATTAGAGAATTTCTAGACTTCTCCTAGTTTGATCTACATGTTACCTGTATTGTATGGGCATAGAATACTAGAATGGGACTAGTACAGATGAAATAAAACCATATTCAATTTAATAAAATAAAAATATGTACAGTCTTTGTACCACAAATAATTAGTTAGTGAAACTGCTTGACACAAGATACTATGCATAATTGCCTAATAAGATATATATAACTAATTGTAATATCATGCATAATTTCATTAGCCAAGCTGGAAATGTAGAATGGTTACCAATACTCATGATGTGGGCTAAAATATAAAATATAAGCTTACCCATTTGACAGAGTAGAAAGAAACATTCTCCAAAGATGTGTGATTGTATGATTATCAATTATGTATTTGGGCAGGCATTAATTTTAAGGCCAGGACAAATTGTCCTGATAATGTCATCTGATTAGTGGATTAGTCTATATTTGTACCCCACTAGTCTAAATAGTCTAAAGATTTTGCTGATGATCCAAAGACAAAGTATGAAAATACTTCAAGTTGATGTAAAATTAAAATATTTTTTATGCAAAACTATTCAGAATGGACAGCAGATGCTAGAGAGAAATAGTTACCTTATAGGCATAAACTCTGAATTTATGCAGGTTATATATATATTCTTGTGATTTGTCATCTCTAAGGGAGTATATAATTTTATGGCTTCATGGTGTATAAAAAAATATTTGGAGATATTCTTTAGCACTTGGGCTTTATCTGTGTCTGTTGTTTGCTTTGAGCCACATTCTTATTTTTATTTCCTTTTCTTACCAGCTTTGCTTCTTCTAATTTTCATTTTGTCCATTTATTTTTGTGTGTCTGCATGATATCCTCTTCTGTTATTTTCTTTCTACATAATTGTTTTTATCTATTCATCTATTCCTTATTCTATGACTCAAGGATTACCTCACTGCCGATATCTTTCTTTACAATAATTTTCAAAGAGCACTCTCATCCTCCCTGTGTCTCTTTGCTGAGCTTTTTTCTACATTTACATTTCTTCACCTGTGGGATCATTAGCTTTCTCTCTGCCTCCATTTCACAAGCTCAGTAATTATCTTTGTATTTTTTGAGTCCTGCATATATAGTCAGTGAATCAATAACTGATGGATTCTCACATGCAAAAGATTGAATTATTTTCTAAAATTCAGATCAAGCAAAGCTTTCCATCTCCCCTCCCTCTGCTTCTACTCCACACACTGTGGGGCTTCTAGTGCTGCTCTCCATCTCATTTTCGAGACTCCTTTTTTCCCTGATCCCTCTTCTCTCTCTAATCACACAACAGAGTGCTCTGATTTTTTGCCTACTAGACCCAAGTAATTCTGTCACAGGAAAGATTTTAGTATTATTTTTATCTGGGACAGGGACATTCATGGCATTAGAACAGTGTGAGAAGTCAGGTGTCTGGGCATGGCACCCACTGGTGCAAAGGCAAGAGGTGCTTGACATGAGAGCGTGGAGATGAAAGGCTCTGTCTTGCACTTGGAGCTAGCAAACCCTTTGATCACAGACCTGTTGTAGCAAGGAAAGTCAGCATCAGATGCCCTTGATGATAGATTTTAAGATGTGGGTGGATAACGAACATCTACTTTGATGCTTAGATCTGACCACAGGTCAATTTGATATTCATTTTATATCACATCCACCTAAGATAAGATATTAATTCCTCTCTTTCAATATTTTCTTTTATACTGTCTCTACTGAGATTTCTTTTTCCTCTTTCTCTCTTACAATCCATTTTTCCTGTTCCTTTATCAATTTTCTCATTTTCTTTCCTTCTACCTGATTTAGGATATATTTTCATATCTTCTGTGATATTTTATTTTAGTAAGTCTCTAATTTGCCTCTCTCTTTCTTACAGTACTGAGATGTGGTAATTGCTGAATTTGTTCCAGTGTCATGTAGTGTAAAAGGTTCCTCTTTAAATTACAGAAGTATGATTCTGATCTCATACTGCTTAAAACCAATTCAGCTGATAATCTGAAAGGCATTTCTCTTGATTTATTGTTAGTACAATGAGGTCAAGCACTTTGAACACAGTATACCTGCAGCGTTTCATTTTCTGTTTCAAATGCTCTTAAAACAGATTAAATAATGTGATATAGACTCTGCTAACTCTTATGATATTTTACAAGGGAAGACAAAGCTTAACAATTTATTTTTTGGGGGAATATTTATTCTGTTGGGAGAATCAAGATTAATTTTAATTCCTAGACATCAATGATCAAAATACCAATATTTATTTATTTATTTATCTATCACTTCAGACTTTTTCTAATACAAAGACTTTGCAGTCACAGGAATAGCAGTAGTTAGTGTTCTGTTCTTCTGTTTTTACCACACGAGCAGTAATTATATACAACACTGTAAAAAAACTCTTGTATTTCCCTTATCCACTTGCAACTCAGCTGTTTTGATCATCTTTATTCTTGACCTGACATACACACTTCACTCAGAAACTTTAATCTTCTCCTGTGGCAAGGATTATTTGTTCACAAGGTCTTAGTCATGGGGTTCAGGCTTTGAACATACCCTCTTTCATTTATTAAGAAAGTTTTTTACAGTTTGTTGTCTTGAAAGTCTTCCACAGTGGCTAGGTCTATTCAATATTTTGTCCTCAAAACTCAGTCCATTCTCTCATTATGTGGAATCAGGGCTCTTCCCCTTCCAGTGATAAATAGACACGTCTTTCTTGTATTAGCAGTGTCCTCAACTGCCTAGTCAAAAGTCCTTTAATACATCAAACTCTCTTCTTTTGAAGCTACCTGGATTTGTTCAGCAAGCCTTAGATTTTTTTATCAAACTGTATATTAAAATCAAAACTTTATATCTTTGCAATTAATATCTTTTAACTGATATGTTGCTCAATAAAAATCAGTCATTTGGGGCTGGCAACAGGTTTGACATGGCTGACACCCAAATTCTTTGGCATACTAAAAAAATGTTTTGCAAAAAGTTCTGCAAGACAAGCTGATAGCCTTTGATTGAAACAAGAGTACTCTGTATGTGCGATATTTGAATGGGTGTGGAACTACTTCCAAAGATCTCTAGTGATTATGAAGAAACATTTGAATTTATTTTGCTATAGCTGTAGATTTTATAGATTATGTTTATAAGAAGTTCTTAAATAGCATAATGAGTTTCATTTTAATACTTGTGAAGATTAAGATATTATTACAAATTTGGGATTATAAAATGGAGGTTCACAATATCAGAATGGGAAGTCAGAGTACGAACAGAGGCAAGGTCTCTTTGCCTACCTGTTATGCAAAATATGTAAAAATTCTGTGACATAGGAGACTTCTGCCTCAAACTGAGTCTTTAGTAAATGACTTCTTGGAAATCATGTACTGCTCCAACCAGTGAATGGCTAAAGGAGAAATCTGAGTAATGAGTAATGTACTCAGGCATAAGATTTATTTTCACCTATATTTGCAAAAAAGATCAATTTGAGACTTTGAAAATGTTCTTTTTTTTAGAGAACTTTGAAAAGGCATTGAAAATAGGGAATACTGGAAAATAGACTAATAGCTTTTACTCCAAAATAACCTATGTATATTGAATGGGCATATAATTAAACTGAGATTACAATATATTTATTACATTATAGTGGAAGTCCAATGCTGTTTCAATTTACTAAGTAAAAGAGAAAATAAGAGAAAATAAGCTTCAAGAGTACTCTTGCCATTGTTGGTGTATTTGGTGGCTGAAGTCTTTCTTCCAGCCATGAAGATTAGAAACCTTAGAAATATCCATCTGTAGCACAAGAGGAGCATGAGGAAACCGTGGAGCTGTCTGGTTTGCCCACTGAACAGTGTGTCATATTTTTTAAATAAAGAAATTTAAACAAATAAAATTCCCTTATACCGTATGTCCTGTTGTGAGAAATGTTAACTTCCTGCTTACCAAGAAGCTGTACTGCAGAACGCCCCTCTACTGCCACCTCCATTCTAAAAATAATGCTGGGAAAAAAAAATCAGAAAATGTATATTTTTTATACATAATATACTAGTGTAGAAATGTCAGAAAGGGAAAAAAAAAGGTCCACCAATCCCTAATAAAACCTGACTTGTGATAAGTACAAAGCAAATAATAAAAATTACCTTTCTCATGGTACTGTAAATGAGGAGATTTTAGGGAAAGAAGAATAAAATTGACAGAGCATGACTATGCATCTTAGAATAATGTGTTTTTAAAAAATCTCACTACAAATAATGTACTAGGTTGTCTGTTGTGTGTTATAACAGTTTTCAAGATCTTACTGAAACAAAAAGCAGCTTATAAATATTTTAAAAAAATTTTACCGATAAATAGGCAGCCTTAACTGACAATGTACTCATATTAGTCATGAAAGTGAGGAATTTTATCACATTCTAGACTTCAATTCAGATTTCTTATATGAGCAGTTGCTAAACTACTGTTGCAGAGTTTTGTGATAACTAATTATTAAAGAACCACTATTTATACTTAAAAGTGTTTTCTTTAAAGTCAAGCAAGTAAAAACTTAAACAAGATATTACAGAGAACACAGTAGGAAATTTGACAATTCAGGAAAAAATACAGTTTTTGATTTCCTCATCAAAACTGCTTCTGTTGCCATTATCAACAAAACAGGAATTAAGGATATGACAGAAAAAGTCAAGTTGTTGAAAATGGGAACATTAATAATAGTAAATTCCAAAGTCAACTGCATTGGCATAACTGGAAACCCACGATTCAACTCAGGTAATATTAGTTAAAGGAGTCTTTCTAAATGTCTTACAAATAAGTCTTAAAAGAAGGATGCATGCAAACCATGGTTTTTTTTGCACTAATTTCTTAGCCTTTCTACATTCCACTAGGAATCCCATATTATTTGTAGAAGTAGTGCTATGGCAACAGTAAAGATCAAAGCATGTGAGGAGGGCAACATTTCTGAAGCAAATTATACCTCCTGTAGCAAACATGAAATAGAGGGGGAAAAATCCAGAAAAAAATCAAGAAAAAACCCACTGTGGCTAATATTTTCTTCATTAAACTCTGCCATATCTCTCAAACATCTGAATTCTCGTTTCAGCCAACCTAGTAAATATATATGTCCTTTCCTTAAAAATCTTGCTTCTCCATTTTTGTTTAATTCATAGACATTTTTTCTTGTTTCCTTACCCACATTTTATTGAATGGAAGAATTCTGAGAAGAAACTGTAAAATTGATGTTAGTGCTAATTATATGCTCCATTGTGCAAAACAGCAGAAAAGTCACATGAATTTAAAGACTGACAGATGAACAACAATTTTTCAAGGAAAAAAATACTTAACTAGTCGAATCACCCTGAAATTCTAAGATAATTTTTCAGTTTAAATACAGAAGATAATTCATAGGTAATATTCTATTTAATTTACTCAGGTGTTTTTATTGAAATATAATCGTATTATGCTTTATTAGATCCCTGGAAACTCACTATGCTCTTGATTATGTTGTATGCCTGTGTCATAGATATATAGAAAAAGAAAGAGATCTCTACATCTCACTGGAGAAACATCTTTTCTCCCCAATCCTTTCCTCATATTTAGCAATCTGAAAAGATCAGATGATCACCCCATCTTAATATCTGAGACTAACCTTTAGACTGGGAACATTTAATCTGAAAAACTGACATTGTGGATATTTAACACTCATTGAAACTTTTCCTCAGAGGCCACAGAAAACACAGAGTGCTTGCTGGCCTCCAGAAAGGATGAAGAGAAATAAACGCAACTGTGTATGGATTTCGCATTTGACTGGATGTCTGACATCAAGGTATGTTACCCTGTAAAGGAGCTTTCACAACCTTTTTTTATTTCTGCTTGCTCTCAAAATTGCATATTGTCCTTCTAGCCAGGAAACACTGTGGGATAACCAATGTAGTCTACAATTCAAGCAACAACTAGGACAGGTCTGTGCTCCTGCTGGTACACAGACATGTTAGAAAAGAGGCACAAGGACATGAGAAGACCCTTTGGAGGGACCTGCCACTCAAAATAAGAACAAGACTCACATCATTTACTGACAGCAGTTCCTAGCCTGAACTGTTCCTCCTAAACTGTGCCCAGATGGCTCAGGTCAAATCTCAGGCAGAGGACAATGTGCTGCAGAGGAAGTGCAAGTTCATATGCTGAGAGCATCTTCCCTTCTCCCCATGTGGTTTCCTAGAATAGCCCCATATTCCCAATATCTCAGCCTCCTAATATTTTCTTCATATCCTAATTAAATGAAAACAAAATTATGGATTGTTGCTTGCATGATACACTTTCTTTTCCCTGACTTTTTCAAAGCAAATTTTTTCAAAACATTCAAACAATTCAAGCATTCAAAACAATTTTTCTGGACTAGATGTTTCATTACTTTTGCCCTTGGCAAATAGGTGAGTGTGGAGGAATCAAGAAGTAAATATAGTGATCAGTGTGTAATTATTATCCTTTTAAAATACAATTCCTAGACATGCAAAAGTAGCAAACAAGAGAAATTAATAAATTGGAAAAAAAATTATACAAGCAGTATTTACTTAACCAGAATAAACCTTCATTTTGTCATTCATTTTTAGTGAAATCCCTCCTCATGGCTTGTCATCATTATTTGTTTCTCTGTCTTCTTTTCTCTTTCATTTTCCATCTCCATTCAGTACTCAACATGTGGGCACATATATGGACATTTTCCTTATCTTTTTTAATTATTTTCCTAAGAATTCCTAACATTTGAACTTTTGACAACTACTGGGAAGAAAGAGCACTCAAAGGTTTTAAATCAGGTTTTACCATAAGACCATTACATGTCCTTATATGCAGAGAAAATGAGAAGGGTGTATGTTGATGTGGAGAGGTACACATCTTATTTTAAAAATTCCTGTTTGACTGTTAAATGTAAATACATAAAGAAAATTAATCAGCAAAATGAAATCTGCTTTTTCTCTAGTCTAAAGGAAGAAAAAAAAATCATGCTTAGTTTCAGTTTAATCAATTTAATTATTTTTTCTGGAAATAGATTAATTTTGTAATGTAGCATACAAACTATTTTTTTAAAAAGCTAAGAAAAAAAGAATAAATCAAACAACTGTTTAGAACTTGACATGTATTTTTCACTTGGTTATTGGAAACTTAAAACCAAAGGAAAATTCTTCTATCTGGTTTTGGATTTATTATTTAAATGAAACATTCAGGAAAAAACCCAAAAACAACAACAACAAAACCACCACCACCACCACCAAAAACCAAACACCAAAAACTTCAACTAAGGAGAAATTTTCTACTAAACACATAGATATATATATCAATATCAAAGAAGAATCAGAAATTAAGGATTTATATTGAATGTGTTTGAAAAAACCTAATTTACATGAGATTTATGAACTTCTCATGCCAGGTCTTTTCTAGCTGAGTCAGTTCTCAGAATGTAGTGATGGAAAAAATTTGGACTACCATCTCTACTACTGCTGGGTCTAGAAAGAAGAACTGGCAGAATAATCAGAACATAAATGACTTTTCTACTTCAAAACTAATACTAAATTAACAGCAGTCCCAGGTCTTTGGGTTCAGGACTCCATTACTTGAAGCAACAACACAATACAAAGCTGTTGCTTTTAGGTACGAGTTGATATTAAGTAGCTGTCCCATTTCAGGCATTCAACCAGACTTTGAAGTATGCAGCAGTGTACCTTTTAAATTTATGATTTCCAGGGTTTCTTCTATAACTATTCTATAGTACTGTGTGTTCTTCCAAATACATGGATTTTTTGCTTCAGCACAAGCGAGAAACACTACTGAAGAGTATTCCCTCTAGCACAGTTTAACTTGTAGAATGTAAGGATCAAGATCTAACTGCAAACACTGAAACTGTTTTTGCCCCACAGGGCTTTCTATGTTTATTATTGGATTTCTCACCATTAAGGAGAGCATTGCTTGCTTTCAGTGAGTTTGTGTCAGCATAGGTCCCACTCATTTCTACAATGTAAAAAGAACTTTCAGATTTTAGCAACATACAGTGAATATCCTGTTGACTGTGTGTCCCTCTATCTCACCCATGTCTTCAATAGGAGCATGCTAGCTAGAAGTGTTATGGAAACCAGGAAGAAATAAAAGAAAACTGTACAAAAATCTGTAAGCTTTCTACATAAAGCAATTATTTATTATCCCATTAAAATAAGCAAATAAAAAATTCCTAATCAAAATATGCCCTAAGTCAAGACTTCCCATTAAAACAAACCATCCTATAAATTTTTGATTGGAGAAAGGAAAATGTTTGAGACAAAAAATTTTCTTTCTATCTCTACAGTGTTTATAACACTGCCCCAAACTGTTGGCATCCCAATTTCTTTGTGTTTCTCTAGTGAGTATATAATGACTTCACATAAACAGTTCATCTTCCTTAGAGCTGTTCATAAAATTCTAAAATTCCTTTTCAGTTAGCTGTTAGCTAAGAGTATTTATCCAGCACCTGGTTTTAAAAGTTGCATAATCTCTTAAGAACAACAGTAGTATAGGCACCTGTGTCACACCAATTTTTAAGCCGGAGGTTCTTCCAGGCAAATATGCTTTTCATTGCTTCTTGATCTCCTACAAAGTCAGCTAAGCTACCATGAGGATTGTTCCTCAGGGTAAGATTAAAAAGAACAGAAAATAAGCTTTACTTTAAAACTATTGGTTCTGCTGGAACTCTACAGTAATGAGCAAATTGTGCATCGAGAGGAAAAAACCAAACACTTGCATGGAGGAAAGATGATATACTAAATAAGCCAGTAATGACAATTATCTGTTCAGAAATTACATTTGTATTCAGTACATACTTTTTCTTTATTGTTTCTCAGAAGATTTTCTAAACGGCAATCATATGCTCTGCTTTATTGTTGTCCTAACCTCTTACACTGTCTGTACTTACAAAAACACAAAAAACACCATTTTACTTCTGGCAAAGAAGTCAAGCACTTGGGTCAAAGCATTTCTTCTGTCCTGTGCTGAAGCCAACTAAACTAACTTGGTTGTGATGGCATTGTACCACAGTAAGCCAAGTGCCTCACAGGTTGTTTAATATAGTTTTGGTGTAGCGCTCCTCAATAATGAATAATTCATTGCTTCTCATGCTTCTGGACATGACAAAGAAGGAAATCAATATTGCTACACAAATTTTTTGTTACTATTATTTGATGAGATGGCTGTCATTTACAGGGAAAAATGGGTATGCCTTCTTTAAGAGACATAAGACTACTTTCAGTGTGAGTTATAACAATTATATGCTCAATGGGCAAACATGACTGAAAATTTTTCACAGATTATTTATTGGCATATGTGAATATTGTATATTATAGCTAACTAGACAGATTAAATATCCTTTTCTTTAGTTCCAATCTGAGAAGATCCACAGAACATTTTGACATTTTAGGAACAGAAAATGTGAGTGCTCATTAACAGATTTCAACCTTTATAACAAAAAAGAAAAAATGCAAAAAGATTTTTACACATGTTATTGGATACAAGTGTGTCTCCTAGGTCACTGCTCTGTTTTTTATGCCATTTCTGTGCTAAGATGAGAGTGAGTATGAATGCTTGAACAAATATGACTGACAGTCAGAAGAGCTATGTTTTGTGTTTTTCTCCACCACAGGAATCCTGGAAGCTCCTTTAAAGGCCATCTGACACTTTTGTGTCAAAACCTTTTCCAGCTACAGTGTTATTTTTGGCCCTTGAAACAAGTGTCAGGCTTGTGGTGTAGTCTATTACAAGTGTAGGTTTTAAGGATAGTTGTGATGAAAGACCTGTTCATAAGGATGCTCTGTCTAATAAGATTTCAAGAAGTTCTGGGTAGGACAGGTGCACAAGGAAAAGTAACCACAGACGGGCAGTCTTTGCACCAAAGATGGACATTTTTGGTGTGAGCTGGATTCTGAGCATGAGGCAAAGCACTAAGTGTGCTTTACACCCTCAGTACTGGGGCACTTGGTGCCTGGGGACAGGAAGAAGCTTATGGTGGTGGTTTTTGGGAGCAGTGTGAACCAACTGGGCTCAGACTGCCTGTGGCTCAACCCTGATGAGGGCATTCTTAGGGTTCATACCTGACGCGGCTTTGGTGTCCTGGAAAGGAGCAGACCAGTGTCAGGGGTTCTTGCGCTAGCCTCCGAGGTGGAGGTCT
>JAYRBT010000114.1:45851116-45865644 GCA_036023395.1 Myiotriccus ornatus
CGGTGGCAGTGAGGTCCTCAGGACGTAGATGGATTGCCTTATAGGGCTAACGAGCTCCATCTGCCCCGGGAGTGGCCCTGACCAGGAATCGAACCCGCGTCGACATTACTTACTATGTATTGCACCAACTGGAAAATATTACTTGTCTATCCATCTAAATACCCAGGGGTTTTAAAGCTTTTTTTTTTTGGTTGGGATTTTTTTATTTTTTTTAAAAAAATCTGCTTGCCCATTTTTTTAAACATTTCCCTTTTTTATAATTTCTGTCTCTAAACTATTTGTCTTTTCTCAGTGAATTGTCCCACCGACAGTTTTAGAAAGAGGCATTTGTGATATAAATATATCAAGAGGATGGGAAAAATTTGAATAAATTCTTTGTCTTTCATTTTCATAAATAAGAGATTTTGAAGAAAGAGGTTTACTTATATGTGAACATAAACCTGATGAGAAGAGAGGGAAGATGAGCATAGATATAACCCACAAATAAATGACCCCCTCTTCAGGTGGGCTCACTAGCTTGACTTTCCGTTCCTTATCATGGAAACAACTGAGGTCTTGAAAATATTTTTTCCTTTGAAGATATTAAAGATAGAACACGATACATCCAGGAAGCACAGACTAGCCACGAATATATTGATGGTAACACATAGAAGGTCAGTAATGACCAAAGGAGAGAGGCTCCAGGTAGAAAAAAATTCTGCATCTGTAGCTAGCAAATAAATGGAGAGTATTAACTGATTGGATCACTAGGTCCTCAAACATTTTTCTTTCTCAAAGGGCTTCACTGGCATTTCAGTTAAGTGATCTGGGCAGATTGCCTGTGGCTGCTAAACACTAGTTTCCTTAAAGCTAAGACATCTTGTTCAGTGAAGATGCTGTTGTCAGCCAGGCGTGAGTAGTAGTGATGCAATCCGAGACGTTTTCTACAGTTACACCAATTTCTTGCCTGGTGATAACCTTGATAGTTTGTTTCCTTCCTATGTCAAAGATCTCAGTGACAGACTACCACAGTTCAAGCTCTTCCCTTCATTTGTTTCTGAAGTGCCGCCTTTTACTTGTGTCCCAGTCCTGTCAACCTGCAAGAAGCTCTTTTTTTGAATAATAAATTAGAGATGTTCAGGAAGCAGCTGCACTTCTTGATATTGATATGTCTTTATTCAATCTTTTCCCTTCTGTCCCCACCTTAAAAAGAACATGTTTTTGCATATTCTCTCTGAGTAAATAAGTAAGACTCATGTTTGTGCCAAGAAGAGTATGAGGCTGGACGTTCACATGCTTCATGGGAAATTCTTCAAGAAAAGTAACATAGACATGCCTGAGAATAGGCATTAATACTAAAAGAATATCAGTAACAAATGCACATCAGGTATCCTGATCTTTCTTAAATGCTTACTGGAGAATAAGGCACACTTTAAAAGCTAAATATTAAGGCTGCAAATGAGAGCACAGACAGAGTATGGGAGAGAACACCGGAGTTACACAGTAACTCAGTTTCCATGGGACCTTGGATAATTCACCCTTCACTCATGCAACACAACCCAGCAACAGCCTCAATCACATGTTTACTCTGCCTCAGGGGTGCAGCAGATATGAACTTTTGATTGAGTGGCTTGGGGTGACTTGTGTGGCAAGTGCTATGAAATAGGTAATAGAAAGGGTAACAGATCACTTTTATGTGAAATTTAGGTACTGAGAATTACAACTAAATGAAATTGAAGTGCTGTCTCGACCTTTTACTATTTCACAATGACTGGCTTAATCAACAACCTCTGACATCTTACAAAAAAATCAGCCCTTTCTTCTTACCTTACGAAAGGAGAAGATTGAAATGCAATTACAGTCATACTTTGTTTACAACTGGATTTCCTCATGAATGCCAAATGATTTCTGAAGTTTCAAAAATGGATACCTTGTATCCACCTTTCTTTTAGCTGAATGCAGTCTATGGATGTCTCTAACACTAAGCTCTTTTTTTCTTTGAAGGATTATTTCAGGTTGTATCAGTTCTCTGAAACACGGACAGATAAAATCTCCTTCTACATGTATTTTTCATGTGCTTTAAATTGTTGCCTTTGCAGTCACTGTTGTAGATTGAATATGGTGGCAATAGTATGTTGCTAGTTATTCCTAAGCTCAACCTTTGATTTGCAAAAACTTTTAGAGTCTTCTGTGTGTCCTATGAGGACAGTAATTTTGGAGGGGCTGGAATCAAACATTATTTAACCCAGACCTTCCCTGGTAACTGCAGTTATTGATTTCCTGGGTTTGCTTCCAGTTCTCCTTTAGGTAAGCAGCACCTACCTTTCAGAAGGATGTAAATGACCCTGATCCTCCAGTAGCATATTTTTAGGTTTATGTCATGTGTTGGGCCTATGTATTTTAGGTTTCTCTGGTATAAGCAAGCAAAAATCATATGCTAAGAAAACAGCAGCATATATCTGAGTTTCCAACAGTATTTATACCTTATTTCTGGGAATGCATTTAGCATGTAAGTAAAATGTTCCATTAACTTCAAAATGAAAAGCTAATCTTTGATTAGCGATAGCAGTATCCAGAGTGTTTCCTGGAAGTAAGTTACTAATTCTTAATTCTTGTTGCCTATAATATAAATTAATTTAAAATTTAACTAATTTACTATTGGATTCCAACAGACAGAGATTTGCCACTGAGGTACCTGAATATGTTAAAAAAAAAGACTCCTAATGCCATACATATTAAAACACATGACCAAGTTATAGGTCTTACAACTGATTCAAAATGCCTTCCTATCTAGCATCTGATCCAGACTACAGGTGGGGGATATTGTAATGATACTCGTAGTTGTACAAAATGACTGTCTGAACGAGGATTACATTTAATGTTTATGTGAGAGTAGCAATACAAATTCCATTCCAAAAAGATGCTGTATATTTAGTCAAGAAAAACAGTACTTTTAAAAAGGTATTATAAGGTTGCATTTATGGTGCTTAAAATTTTTTCAGTAGATATATATTTATACATGCTGCTTATAACAATAACTAGAGCTATACTATTAAAATGTTATCATCAAGCTGAAGAATTTTATGACTGATCCAGTAAGAACAAGAACTGTAAATGATGATTTTATGACATGATTTTTCTGACTGTCATTAATATGTATCTATTCAAGATTTAAAAAATCACATTATGGATTTGTTCAGAAAGCATTTTTTACATGTATAAGTTCTGATGTTTCCAAGAAGGCAGTTCTTTTATGTCAGATATCCAGCACCTAAGATACTATGGGGAGCATGCCTAAGACAGAAGTTACAAGTACACAAAGAAGCAGAATCAGAAACACAAACTAGTGTAAAGGAAGGATACTAATGAGACCTATCGGCTGGCTAAACAATGGGTTCTTCCTGGACCTTAAGAAATAAGAGGGAAGTTTACAGAAAGTAGAAACTAGGTCAGATTCGAGGGGAAGATGATAGAGTAATAACACAATGGGACAAAATCAGGAAGTACAAGGCACAAATAAGCTAGCTAAGGACATAAAAAGTAACAAGAGATGCAACATAAGCGATAAAAGAAAACATGGGAAATGTATTTTGTAATTTATGCTGTAGGAAAATGTTCTGCTGCAGTTAAACAGAGAGGGAAATTTTTTTCTAAATGGCATCAAGAATGTGAACAGATAGATGACATTTCTTGCCTCAGTGTTTTCAAAGAATTAATGTCATCTGCAATCAGGTGACTAACACAAGTTCTGTTAATGACAAAAAAATGTTACTTTAGCCTAGAATGAAAAAAGCTGAGGGTTTAGTGAACACCTATGGAAGTAATAGATTTTGAAAGTATCTGATACAATAAACATTATCCTATATAATTTTAAAAGATGACATAAGCAGTGTGTTTTAGTGATTACTCTAAAGAGTTCTTGGAATATGGTGAGATACCAGATGATCGACAAGAAACAAAATAAGACTTCTTTGGAACAAAGAGAAAAGTATGGTTTGCATAAACTGAACTATGAATAAACCATCTAACATTCAATCTGGATTTACTGAGAACAAATCATATCAAAGAAACCTTATTTCTTGCTATAAAAGGGAAGAAGCAACAGATATCTATTATTTAGATGTTAATGTGATAGTATTTTATGGTAGATCATCATAAGAGAGCTGGGGACATGTGGTCTAGATAAAACTCTCAGAAGTTGGCTATGAAACCTGTAACTGATCTCAGTATAAAAGGGAAGAATATTTGGACTGAACTTCCACAAGTGTCTGCTGACTCTAGTACTGCCTGCTGGAGTTAAGCCAAATGAAACTTTAAGAGAAAGGTTTAACAGAGTAGAACTGATTTGGATCTTGATGAACCAGAAAAAAGGCATGGAAAAATAAGACTGAATTCAGTAAAGACGAATATGAAGTTTTCTATTTTGATATGAGAAATCAGTAGCATAACTACAAGCTACAAAATGTCTCATTTGGTAGCAGTGTTACAGAAAAAGTCCTTGAGGTAAAATAGATTACAATATAACTCTGACTCAAACAATGACATTTTTGGAAAGGGCACATAAAAGGACCAAAAGCATGTATAAAGTGTAGTCTAGCCATATCTTAAGGTCATTGTTCAACTTTAAACACCATGATTCATGAAAGATCTGGATCATTTGGGCACAATCCAGTGAATGATCAAAGATCCTATAGAAATCATTTGAAGTGCTTGAGAATACGTTAAAAAACAACAGTAAAGAAAACTTAAATATGGTCTGGCTAAAGAAAGGAGATGGAAAAGCATGATGCACTGTTCGTTTCCAGGACTATTTGTTAACATTTCTGTGGACCTGCTAGAAATGCACACTGGCTATGGACCAAAATTATACATGGTTTTGTCAAGTACAACTGAACCTTGTAATGAATGTTTAATGCAAACAGCAGGGAGACGGAGTATAAATGCTTGCCAAGCTCAGCAGAACTCAAGTTCAAGGTTGGGCTACTGCTGAGGTTACCAGGAAATGTATTACAGGGGATGTCCCTGATTCTGAGAGAGAATTTTCCATCTCCTACCTGGAGAACTGGGTGGGCTATCTCCCTTAGTTTTATTTTTCCTTTAGTATTTCAGGGGTGAATATACAGTCAATATATTAAAACCTCTTCCTGTTATTAAGGTCGGCATCTATCATCTGCTGATCTAAGCTGCTTTATAATGCATATTCTAGAAATTCAATTGAAAAATACTAAATTTTTGGGACATACCTTTTTCCAGAAAAAAAAATTTAATAAAAAATAGCTAAAGAAAAAGGCATGATTCTTGAGGCCCTGCTGATGACTTCCTATTGAGGATATATTCTTGCTGTTCGTGATATGCAGCTGATTCTATATTACTTGCTTTTACCATAAAGTACAATGATGTCTCCAGAAAGACCATCGCCATAGTCTTTCCGAATAACTATTTTACAATATTTTCAGGGTTATAATTTTAGACTTTATAGGAAGTCTAATGGGGGTGTCTAAGTTAAAGAATCAGAAGGACATCTTCTCACATGACACAAAGAACTGGCTAATGCTTGTTTCCTTCTTTCCTCATGCCAGGACTCAAAGAAAATCCACTTTTGAAAGAGCCTTGATATATGTCCAGCTTCGAAAGTCCATTGCTGCTACCTAATGTATTATTAAGACTTTAATAACATATTGAATTCTTTCATAAGCCTCACAAGAATACCAGCTTTTCTCCATTTGCTTTCCTCAGGATCCAAGCTCTATCTTCACAGCTCAGCACAGCAACTTCCATCCTATCTCTTCAAGTTGCTCAAAACTTATTACTGACCCAGATGTTTCTACTTTCAACATATTCTAAACAACAATGCAATATACATAATTTCAGTCCTCTAAAAAAATTATGGCTACACTCCAGGCCTTTGTTTGTTTGGTACCTCCTACTGATATGCTGACTTCTGTGCATGGAATTTCAAGGGGGGGATCACTGGAAAGTGGCAAGTGCTGGTTTACGTAATTTTCATGTGCTTTCTCACAGCCCAGCAGAAAAGCTTACGTGATCCAGTGTCTAGATGCCCACTCGTTTATTACAGGTTATTTCATCTCTAGAATTTCTGGACCTGTTCTACTAAAGAAAGAAACCCAGCTGGGACCCTCCCATCCCATATTTTTGTGCTTCTATTCTAAGTCTATATTCTTGGAAGGCCACTGGTATTGAAGCCAGCTCTTAAATATTATGTTTGAAATTCAGGCTTAATTAAATCCCACTTATGGCCGTTGTATTGCAGTAAGGTTCTGTTCAGTTTGAAGTTGCATCCTCTAAGTGTGCTCCCCAGCCATTCAGTTCCATAAACAGGGATTATGGTGCTGCATGGAGATGTGTGGGATAAGAGAACTAACTCATGCGCTGATGTGACTCTTCTACACAAGCGAAGACAAGATGTAACAGTGATAGAGTTTAGGCTAAACACATGTTAGACATATACCCAAGGGAAATATTTTAACCTTTTCAAAGAGTGCTTAGATTCTGTTTGTGAGATAATTTAAATGGAATTCTATGCTTACATTATTCATACACTGAGTATATTGATTCTTTTGTGCTTAGAAGTCATTAACTATATTTTGTTACTTATGGTTTATGAACCACTAGCTGCAAAAAGGGAAAATCCTAAGTGTAAAACTCAGGGGACACAACCTTAATTCCACTTAAATTATTTTAATCTGTGGCATCAGCACAGGTGTAGATCATTGAACATTTTTAGACCGAAAGCATTCCAGCTTATCTACTCAGATGAAATTCTCTAAAATCGGAAGCTGATGTGAAAACTCAAAATCTGGAGATGAAATACAAACAGCTGAGAAGGAAATAACAGCTTGTGAACTGAGGGCTGTAGAGAGATTCTCTTCAGCTTCTGCTAAAACAGGCATCTTAAGCTGATCTCTGGATATGAGCTAAACCAAAACCAATTCCCTTAGCTAATCACAGTGGCTTGCAGCCCCACTAACACCTTTGGTTAGTGTATAAGAGCTTTTTCATTTATCTGTTGTTAAAAATACTGGGGTCTTTTATATTATATGGACTTTGGATGTCTTTGAAAAAAACTCATCCTTAACTGCAAGAAGGGATGCAGACTGACTTTGGATTACACTTAATGTAAAGTCAGATAGAAGCTAAGTCAAACCCACTAATTTGGGAATCATCATCTCTTCAAGTAGCCAGTTCAGATACTCAAGAAACGGAGGCAGAAATTAGGTGAGATACCAGGTAAATTCTTATGTGACAGAACTCTACAGCATCCTGTATGGATATTTCTCTTCCAGTATGCTAACAAACCTAAGCTATGGAGAGCTTGTGTTTCCTGATGTTATTGCTTATATGCCTAAAATTAATCGTATATTTAAGTGTATGACTTAATATATTTTCCCAGACATATGTCAAACTTTTTGAGTATTGTAAGCAACTATTGCCTCTGGTATAATAGAAAGAGTCTATGTATTGAAAATTCCTAATAGTAATTATGATTAAAATTATTAAATCTAGTTTTGTTTTGACATTTATTAATTCTAAAACAGAAGCAATTTCCTTTTTTTCTTTCCGGCAGCTCTTCACAAATGACATAGTGTGAAAAATATTTTAGTTGTGGATTTCAGCACTCTGGAAGATATTCAGAAAATCGCCTTCTGAAACAAGAAAACAAATGTTCTTGTCAGGATTCCATTTTCTCTGTTTATTCAAAATAATAAATTATTTTCACATTAATAAGTGAAATGAGCCAGACGAGTCAGAAGAAAGGTTCATCAGCTAGACGGAGATCAAGGAAAGTCTAAAAGCCAATCTTGATGACTAGTAATTTATGCTTCCCTCAGTACCTGAATCTATGGGGTTGTCACTCCAGTAAGAAAACACTTTGAAAACTGTGGAATAATTAACTGCACATTCCGAGTAGGTGCATGTGGTCTACATGGATAATTACATGTCTCTTGTCAAATGTTAAAACGTACTTATACTGATTGACCCTTGATTTTTATTTAAAATTGATTAAAACTAAAAAGCCAAATCTCACTGTCTAGCTCATTAGAAAACTTAAAACAACACTAGCCGAGGCTGTTGGTTCTTTCAATCATTTACCTGTTATTTGTGAAAAGAAAGGAAAATAGCTATGTTAAATAATAACGTGGCACACACTTCTTTTCCACTGACAGAGTTTCACAGCTGTCAAACAAACTATTTAGTTCGTTTGCCAACTGTGAAAAACAGTGCCTTAGCAAAAGCTCCATCTATTTCGGATGAGAGATGGCATATTGAATGTGTCAGGCTTGGAGTCTGCACCTTCCCGAAGTTTCGTTAAAACCTAGTGCCTGAACATCTTCAACTCAGATGCCAGGAGTGACAAAAGGGCCAATTAATCACTTGAGGCTGCCTGACTGGCAAGTCGTCACTCTGCTGTCAGATAATAATCAATTTGATGGGCCTTGTCACACAGGAAAAGAAGTGATTTTGGAAAGAAAACCAACAAACAGAGCTAGCTTAAAGCAAAATTGTTGGTAATTTTAAGATTTTAAATTAGCATATTTAGGCATCTTGTCTTATTATTTGGATGACATTATGAGCAGTGTGCACTTGCTCCATTCAGCCCTAAACTCACTACCTTTGTAATGTGGTTTTGGCATGAGAAATCCTAATAACAGCTCAGATGCACCACTTGGTTCATTTCTTTGAATGCTGCAGTGACACCACAAGCATCTGATCCTCACTGACTTCCATAGTCATTCTCATTCCCCCCAACGAAAGTGTGGATGAAAGTGCAACCAAAATGCTTGCTTTTTACCTTCACAGAGCACTGACAAGGACAGGCAGAGGTTTGGTCCTGCTGCTGGGAAACTGAAGATAGCGAAAGAGAGAAATTAAGAGCACGTCATGTTTATTTCCTCCTTTCTGCCAGGCAAACACACTGAGGATCTATTGAAAAATCTGTGTCAGTGTATTTGTCTTTGAACAACCAAAAAATTATGCTTGTTTTCTCTCTGAGCTACATGAGGGAAGGGAATAGAAAACCTGGGGGATTCTCATTCCTGCAGGATGTTTGTCCAAATAAACAAGCCCAAAATGAGTGTTGTTTACCAATATCTATTAAGCAGATGGAGCATGTTACTGAAAAATTTGTTACAAAATAACAGATATTTCAGTATCACTTACAACGGAATTCAGTGTTAGTAAAGCAGCTCACAAGAAACCGAAATATCAGTAAGCTATTGCAGTAGGGAAATCATTAGAACCAGCTGACTTAGATACACCTGGCGTATAGGCACCAATAATTGACAGGGATTCTTATGGTCATGCCTAACTCTAAGTCCTGAAGACATCATGAATAGAATTTTCCAAGCCCCTGTTGAGCAGTCACCATCCACGAATGAGGAGACACAAGGATCTCCGAAGGTCTTCAGATGAGGCTTACAGCTATATTCCAGCATTTAGGTGTCAAACTTGTAGGTGTGCGCAACACTGCAGAAATTGCCTTTTCCATTAATTAATTAACTGCTACTCCATATAACAGCAGAAAAAAAGGAGGTTCAAGGGCCACCTCAGCTTCTCCTTTATTTCTCAGCTGTACCCTCACTCATGTGACCAGGCTAGTTTAGCACTCGTTGAAGAACAGTTGTTTTGGATATGGCTGCCTAATAAGTAGCTTAATGGCCAAAGTTTGCAATCCTTGGAGCAGGGATCTGATGCTGCTCCTCCTGCCTTGTTCTGTTACTGCTTTTTAGAAATGAGTGATGGAGTATCTCCCTTTTTCCCTTCCTTTCCTTCCCAGCTCAGTTTCTACATATGTCCCCAAAGGTGAAACGTGAAGTTTTAAATCTTTTCAGACTCAGGTAAAAGAACCAAGATCTTGAGAGGCTTGTTTTCATCTCAGCTGAGTAAAATCTCAGTGAATTAGATCAGTTATCAATAAATGCTCATTTCTCATAAATTTGGACATTACCATGTCCAAAACTATGTTTCACTTTTCAGATTTACTACAACCTTTAGTAGGCTATTAAAAGGCATTAATAGTGCTCTATGCAGTTTTTCAGAAGGAAAATTCTTTATCAGAATGTAAATGTAGGTTATGACAAGGATCAAAGTAGGTGAATTTCTGCTCACTGTTTCAGTGCTGAAAAGAATAAAAGTGATATAAAATTAAATATCGTATTAAAATGTTACCCTCTAACAGCTAGGAAGAAAATATTTTCAACTGCATGTATTGTCTTCAGAATAGGCTCTGGTCAACTTCATTAAAACAAGTATCTTCTCTAAAGAAAAAACTAAACTTTTCTGTGATTTCAACTACTGAATTTCAATATTTATGAGGCTCTGAAGTAGAATTAAAAGTAGTCTGTCCTTGCTGAACATATAAATAATGGATTCTGAGCAAAACCCATTTCTACAGTGTTAATCGCATCTGAAAACACTGGTTGCATTATAACTAATTAAAGACTCATTTAATATATAACACTTAGGAAACTATATCTCATGGTCTTGCCATATGCCATTGTGTAGCCAAGGAAATAAAAGTATTATGTTTAGAAGATGGTGGAATATAGTCTGCTGTTTTACTGTCTGAACTTTAAATGATTTTGAGGTGTTACAAGACATGCAGTAAAGGACCACAAAGGACATTTCAGGGAAGAAGAAAATGCCATTTACTTCATTACCAAAGAGCACACGGGTAATGGGCATAGAAGTAGTTTATACAGCATATAAATATGCTTATAAAGTGAGGCATAAATATTTGTAAGATAAGCCAAAGGTATTTTTAACAATAAAACCAACTAAGAACACAATACAGATTGTCAGTTTTCAATCCAGCACAGTCTCATTAAGAGACACAAAGTAGAGACACCTATTTCCTTGAGTTTTGATGGCTGAAATATCTATCCTTTTTAAAACTAGGTGTTTGGGGTTTTTTGTACAGGAAGCCCTTGGAAACATTTAACAGCAAAGACTGCTTTGAATGCATAGGCTAGACAGGTGATGATCTCTATTGCATTTTTATAAACATACAACATGGCAGAGAGAACAAAATATGTTTGAGTATTGTTCCATTTTAGCATCTACATAACATTTTAAGATCTTTCCACGTCAATTCAGGCACTCCAGTTTTGAATACCTAACAATGGTCATAGATGTTTTACGTTAAGATAAAGAATTTTACTTTCTCCTGAGTTTTGGAGACTTAGTGTTCTCTTTTTTTGACTTCATTGTAGGTATCATTTTGTTCTGCTTCATAGCATGATATATGAGACTTGAACTTAAATTTTTTCTTTCATTACAATTCAGTGGAATTTAGAGACCTAACTATTCTCTTTTTCTTTGCTTAGCTTTATCTGAAGTAATAATAGCTGAAATACATTGTCTTGAGTCTTACTCTCTAAATTTTCTTTTTTTTCCTTTAAGTCCTGCTTGGAGTTACTCTTTCTTTTTTTTCATTTCAAATAATCAGTATTCATACTTCTCTCTGTTTGATTTTAATATTAATGTTTCCTCCATGTTTATGTCTCTGTGTAGGAAGCATCTGTTTTTAGTAATATGAATTTCTAGTAATATGATTTTTTTTTTTCTCCCAGACCCTACATTTTACTATACTTATCTCTGCTTTTTTAATGACATAATTCACTTTAACATATAACTTCATGTACTTTTGGAAAGATTCATATTACAGCATAAATCTACATCCCTAAGTACTCTAATTTTATTTTTCTGGTTTGTCTTGTCTTTTCTGCCTTTCTTTCTTGTCTCCATCTCTCTAATTATAACTGTCTGTGGTTTGTTTCAGGAAAGAGTTATAAGGGTTATCCAGGGAAAAACTCTTCATTTAGCCTCTAGATTTATTAGGCAATCCTAGCAGTCATTAAAGAAGAAGAGTTTACTATGTTTTTTTTACATACTGGTCCAAAAAAAAAAAAAATCAAAAATTCATCATCAAAATTTGTTTCCTGATATAGAAGACACTTAATGTTGAAACAAGTGGAAATGTATTACAGTCTGAGAACCTACAGATCTCACCCTTACCATAAGGGAAGTCTTGATTCCATAGATATTGTTTGTGCCCAGCACCATACCTTCTTTAGAACACCTTTAGAAGCCAGGGTTTCACAGGCCAGCTGTCAGCCCATGCATCCTAATAAGCATCCAGACTCCTTCATGTGTCTTTGAAGAAAGACAAAACAAGAGGCAGCTTCTAGTCATCAGGGAAGCCAAATGAAATTAAAAAGCCTAACCCACAAGAGTGTTTAAACACTGAAATTAATACGAAAGAAGGTGATAGGCTTATTTTATCAGTCACCTTTCAAAAATGTGTAATTGGGATCAACTTGAAATAATGATATTAATATGTAGAAGAGGTAATATTAAAGAGAATAGCTGAGATCACAACTGGATTTGTGAAACCTCTTTTATCCATGAGGACCAATACACTGCAATGGAAGCATGAAATAACTGTACCCCAGGAGTTATGTAGTATAATTAATCTATTTAAGTGGCATGTGAGCTTAAAAAAGAAGAAAAAAATCCTGATCTAAATCATCTGGAAGTTCTCATAACCTTGTAATTCATGAATCAGAATTATAAGCAATGTACTCTCATCTTCAACCCTCACAATGCTGAGTGCTTTCCCCAAAACAGAAATGGGACTAAAAACCTTCTGTACCTTCCTCTTGATACAGAACCCTGCAAGGCTGCAGCATGGTATGAATTGAGTTGTTGGAAGATTGGTTTCAGCAGTTCTTCCATTACCCTCCAGGGAAAGGCAATGCCTTTCTACCTACGTGTCAAACCACAAAGATAGGGCTGGCAGTAGACTGTTACATTTGCAGTAAGTAGGTAATATTTTGAATTATTATTAGAGCCACAAGTGAGATACTCATGTTGGGTACCACAGCAACTTCATTAGACTTTTTAAAACAATTATCATGACTCTTTATTAGGAGAATTATATATTTTATATTTTTTTTTCAAACTACCATAAGAAAATTTGCTGGAAATCAATTTCTTTAATGAACGAAGTTCATTATCATTCTAAAGTTCCTATCTCTTGAGATGCTTTTTCGAAGTATTTTGTCACAAATTATAAATTCCTGATAAGCTTTCTAATATTAAAAAGATTTTGAGATATATTGACTTTCAGAGGATAAATATTATATAATTATAACTCTCATATTTTACCATGAAAACTGACTTTCAAATAAAGCCTTACTATTTTTTCTTTCCTAATAAATAGTGAGTACAAAGTGCACTGTCTTATTGTTGTCTTTTGTGTGGACAAGAAAAAGAGGAGTCAGGAAGAAACAGGAAAATATAATAAGGGAAAACCCCCACTATTTATCAAAGGCTAAATTAGAAACTAATTCAAACCTTATTAATCTAATTTGGGAAACTCCCACTGGCTTTAGTCATATTTGGATCCAGCTCTTAAGTAATTAATATTTTGAACTACACTAATTCTAAGTGCCACATAATTTGTGTTTAGATATTCTTTGGACTTCCAGAGCATTAGGGAAAACTGCCAGAAGCAGAAATGTACAGTTCATCCAAGACAGTGTGCTGTTTTACTGCACAAATCAGGTTTTATTTGACTGTCTATAAACAGGTTGCCTCCAGGTAATTAAACGGAACCGTAGTTGAAGACAAAGTGGTCCAACATTTCATTCCCTTTAAGAACATTTTAACCAAGTGGATACTGTCTTCCACTATTATAGTCAGTAAAGACGGTTTATTCTGATACTGAGAACAGTTTTGTTCAAATTCTCAGTAACAAGTGTAACAGAGAAAATATGAGTCTTTAAGGCTTCGGATGACTCTGTCAAAGTGGGAAGGTTTCATTTCATGAAGTTTCATGATGTTCATCCTTTCCCCGAAGTACCTGGTTTTAGCAATACTAAATGAAAACACAAGCAGTGCTATTAGTAATGTTCAGTAGCTATAAAGTCACTCTTACGTTGTCAGTGACACATTTAGATGCATTTGAAATGAAAAATGATCCCAATACTCACTACCTCTGCAACCTGAATTGCTCCTAGGATCTTTCTCCTAATGCTGTGCACCCCAGGCCAGCTTCCAAGTGCCTTCATTCAGTGGAAGAGCTTTGTGGTAATGAAAATGATGGCTTTTGCAAGGGAAAAATAGAGGAATTGGTGATTTGTTTGTTCAGGGCAAGAGGAAACTTTGCATTTAGATGCTACGCCTCTGAGTTCTTAATACACTTTACTGGTCAGCACTGTCTGTTAAGTCCTGCTTAAAATAAATATTAGTAAAGATGTAGATAGCTCACAAATGGAGATTGGGAAAGCAATAACAAGCTTAAGAACAGAACACACTACCTTTTGTGACTAAGAAGAGTATGAAGTTATGGGACAGAAAAGCAGAGGAGCTGCCCTTTGCTGTGGCTGTACCCACAGGAGCCAACAAGTGACTAAGGCAGAGTGAGTGCCTCAGACCACAGAGCATCATTCCCTCATCAGTGATAAGGACAATCTTGTAATCCCCTTCTAGTCCTTTCTACCTGTCACTTTTCCCTCTCTGTGGTT
>JAYRBT010000114.1:45865744-45890947 GCA_036023395.1 Myiotriccus ornatus
TCTGATACTGAGAACAGTTTTGTTCAAATTCTCAGTAACAAGTGTAACAGAGAAAATATGAGTCTTTAAGGCTTCGGGTGACTCTGTCAAAGTGGGAAGGTTTCATTTCATGAAGTTTCATGAGGTTCATCCTTTCCCTGAAGTACCTGGTTTTAGCGATACTAAATGAAAACACAAGCAGTGCTATTAGTAATGTTCAGTAGCTATAAAGTCACTCTTACGTTGTTAATGACACATTTAGATGCATTTGAAATGAAAAATGATCCCAATACTCACTATCTCTGCAATCTGAATTGCTCCTAGTATCTTTCTCTGAATGCTGTGCTTTGGGGTTTGCACCCCAGGCCAGCTTCCAAGTGCCTTCATTTAGTGGAAGAGCTTTGTGGTAACGAAAATGATGGCTTTTGCAAGGGAAAAATAGAGGAATTGGTGATTTGTTTGTTCAGGGCAAGGGGAAACTTTGCATTTAGAGGCTACTCCTCTGAATTCTTAATATACTTTACTGGTCAGCACTGCCTGTTAAGTCCTGCCTAAAATAAATATCAGTAAAGATGTAGATAGCTCACAAATGGAGATTGGGAAAGTAATAACAAGGTTAAGAACAGAACACACTGTGACTAAGAAGAGTATGAAGTTATGGGACAGAAAAGTAGAGGAGCTGCCCTTTGCTGTGGCTGTACCCACAGGGGCCAACAAGTGACTAAGGCAGAGTGAGTGCCTCAGACCACAGAGCATCATCCCTTCATCAGTGATAAGGACAATCTTGTAATCCCCTTCTAGTCCTTTCTACGTGTCACTTTTCCCTCTCTGTGGTTATTTGTATGTAGCTTTCTAGTAAAATTTCCCAACATTGTGTATATCTGGGAAGGAAGTTCTTCTATTCTACAAATATTTGGAATTTAAAATTTTTTACTATTCCAGAATAAAACTAATGAAAAATTTATGAGGTGCTCTTCTGCAGTCATTTTGTTTGAGGGTTTATATTGACATGAGCACTATGGACGGAAGAAGGAGACTGCATGCTATGTGATTGAAGAAAGAGCAGAATTAATTTCAAATACCTGTGTCAAAATATATTTAGGCTTGAACTACACAAGATAATTAGTCCAAAAAGGGAAGCTGAGAGAGGACATTTTCAGAGAAGTCAGTAGACAGTGACATGGCATGAGCTTGGGTTACTCCAATGTTTGTATGAGATAATTGGCTGTACCAGAGATTTTTCTTCCCTGCTTTTTACTGTCTGAAAACATTTCCATGGAAAATTGTTCTAGGTTCCGGTGGTACTTGCCTTTCCTCTCCTATCATTAATCCCTCCCAAAGTATAAGTGAAGAAATTAATCCTAGCCCATTCATGTTTGACACACAAAACATTTTTCTGCAGATTCAAGTCTTGAGCACAGCTTTTCTTGTAGTATTTCCTTACGTTTGCTTATCAATCATAAATAAGCATTTGTGACTACTCAATAAACTGATAAAACACATTCTCAGAGATTTCAATATTTCTTAATGATCAGGTGAACATAGGAAGTGCTCAGTGCCTCTCTGAAGCTGTATTTCTCAGGCTGCTCACTGGCCTTTGTGTAATGAGTTGAGTGGTGAAGTGTCCCTTGACAATATCATGAACTATTACACAGTTAGGGTGGGAATGGCACTGGCCACACGAGGAACTCCTAAGGAGAAGAAAAAGATCAGAGATAATCAGTCACACCCTGACAAGCTTGGAATTTTCTCTGCCTGAACTGTAGCCCAAGGGGAGCAGTATCGTTATTGCTAGAGTTTTGAAAAACAATTTTCCATGGCATTGGAAACAATTGCTTTGGAAACTCCAGTAATTACCAGCCTGAGAGCTTATTAGCAGCAGTCCTGAGTGAGATGCTTTGAGCTCTCCTAGACTGCAGTGGGCTGTGGACAGTGTCTCCTTTCAGAGCTCTCCAGTCTGCAATACTCAGAGCACTGCTGGCTGATGACAGAACCTGGGCTGATACCCTCAGTTCTTGATGCTCACCCTTCGCCCACTGAGACAGGCCAAAGCATTTGCCATGAGTATTTCAATAACACTAGAGCTTACAGCAAGTACAGCATAAATATGATGAATATATAGCTAAGAGTGTTATAATTGTATTAATAATTCTTGTAATAATTCTTGTAGTAGTAATTTTAGTAATTCATTGTTATAATTGCAGTAAATTCTATTGAACCACCTTATAAATTAGGCAAATATTAACTGCTTACCAAGTCTGGGAGTAAGATTGGAACCAGCCACAACTAGAATCCTCTCTGGGAAGGAGTTTAGAAGGCAATGTGGTTCTTTCTGAACCTCATGACCTAAAAGGAGGCTCTCCCCTACCCTTTACCTTTCCCTATGAAATCCTTGCCCATAAACTGTTGACCAAATCTGGGACTTGCATTGAATTCAATTGCACCTGGACTCTGTCAGGAGTTAGAAAACAAGTGGGCTCTCTCTGAAACTTGTGACTCAATGGAGGGTCTTCCTCTTAAACCTTTACTCCTTTTTCACCCCCACTCCCTACATAAATTATTCTAAATAGATTCTAATTTGATGTTCCTGTGTATGTTACATCATGTAGTAAGTAGTAGAGTGAACCTAGCCATCAAACACTGTCACTTTATTGCAAATGTATACTAAACTTGCTTTTGCTGATACCTTTTCCAGCGATTCTTTAAGTGGCCCAAACCATTCATTTTCCTATAGCATTGTCTCTTAATGTTTATTTCAAAGGCTTTCTCATTTTTCATAGTGTTTTCTTAATGACATCTACTTTTCTTGTTATTTTGAACTAGGGGTCTCTGAATTTTTGGTATTGTTGGATATATGTACTGGAAAATGTTTTCGCTTATCCAACCATGATCAGAAAACTTATCCTGTGAAACGTGGAAAAAAGAAATCAGGGATTCACTCATTTAGCTACAGAGCTTTCAGTAGTCATCCTGCACCAATGATTCTCCCTCTCCTCTTGTGCTCTGGGCCACAGAAGCAAGAGTCCAGCTTCAGATATTTTTTGTCTTTTTTTTTCCAAGTTCTCCATGGGCTTGGATGGTGTTTTCTTACTGTTGAGAGATCCTCTACTATGATAACTATGTTATTGACAAATAGTAGAGATCCCAGATAAAAAACTGAAGCTCATCAGCATAAAAGGTGTAACCTAGGGTCTCTTGTCAACAAGAAAACATCTAGCATCCTGACTGTTGAATAAATGACCTTTTTTGAGCTTAAGTATAAGGCAGATAGAAAAGGACCAAACTGCAATTCTAACAGCTTACAAATAAGAAATAAGAGAAACAAATTTTTCTAGTAAATTCCAGACACAGAAGGATGACCGTCTATGGTGCTCTTACATGTTTGTACCAGTAACTCCTGATCTTTGGAGATATCAGAATTCCAGGATCCCAGTACATTAGTAGTTGTAGCTTTGTTGTTACCCATTTTGGACCACAAAGGAAATCTGATGTTATGTGAATATATTTTATTCTTCGGTCTCTTATATGCTGTCACCTTTTAATGACTTTTCTTTCTTTCCTGATGTCTTTGTTTATGCTCATAGCCACATCCCAGTAAGTTAGTTACCAATTCAGGGCCAAGGCTGAATTTCATTCTTTAGAGAACGAAGACTCTTAAGTGTAATTAGCATCCAAATGGGTCAATTATTTTATACTTGTGTATGCAATAAGGTTTTTCCAACATTCAAAATGAACTAAATGCTTCAGGTCTCAGCTATAAGGCAAACAGATTAGTGGCAGTTGTGCTGTGAATATAAAAATTAAAAAGTCATTAGTATAGCTGAATCAATTAAGCATGCCATTATGACAACTTTAGTGTGCATATATTATGCAAATGTATAAAGCATAACCTTTTCTCACTATTTAGAATTTACTAAAATAAAAATATTCTGCTCTGGTGGGACTAAAATGACAAATGTAAACAAATTCAGAGCACTGCGAGTTGCTACTTAAATGATACTTTCTTCAGTAATCTTTTGTTCTTTAATTTTTAAATTAATAGATTGCATATTTAAGAAGGGGGAGGTGACTAAGAGAATCCACTTATAAAAATTACAGTGAAGCCCTTTTCTGTCAGAGACTTTTAATTTTTTCCTAAAAGACTCTTTGTGTGTGTGTGTGCTTGGCATGCAACATTCTTCATCCACTGCTAACTCTGGAAAGCAATCCGAGAAACAGTTCTCAGTCAAAGTTAAGCAGCACCACCACCACCATATTCAGGTTTTTGCTGTTATTCTGACTGCAAGTACCACACGTTCATTACATCCCATGCTTACAAGTCAGAGAGTACATTTTCACTCTCAGTGCACCCTTAGGTATTCTCTTTTCAACTCATCCATTTTAAGACTCTACCTTTTCAGAAGAAATCTGCATTTGTAAAAGCAATTTAAAATATTTCACTGATATCTAAGGAATAATGCTATTTCTATGTCTTTACCACTCATGTTTTTATATATTTCCTCTTTCCAGAATAATGTCTTTTGTTAAAACATTTTTTAACTGATCGTAATTTATCTGAAACTTCCATGCATAATATTTATAAATTTTAAGATAACTACAAAAATTACCTGCACTGTGGAAAAATAAACTAATCTGAATGACTCCTTTGATGGTTGTCATGAACACAACACTGTATCATAACTGTTAATTTTCAAACTGTAATTCTTCAAAATTATCTTAAAAACAAAAAACTTTTATAAAGAATAACTTGAGGGTTTGTGTTTAGAGGGCTGTTGTTGCAGTTTTTTTGTATCGGGGGTGTGTGTGTTGGTTGGTTATTTTTCTGTGTGTTTTTCTGCCCAGCGAAATGTAATTCAGGAAAGTGAAAGCAAGTTATAAAAAGCAAATTCTAATGCAAATTTTACTTAAGATACCAGTGACACATGTCTATACTTGTCTGTTTAGACATGCATAAAAGAAAATCTGTGAAGTTAGATTTAAGAAAGGCTACTACTCTGCATATTTACCCTGTTATACATAGATATGTATGCATACAGATTTAGTAGGAAAATTGTACATATGCTTGCACACATTTGGGAAAATATTACTTAGAGAAGTGCTTCTTTATCAGAGATTGATGTGTTTGTTTTGTGCAAACCATCACTCATTTAAAGCTTCAGTGATTTCCTATACTACTTGCTTATTCTATTTGCTTAGCAAAATACTATGTAATGTTCATGGGTCATAAATAATTTCTCAAAAGTTAACCATGAAATGTATCAGTGTTTTATTTTCTTTTCCCATGTAACTCTGACTCAGTCAACTTGTTTTGAAAACATGATTTTTAATGCACTATAATGTTTATCTTTGCCACCTCAACATTAATTTGGACTTCTGTTTTGCATGAATGTATTACTTTACTGTCTTGCATAACTTTGACTATTGATTTACAAGTTAGAGTGCATTCTTCATGGAGAAGAAGAGCATATTAACATGAAAGCTCTTATTTGATCATCTTTAGTACATTTTCCCAGTGTATGTTAGGAATCAAATGTTTTACATTTCATGTGTAGATAATACTTTTGAAATTTAATGAGGATAAATAAAAGTGGAATTTAACACGTTATATTTTCCAGATTAGAATAATATGTAATTCACAGCTTTCTTTTATTTTCCTCTGTGTCTGGACTAATGGAATCCTGTTCCCACTGTCCTCAAGGAATCAAAGGGACAGTAGATAACACCTACCTCTCAACACACAAGCTGAGATAAATCAAAATTATTGCTACACCAGCATTATGTTGCTGAATAGGTACCATGTGTTACAATAATGTAATTCAGCTATGAAAGTAACGTAGCAATAAATTAATGAGTACATCAATCCTTGAAAAGAATAGTTTGCAGCACTAATAATACATTTTCAGATAGCCTCTCTAATTAAAGAAAGAAATAATTATTAGACATAGCAGGGGAATCTAGATTGTTTTGAAATTTTATCACAAAAGTCAGGTAACAATAATTAGTTACCTTGCCACAAACCTGCATTTTGTAGTCTGTGCTGCAAAGTTATTGAAGAACCTAGTGCTTGCACCTTCAGCTGGCTTGCTGAAACAATTATTTAGCCATTAACTTCTATGCAATTGCTTCTCAATTTTCCTCAGTTTAGCAAGATTTGCTATGCTTTACTCTACTGCATATTTAAAAGGTAACTGCATAGGTTTTGGTTGCTGTGGACCTTGGAAACTGCTTCAGAAGTTACAAATGTTGACATAATACATGAATTGTGATCACTATAATCTAGTGAAAAATATATTAAAAAGGTATATGATAAGAAGAAAATAGTTCCTCCCAGGTTTAAGTGAGCTCAGTGAAGCTGATAGTGTCAACAAAAAGCCTGAGAAATTTTAATTCAGAGATAAAGTAGTTACAAACTATTAAACTGTAGATATTTTAATGCTAACACAGATAAAGAAAATTATTTTTTTTAAATAAACAAATACAGGCATTCAAAGTATAAAAAGATGCCTGAGTTCTCACTGCTGAAGTTATCAGTTATCTCCTGGGCTGAGATGTTGTTCTGTAGAGTTAAAATCTACTACAAAGATACACTTTCAAGAAAAAAAAAAATCTTTCCATTTTAGGATGAGAAATTCATAAACCAAAAAAAGAGTAAGCACCATTTATTACTGTCTGAACTCTGGATCTGAGAGTCAAACTGTGCTTTTGCCTGCTCTATTGCTATGTCCTGAAATGAGACAGTCTTTATCAGGGGCAGTGTGAGGTCATGTAAAATGCCATTCTCCTGCAGGCATGCCTTCATTAGCTAAAGATCTCTTTAAATCCACACAACCTAAGCAAAATTGAAACTTCTGTAACTCTTAGCATTCTACACTTCTTCCTTGGAAAGAAGCAAACAGAGAATGAGAAAGAAATCGCCCATTTTCATCAACATAATTAAATTACCCAGTGGACGTATCACTTGCTTTAAACTTACCCAAGCAGAATTTTTTTTTCAAACTTGATGAAGCTCATAATGCTTTTAGTAATTGAATCAAGAGTGAAGAATGCAAATGCTGCATTGCCATTTAACAGATGGTTATATAGACTATGAAATAATTAAATACTAGTTTTCAGATAATTTCTACTTATGTTTTCGGTGTCAGTAAGGACTAAACTATAGCACCCGGAATAACCTGATTTTGAATCCAGTTTTTTTGTTTTCTTGAATGCAGGAAAAGCAAAAGCATTAATCTTTTCAGATAGTTTTTATTTTAAACCTGAGATATGAAAAAAATTCATCCAAAAAGGAATTACTTCTAGAAACTCATGAGCAATTTTAAAAATAGAAATAAGGCAAGAGTTCCTTCTCAATTATAAAAAACCTACTCTAATACTATGTACTTATTTTTTGCTGCTCTTGAAATTTTCATTACTTAAAATTTTGGAAAGTAATGCCTCTAGTGATGGATGATGTGCTGTCAAGATGTCTGCTGTCCTTGATAGCTATGGATATTATTCCTATGTAGTATGCTAATATGAGTGAAAATAATCACTTTCAAGAACCACTTTCACGTGCTTCATTGTACTGCTTGCTTCAGTGAGTTCTTCTAGTTTATGTTTCACCTATTAAAAGTTATCCTTGCCTCTGAACTTGATATAGTAGCTTTCTTGAAATTATAATTGCCATAGTCAATAAAAATGTTAATCTTTTTTAAAAGCTTTGGATGTACAGTATAAATATTCACAAGCTTGAACTTGATAGTCAATAAGAAATGCATTCTACTAATAATTTTCTCTGGAAAGCTTTTCATATCAAAAGCTTTTATGAGCAGGCTTGATCTTTTATGTGGGTTTTTATTTACAGAAAGAATGTCTTTCTGTTCCGCAAGCATAGAAGTTAACTTCATGATTTGACAAATGTAGTTCAGTTTCTTGACCCAAGGAAACTGGGCAAATTTTAGAGATGAGTGAAAGAATGTGAGGTCCTAAAGCCAGGAGTCTGCAGCATCACAAGAGAACCCAGAGCTGGACAGAAGCAGGAACACCATGCTGAGAACTCTAGTCAGAGAGCTGTTGCGGAAGCAGTTGTGCCCAGAAGCAGCTGAACGGAAGGATAACCAGAAGGCAGCCCAAACTGCTTCAGCTAAACACCTAACTCCATTTTTGGTGTGAACATGCAGCTTGGTAAGTCAAGCTGGCCCTGTGCCGTCCATAAGTTTCAGACATTTCAGCGTCAGTCAAGATGTACAGTCACTCAAACTTATGCTTATTCCTGGCAGCAAACTACTAATTAATCACTTCCAGGTTTGATATTCAGTGCTAGATGATTTTGATAGTCTGTGCTTTCTTTCCTGACTCACATGCTGTAAGGGTGGATGGGCAGAAAAGCCTGAAAGGAATTTAGCCTTTCTCTTGCAGTGTAAGCAGTGGATTGCTCCAAGGTTGCTCTGCTCCCTGGGCTATGACACAAAGGGATATGGCATGTTTTCCACCAGCTTTTCTCTTAAAGAACATTGAGCTGACTGAGCTATACAGTTCTCAGTCCTGTTAACATCAGCTTCACAATGTTAGCAGAATGAGCTTTTCCAGGGTTTTAAGATATGGGCAGATAAATTTTCAACCCCAGGTGATCCTCCCCCAAGTGTAAGGCAAATATCTAATTAATGCCTAATAGTGCAATGAAGACAACAGTACGTGTGGTCATTCGCAGAAACAACAATGGAGATACCTAACCCATATCTGGAAAGCCTATAGTGGTTCATAACTTTACAGAAAGCCAACTAGTTAAGAGGAGATGTTGTGTACTGTTCTCCTGGATTTGTTACCACAGTTTTCATCTGTACTAGAGTTAAAGGCTCTATTACATCCGTATTTATGTTGTATTCTGTTTAATCTTTACCTCTTTCATATTACAAGAATTTATTTTTTTTCTCCTATCTCTTCTGTGTCTGCTAGAACGAATTCACCCTGATTTTGAAAACATCCTTACTTCTGGGCTGATGCCAATTATTCTTCAATTTACTGCTGTGCTGCTTAGAGCTGTTGATCCCTTAAGCAATTGGTCAGTACTTACAGGTCTGATGAAATTAGCACTGTCTGTTACTTTCCCAGTAATTGGGCCTAAAATATCCAGTTGTTATTTCAGTTCTCCCCAGTCCCCATTTTGCCTGTCATCAATCTATTCCCTGTACCACACTCAGCTCCCTAATCCCTTCTAAGGCTTTCAGGCAGAAGGTAAAAACCAGACAGTAGAGGAAAGGGAGAAAATTCTACAAAACTCATACAAATTAAAGACAGGTTTTCAGGTTTTCTCAGCTAGATGCTGGAGGTATGCTCAGATGCATGTCTTCCTGTGAGAATACAGAGTGCTACAGTGACCCTTTGCGTACTGTTATGAGCTAGAGGTGTGATGGATTTGCACAGGGTGGGGAGAAAACAGCTAATGCTGTGGATTTCCCTTGCTCTCTATTGTTCTACTTATGCTGGATTTGGATCTATCAGATCTGACTATTCTGTGCATACACTCCCTTGTCTAACTGTTAGCAGGATTTATCTTTAAAAGAAACATTCACATATAATTGGGTTAACAGAAATGAGACACTTTTTAACACATATAGATGCATTGTTTAGAATAAGAAGTGGTTCTTGTTTCCTTAATACAATATTCAAAGTATTTATAAAGGACTAATATTTCTCTATTGAAATGGTCTTTCAAGATAGAAGTTAAACCAATGGGTTTGAAATGAAAATGGGATTTTCTCCCTTATTCTTACTGGTGGAAAATTTGAGGCAGACTGCCTTTTAAGTGAGTTTTTCTTATTCTCAGAGACATCACAGAACTGTCAGAAGGTATGTTAATTTTCCCAATTGTTACTAATTTTTTTGGTCAACTTAAGAAAGTTTCTATTTAGAGGAAAAGTTAATTTACTCTCCAGTACCATTTTAAGGTCTCCCTAATGACAAAAGGCCTTTTTAGTACAAATAAAGAGCTGCAATAACAACTATAGAGTCAGCCATATTTACCTCTCTCCACTGGTCTACAGTTAAAGGATATGTTAAATGTTAAAATGAAGGCTTATTTTTAAATGTTAACATGTAGGCTTACTGTTATAATAGCTCAGACCAGATAAGAAAATCTTCAGTGAATTAAGGTATAAATCATTACATTTTTTTCTTAGCAGAAAAGGAAATGTTTTTTCTTGCATTTGTGCTTTGCAGAATCCTCTGCTGACAGACATATCCTCAGTATGAATCCTCTGGGTTGATAATAGCTTTTGTTCTACAGAACTATCTTTTTCCTTAAAGACATTCTGACTGTGGAATTAGGATTAAAATCTAGAGATCTCTCACTTTATTTTAGCTCTCAGTTAAAAGGTAGCCTGGAAAAAATCTGGTTTGATTGCAAGCAAGACTGTGAGAAAACAACAATCAATTATCTGCTAGGAAGGCATGAAATTTCTTCACTTTCACCAGTGATAGCTTCATTTAAATGCGAATCTGTAGAGACACCTAGGTATCCTCTGTGCTAAATTACTACTGTGAGAAATAGAAATATGTTCTGGCTGCAATATCTTTTCTGTTTTCCAGGTAGGTGGATGGCAAACAAGATTCATATGGAATGAGCATCAGTCAGTGAAAATGTAACTGTCTGAGTCACAAAGAGAACAGATTAGGCTATCAAATATTTCCATTTAAAAAAAAGATCTTCCATAAACATTAATCTAAATCTTATAAATCACTGGGTTGTCAAATGGGATTTGGAGAAAGAGATACGAAGATGACAAAGGATGGCTTTCCACGTCTCTAATTTGTATATTACTGTGGTAAAATACCAATTCAGCAAAAATACTGGAGAGGGATTGCTTCCATTACAGTAAGAAATAAATGTGTAAGTCAGGGGGATGGATGATTCTTACTAGATGAGTCTTATTTGTTATAGGATAAGATTACTGTACTGTTCACTGAAGCATTATTTTTCAAAATGAAGAAGATAGGCCCAGGGAGGACAAAAGGAAGAAAAGATACCTAGTCTTCTCCACTTATATATGTATATACATATACACACAGGAATACACGTGCATATAATGTTCTGTAATTTCAGAAGGCAGAAGCTAATAGTCCTTACACCTTGTTTTAGCCAAAACAAGATGTAGTCCTTACTTGGCTGTTCCCACTCTGTCCTGTATAGTTCGGTCTGAAACGATCTGATCTTTTTATCTGCTAAACTTCTTAAAATTCTTCTTCCTATACTTTGTCCAGCCACCAACTTTGTCAGAACTCCTTTCGATTTCACACTTAAATTTTCCAGACCAAAAAAAAAAAAAAAAAAAGAAGGAAGACTGTGTTAACCAAACAGTACACAGCTTCCAGCCGTGTCTGTACTTTATAGGGGTGGTATGATGAGAAAAAGATGCTTTTTCCTTCAGGTGCAGATCCCTTCTTCCCTCCAACAGGATTATACTTTTTGCAGTGCTGAGGGCACAGCACAGGTCTCTGACTGCTGAGCAGAGCCCGTGTCTCCTGTGCCATCTCAGGGATGCCAGGGCCAGGCGAGGGCCAGGCATGGCTGGGCACCTCACTGGGGCCTGGGGAGCCCGGGCATGGTGCAATGAGAGTGGTATGGTGGCATCATGACTGCAGATGCCTGGCTGATGGCTCTGGGCCTCTGCTCGGCAGGACCCCACCCTGTCTGCCCCTTCCATGGCCCCAGTGTGCGAGGGTGGCCGCCTGACCAGGCCTAGTGGAGAAGCACAGAGGGGCACGGGTGCCAGCACACTCTGCAAAGAAAGTGTCGGGAGCAGCAGCTTTGTTTAATTAGCTTTAACAAACTCAAATTGTTTTTTTATGAGTGTTTGGCAACATTTATGTTAGTTAAGGATGCGTTACAAGGAAACTGGTCTCAGAGCAGAAATTCTATCAAACCCTAATACCCCATTACATCCTCCAGGAAGAATTCTTTTTTTCCCATTCCTGTGAGCCACAAATGCTGTTAATTAAATGGAGACTTAACTCTTCTCTTGTTTTCAAGAAGTAGTATAAGGTGGGGAGAATTAGGAATTAAATGAAGGTTTTGCTTTCATCCCTAATGACTTTTCCTCTTTTTTTTTCCAATAACATTATGTGATTACTATAACTGAAATCAATAGAACAGGCTGAATTACTAAGTTTCTGCTGGAAGAATGTCTGCTTAGGCCACCATTCTTGGACTAATCAGCTCCCAGGGAAAGGAGAGAGAAGAGAGGAAGAGGAAAAAGGAAAGAAAACTACCTACAGCCATGACATAGTTCAGGAAAATGACAGTAGATAGAAGAGCTGAGATTTTTCAGGCAGTTAATCCATGATCAAAAGTATTGTCAAGTTTTTTTTTTATTTTCCTTAATTTCTTTAAGCGTCATGAGCATATGTATGTGTGTCTGTCTGTAAAATGCACACAAACACACATTGAAGCTCATTATTTTGATCCATACATCTCATATGTTTATACACACAATCATTCATATATATATATATGCGCATTAACCATATTCACCCCAAACAACAAAAGTGAAGACAGAAAATCACATGTAACCAGCACATGGTAAAATATATAAAATAGGACATAACTGTATTTGCTCTGCTCTGTTATTCATCATCCTCATTTATTCTCATGGAGGATATGAATTATTCATTTTTAAGCACAATAGGAAAACATTAGTACTGTCTAATGGCCAAGTGGGATTTTCTAATGAAAGACTTGTGAATCATTCATTGTAATGAGGAACGCTTTTACAAGAACAGGTATTAAGTGTGAGAAGTAGTCATAACTTCTTTTTTGCACTATGACATCCTGGGTTATGAAAACAGCTGCATTTTGGTTCATGATAGAGAAAATGAGAAGTTGGTGACAGCATTTTCTTTTTCTAAAATGAGAATGACTCTGTAAATTAGCTCCCAACTAGGAAACTCTACTGGCTATGTTCCTAATAACACAGCAAAAAACAAGTGGATTGGCAAGCAGTTCCACCAGCTCCCCCAAAAGAGAGAGTTGGCAGAAGAGTTTGTCAAGTCACTTTGAATCATTTAACAGCAGGTCCTGCTTGACTAACCCAATTTCCTTCTATGACATGGTTACCTGATAAGTAGATGATGGAAAGGCAGTGAATATTGTCTATCTAGACATTGGTAAAAAACTTTGACAGCATTTCCCATAACATTTTTCTGGAGAAACTGGCTTCTGCTCTGTTTAATATCTTTATCAGTGACCTGAACAAGGGGACTGAGTGTACCTTCCATCAGTTTGCAGACAACATCAAGCTGAGCGGGCGTGTTGATCTGCTGGAGAGTAGGAAGACTCTGCAGAGGGATCTGGGAAGGCTGTATTGATGGGCTAAGGCCACTTGGATGACGTTCAGTGAGGCCAAGTGCCAAGTCTTGCACTTGGGTCACAACAACCTCCTGCAGCACTACAGTCTTGGGGGAGAGTGGCTGGAAAGTTGCAGAAAAGGACCTCTGGGTGTTGGTGGACAGCTGGCTGACCATGAGCCAGCAGGGTGCCCAGGCGGCCAAGAGGGCCAATGTCCTCGCATATAAGCAATGGTGTGGCCAGCCCGACGAGGGCAGTGATCATCCCCCTGTACTCAGCACTGATGAGGCCACACCTGGAATCCTGTGTTCAGTTTTGGGGCCCTCGCTACAAAAATGACCTTGAGATGCTGGAGGGTGTCCAGAGGCAGGCAAAAGAGCTGGTGAAGAGTCTAGAGCACAATTTTCACTTCAATTTTATCTTCATTATAGTAAAAGTTAAGCAACTCACTGGGCATGGAAAAAAAATCTCTCCTGTGTAATCAAGTGATAAGTTTTCCAGTGTAATGAAATGCTAACTTTTCCAGGTTGTCTGCACAGACTGAGCTCTCCATGATGGCAAATAATTAGCATGCCATGAGTATAACTCATGTTAATGAACTCTACATTATACTATTTCTATAATTCCTATTCATCTCAACAATATTTCAGAAGGCGTATTCAGCCAGTGCTGGCCAAGTTTAAGAATTGCCTGGTTTAAGCGGTCTTTTAAAAACAGCATGTCTTGTTTTGAGGCAATTTGGAGAGGCCAGAGACCTTGGATGGAAATCTCCTTCCTCCGGTTCAGTACCCCTGGTTCTCTCCAATACAGAGAGAGAGAGAGACCAAACATGCCTGGATGTAAGTGAAAAAATAATTCTTTATCAAGAAGAATGTTAAACAATATAATAATAAAATTGTGTTGAGCTAATCAGAAAAATTCCCAAGATCCTGCTCAGTGGAACAAAATGAGATGGCAGTCAGCCTCTTTCCCCCCTCCCCCCACCCCCGTTAAAACCTGGCAGGAATAGTTTAGAGAGTCAGTGCTGGAGGGAGGCTGCAGTGCTGGCACGGGCAGTTGGAGCTGGGCTGCAACTGGCAGGACCAACAAGACACCTGCCAGATCCATCAATGAGACCTGGTCATTGCAACTCCAATAGTGGTTGTAGTCCTGATCTGCTGAGATGGTGGTAGAGACCTGGGTGGTAGAAGTCCTCTGGAGTGAGGGAAGTAGACTCTCAACCTGAAGTCCCAGTGTGATCTTTTATTTGGCTGTCTAGGTGGGAATGCTCCTGGTACCCCCCCCGGGGTGTGTAGCTCTTCACTGGATGATCATGGGACTTTTCAAGAGTCTTTGACACCTTCTAAGCACAGGTGGATCCATCATGGCCATCAGCAGAGTTGAACATTTTCAGGCCATGTGAGTGAATTATCCTGGCTCCCTGAAGGGAGTTATCACAGATGACTAATTTGTGTAAGGACAAAGAAACAATACCCAGCCTGTAGCCTGAGGTGGCATTCTTCTCCTAGGAGAGTACCACCCTTACCTTAAGTCCCTCCCCACAGTCTATATTAGTGGGCATATTTGGAGAAAAGAGAAAAGGTGGATATCAGAGTCTTTGCATAACCTAGGACAAAGCATTATATACATAAAAGCCCCATCCATTAACTTTAGTGAAAGCATTAGGTCCAAGTCTCCATCTCTGCTGATCTTGTTCCTTTCAGTCTGCAATTAAGCTTCTCCAACAGATTCTCTCTAAGCACCTGTTTTGAGGCTCTCACCTTTCCTCGTGAGGTAGCAAGAAAGCATGAAAGAAGATCAGGCATCACAAGCTGAAAGATGAACAGTTGCTGTGTGTTTGGCTAACTTGTGAGGACAGTTGAAAGCAGCAGGGTTGGGCACAAAGGGGCAGAAAGCTAACACTCACAAAAGCTCTAGAATGAGCTTGACTTGTGGCCAGGGGCCAGGCATATTTAACAAAAATGGGTGCTCAATATGTATGGATTTAGAGACACCATTAAAACAAATTCTAATTCTAAAGTCTAATTATAATTTATTCTAATTATAAATTATTAATGTTAAAATTCTATTCTAAATAATAAAATCAATAATTATTATTAATGGTAACATTAAAATAAAATATAATTCTGATCCTTTTATATATCGAAAAAAGAGGCTTTAGTTTAATTCTCATTCTTCCTTTTTTCTTTTAATGTGGAAAAATAATTTTCTGCTCCACTCAAGACAGTTTTATTTTAGATCAGAGCCAATCTTGTGTCATTTGCTTAAGTTATTGCTTTACACAATTTCTAATTCTAATGATCAGGTATTGTAATAATTAAATACAATATTAATCCACATATTGACCAGATCTGATTAATGAAAGGAAGTCATCCATTACATGTTTTTGGTTTTCTAGTCTTCTCTTATTTAAAACTATGTAAGCCTAAGAGGTGATAGACTTAGAGGCATGCTCCATGCAAAGGAGGAAAAAAGTGAAGAATCTCCATTTTCATAAGATGCTTTGTAAACAGAATATCTTGTCCTTTATATTGACTCTTTTGTCAGCATTTTGTCACACTATCTTACATAAACTGTGTTTTCAGTATGACTGTAACCTGGAAAAAGATTAGAAAAGTCTAATCAAAATAAGCTTCATGTTCAATGTATAGATTGATATTCCAAAGAGACTAGGTGTCTTGCTGTATGTTTCCTAAAAAAAAAAAGTCTATATTTGTTCTTTCTGAATAAAATCTCTGACAGTATTGCTGAAAAGTCAAGGATTTGACTGGTTCAGGTGATTATTAAGGTTCCAGAAAATTAAAACATAGGAGATATAAAAGAGTAACAAAAGCTATGTAGGTATTTCTGAGTCAGAAACTGCTTCTCTTCTCTGGAAAATTCAAAGCCTAATCAATGAGTTGGGAAAACTTTGTAGTACACATAACTGAATAAATTAAGCCCGGTCTTAGAAAAATTATCTAAAATTATTTTGAAATTATTTTACCTGCCCTTGTGGTCTCTCAGTTTTGGTTTTTTTTTTCCCCAAATGGGACATGTTCTAAATTTTAAGAAAGTTCTTAAAATCTCTTGTAAATATTTATATTTGATGAAAGATATATATCACCGTATAGCCTCAGGCGTCCATTAAGTTCTAAAGTCATTGAACCATTTGTTTCATCCAAGTCACATAATGAAACCTGTCACATAATGCCCTGTAGTAGTTATACATCTGATTATGAGACTTGATTCTTTCTAATTTTGCTTGCTGCAACTGCTATTTCATTGCCAATTCAAAGTATTTCTCAGTGGATTTTCAAGACATTAATTTTGTTTCATCATACGCTTACTGGAAAGTTATCAGTGAAATTATGTCCAAAATGTTCAGAGGTATGCTTGTGAGAATGAGATGGATCCACAGGGAACTCTGCTTATCACTTAATTTCCTTTGATCACTCAGAACAAAGGAGCATGTTACTTATGTAGTCATGTAAACAAGTAAACATGTCCTATGTGCTTAAGTGCTTTGTGAAGTAAAAGTCCAAGACAGATAAATGTTTGAATACTAATACAAAATAGTTGCTGAATCATAATGTGGAGTATTGCAACCTGCAATTTAAGCTCTCCTCTAAGACACTTGCAATCTACCTTTCTGCACGTGTTCATTGCCCATTCTCAAAAAAGGAAGTTATCTGTGTCCATCCAGAACTTCCCCTTATTAATCTGAAACAATCCTAATACACTGTATGTTACACAGTTAATGCTACTGTCTGGATGGGTCATCTTTGCCATCTGCGTGGGTAAAAAAGCATTGTAACAGTTACATGTCTGTCTGTAAAATTGCATTTAAATAAGTGTTTTCTATTTTGAGTAGTGGTGTAAGATATGATAAAATAGAAAGGAAAACTTTACGCATTACTAAGAAAATCTTGTGTTAAAATGGCCTCAGACTGGTTTAATGGTTAGGTCAATTTTAATGTGTGCTTTGTGTTTTGGGCAACTCCACTCCATATAATACAAAAAAAGCTTTACTGTGATCAAGAATTATTTAGAAGTACAGAGTTTTAATTAGATTCAGAAATAAATGAGAGTTGTAGAATTTCCTTAGAATACCTCATGAAACCTCAGTTCCTGGACTGCGTTTACTGTGACTGATGTGCTAAATAAGGATGAATGTTTCACTGTTCAATGACGTTTTCCAGTTAGCATGCTACACTGTTTACTTTTCCTTTAAACAAGGAACATTATTTGACTAAACTTGTAGTTCTGGTAACGATTGTACTCATTACATACAACAATAATCACATCCCTTTCTTTGAAATCTCAGATTACAATAAAATTAATATCATCCCCAAGTGGTTTAAAGTCATTTACTGAGGCATGGAATGCCGCATCAGTTTGATGGAAGTTTGTGATCAAGGAAGAAGTTCTAGCACAGGTATTAAAAAGATCACTTTTGCAATACAAGAAGAAGACACATTTCCTGTTCAAGTCTTGCTGAAAGTCATTTTTGTTCTGGTTTACTGACGATGACTAGTTCACCTAAATTTTCAAAACAACAAAAGAAAAACTTAAATGAAAAGCAGTTTTAAAAATGCCATTACAGGAAAAATATTCTCTACAGATGGCAGCTCCAAAATACTGTCCAGTAATTGCTCTAGCTGTTTGAACACAATCCTTGTGCTGCTCTTCTGTCCAGTAGAAGTGGATAATCCTACCTAGCATGCTTAAGCATATTAGTAAAATATGTGAATAGAAATATTATGGCTTTTTTCTTTTCTTTCTACTTTTCTGATTAGAAAAATGGCAAACAAACAAACAAGCAAACTATAACAGAATAAAAAGGAAACAACAACAAAGAGCTGACAGATAGAAAAGCAATTCTGAAAGCCTTTGAATTTAGTTTCCCTTGAAAACCCATCTTGATGTTCATTGTAAAAAATGTAGGAGACCTGTAAAGAGAGGAAAACAACTCTCAAAACTAATTCCACAAGAATCAGAGTAAAAGGAGGCATGGAAGACTGATTCAAAGTATTTGAAATGTGGAGTTTTCCTCAACTATAGGCAGTCTTGTTTCAAAACAGCCAGCTGTTTTATGAAAATGAGCAGTGTGTGTATAAGCAAATCACCATAGAAAGCTACATAGATTTTAATGATTCAGATTTTTCATATAAGAGAAATTGTCTTAGCAATATGGAGAAGGTAAAACTGGAAATTTCTCTCTCTACCATTTAAAAGGAGTGTATGAATCCCTGTGAAAAATGTTTTAAAATACTGCCTTCTTGAATGTCTTTCTCAATATTAAGGAGGGTTAAAATAATGTGTTTTCTGTATTAACTGGTTCCGGTAAATCCAAAAAGGGAGTTTGAAGGAGGTTGATGAGTTTTGTAAAAACATTTCAGAGGAGGTGATAAGAGAGGAAAACCTGTCTGGTTTTAAGACAGATTTTGATGAGTACTGAGAAAAAAAAAAAAAAAAAGAAGCAGTTCCTTAGAATAACAGGGGAATGACTGTTGTGGTCCAAAAGACCCTTTGTACTTAGTTTATTGGTAAGAAGAACTGTAGCATATATGTATATTTTAAAATGTATTATTTGCTTCTCATGAGACCTTACCACAAGATTAGAGGAGAAACACTCGACCACAACCTCTGTGTGGCAGGAAAGAGAAGAAAGAGGAAAGCTGAGACCTCGGAAATAATTTTCTGTAGTCAGCTTAAATGTTCTCAAAGCTGCAGTCTGAGACTATAAAAAGCAAAGAATGAAAGATTTCAAATTACATCAAAGATTATGTATATTTTTGTGTCATTAGTAATTAATGTATGTGTAGAGGATAGATGCAGGATAATAGACAAACAGTGAGTATGTAACTCCTCAGCTTCAGGACATCGCAATATTTCTCAGGAGAAGTCAATGTGCCTTTCCAGTTGATTTGCTCTGCTAGACTGACACAAGGAGAGGTGAGGGTCTGGTCATGGTTCTCTGATTTCCGAAGTAAAGCGTCAGGATCTTTAACAGAGTGAAAATTAGAATTAATTAGAAAACCAATGAGACAGTGTAAGGTTATAAGGTATTAAACATTTATCTGCAAGAATCTGATAAAAATGTCAGAAAAGACTAAGGAGATCTTGTCTTGATTTATTTTGGTCCAGTAGGTTTTAAAAATGTGTGCTAAGCACCACTTCCTTATGCATTCCTACCTGACCATAGGACAAAAGATGTCCAACTGTGTGGATCCTAGGGATCAGGAACACCATCCTGTACCATTTGCTATACCAAATGGGCTGCCAAGGACTTGGGTGACTACACCTGCTCATCACCCAGCCTAACCTAGAGTCCTGTTTGGGATATGGACAAAAGTTTTGTTCTGGAAAAGAGGGCTCAGATGGGAGAGAATAGGAATCTCTGCAGACCTACTGTTTTGCCAAAACACGGGGGCAAACAGACCTTCTCCACACCATAGTTGGAATGCTGTGCCTCACATCTACTTCATGCCCTGACCCCTCTCATGTCAAGGATTTTGTGACTAAATGTCAGGGAAGGTTACTCCAAACATTTTATAGCAATCACGAAGTATGGGCAGATAAATCAAAAAGTTATTTAGTTCTTACAATCTTTAGGCCATTTTCCTCAAAGTTACTGCACTGAATATTTTCAGCAATAAAAATTAATTTTCGATACCTCAAAGTTTCAGTATAAAACTGCAGAGACATACTCTGGCATAAATTATTAAAATTTAGCAGTGAAAGAATATTTTGATTATGTTTCTCATATCTCACATCAAATATAACATCTCTTGAAGGCTTTTCTATTCCACAAGCTGTATATTGTAAACCCAGTGGTACACTACTGACATTAACCATGTTTCTTGAAATTAATAAAGGAAAGAGTGACTATGAATCATAATTCTGAGCTGCAATTGTTTAATTTAATAAATGGAAATCAATTATTTCAGAAATATCGGATGTCACATTACATTTGTTTCATTGTATTAATTTCCATTAAATTTCGTTGACTTCAGATCATTTTAATGATTCTTCCCCTCTGGGCAAGCTGTCATTTCAATCACTTGGAGATAGACTTTTTTCAATTAATTTTAAGACAGTTTAAAAAATGTGCTTTCAAAAGAAATAGTATGAAAGTGGGTGAGAGATGAAAAAATGTTTGGATTAAAGGCTTGATTTTGACTAACAGGTATTATACCTACTACAGAATTCAAATCAGTTTGGCTTGTAGCCTGTATACTATTGCTACCAAGAGCTTGTATGCCCCTTCTGGTGAAAAGAAAGCCTAAATTATGGCAAAACCCTCACTTCTGGCATGTATTTATTTTGCTTTATTATAAAGACGCTGTTCACACAAGAATGACAGACAGACATGCTATATGAGGTATAGTTCCTTGAGAAGTCACACCCGTTAATGTAAACATTAATAATTAATGTTTTTAAAGGTTGTTAATTAAAGATGCAGTTGATATTCTAAACATTTTTTTTTCTCCTGCTGAAACCCTAGAACTTTCTTTCATCCTTCCAGACTCTGTTCTTCATTGATCACTTGTTTATCTGATGTTCTATAAAGATTTCCAAATAGTCAGCAACAGTGCTGGTCTTCTAGGACACGTAGCCAGTCCTCCATCTCTGTGTGTAACAGAATAGCAGAAAGAAAGGATTACATTACTTTTAAAGAATGTCATTCTCTGCTATTCTTCTTTCCCCGCCCCCCCAAAAAAAAAAAAATCCAAGTGACTTTTTCCCGCCATTTACAGGTGAACAAAATTTCAGCCTTCTTTCCTATGTAAAAGCCTGCTTCCATTTTACTCATGAATACCTTTATCCCAGCTATGGGTAGTCCACAGCTGAAGTTTTAGATCATGAGTACCATGCAGCATTGTCCACTCTGATCTCCAAAATCTGCCTCTGAGACACTCGAGTTACCCACACCTCCTGTCCTTCCAGCTTTCTAGCTGAACCGCTACACTTGTCTTGAAGCTGGAAGAAATATTTCTACTCTGACTGAATAACTAGCTTGCAGCCTGTCATTTTCAGCTGCTGTGCTTTTTCACCCTTCATCTCTCATAAACTGTATGACTCTGGAATGCATCTAACTGTTTGTTCCCATAGGACTACTTGAATGCTGCTTTCCTCATTTCTCTCAGGGACATCCCATGGGATAATCCATGATCTACTGTTTGATCTTCATAGTCTTCTCCAGAAAAAAAAAAAAGGAAAAAAAAAAGAAAAAAAAAAGAGACCTTGAGAATTGTCACATAATCTTGAATTACACTGCCTGTCTTTATCCCAGCTATGATACTTTGGTCTAATCAGGAGCACCTTCCAGAACTGTTCACACTTTGACACCAGAAATAAATTAGAAGCTTTGCTGAGCATGTTTCCCAAGCAGAGCTTTCGGATAAAGCAACAAAAGCTTCAGAGAGTGGACAAGAAGGAAGTTATCAGTCACTCATCTCTCTTTTCAGTAAGCTGAGTATTCCCAGCAGAGTACTACTTTTAACTTCCCTTTTCCCATTCACTCTCCTGTCAAAAGAAGAGCTATTCTAAACCTCCACAATGGTCTGGGAAAAGGAAGCTGCTGGCTGCCTGCAGGAAAGGGCCAAATTAGGGAATTCTCCAGAGGATGGAGATCACATCCATCCTGTAGTCTAAGCATGTTTGGTGCCAGAGTGAGTAATCTCTCTATCAAAGTACACGATTCATATGCTTTAATTTCCCCATACTATAAATACCTTGTTACTATATACTTTCAAAGGAAAAAATGCTGGAGTTGTGTACTTCCATGGTTTATCATTTCACAGTGCTACTGTGCTGCTTTCTCATATTAGACCTGTTGCCACCAAAGAAAGAAAGAAGATTTTATTTTTATTGATTTAATATCTAAGCAGAAGGACAAAGAACATGTCTATTTACATGAAAAGAACATGGTAGGCAGATGTTTAAGCCTGTCCAGACAAGAAAGCTTTCTTTATTTTCACCAGCAAAATATTTATGTAGACAGAATGGACACAGAAATGAAAATGTTCATATAGTACTTCAACATCCCTTCATTCTCTTCTCCCCTGCAGTCACAAGAGGCATTGAAACAGAATATGCTGTTTTCTGCTATCCCATATATTCTTGTTAAAAGTAATGGCAATTAAATTAAGTACTGGTATAAAAGGTAGGAGGAATAACTAATAATAAGTCAGGAAAAATGTTGCTTAATGTTTATGAAGTATTTAACACTGGTTTCAATAATACAATATTATTATTCCTGTGTAAAACTGATACTAAATAATTTAATGCCCATTATACTGTCTGAAAATTGTCTTATCTAATAATGGCAAGTGAAAAATACACCATTTAGTAGTTCAGAGTATTCACACGTTATATGCTTGACAGGTTTTAATTGGGACTCAGAAATGGACCTTAGAGTAATAAAATATTATTCTTCTGAATGGGAAATTGTTCCTTTCCCTCTGCCTTTTTAATTCCTTCTTTTTCTTTTTTTTCTTTAATTGATTTTTTATTCTCATGACACAAATGGTAAGTGACAGAAAATTTTCCTATCTCTGAAAAAAAAATTACTTTTAATAAGATTTAAATGGTTTAAGAAGTTCTGGTCTACACCTTTCTCCCATTCAGGCTTATCACTGTATAAGCTTGTTAAATCTGAATAAAAGACTTACCAGCTTGAATTAATGTCCCTCTGTGAGATGTATGAGTTTCTTTTCTCTCCCTTTTCTACTTAGGACAATAATTTCAGTGAATCCATTGCATATCACAATAGCAGGGCATTTTCTGCCTTTAAAGAATGTAATTGCCTTCCTAATGAAGTAGTGTGTATTGTAATATATTGTTATAGCAGCATAGTTTATCCAAATGTGGAAAAGAAGAAAAAATACTGATTTTTCTACAGGCTTTTGTATTGAAACCTTTCCTAAAGAGAAACCTAGGTCATTAATAGCCAAATACTGTAAAGATCATCAATACTAAAATAGCTTCCCAAGTGAAATTCAGACCGTGGTATTTGATACCTGAGTTCCAGTGCTGCCTTGGATGGGATCCACAGCAGTGTGAGGAAAGCATCCTAACTACCAGTCCATGCAGTCTCTTTGGGACTGCTCCTGGCCCAATCGTTTTGTTCAACTTTTACAAAAGACCAGATGGCTTTTTCCTCTGTGGCCTGGCTTAGATAGAATCCTAGAATCACTGAATATGCTGAATTAGAAGCGACCCATAAGGGCAGGACCATTCCAAGAGTCATACCGTGTGCCTGAGAGTATCATCTTGAACTCTGTCAGGTTTGGTGGTGTGACCACTTTCCTGGGGAGCCTGTTGCAGTGTCCAAACCCCTCTAGGTGAAGAACCTCTTTCTAATATCCAACCTAAACCTCTCCTGACACAACTTCAGGCCATTTCCTTGGGTCCTGTCGCTGGTCACCTCAGAGAAGAGATCAGTGTTTAACCCTCTGTAGTGGATGGACCCTGGCTGAATGCCAGACACCCACTAAAGCCCCTCTCTCCCTCCCCTCTGCAACTGGACAGAGGAGAGACCCAAAAAAAGAGGTGAAGGATTCATGAGTTGACATAAGAGATGGGATAGGTCACTTACTGATCACCATTACGGGCAAAACAGACTCAAAGTAGGGATATTAATTAAATTTATTACTAACACGATCAGAGCAAAAGAGTGAGAAGTAAAATAATCTTAAAACCACCTTCTCCCTACCCCTCCTTTCTTCCAAGTTCTACCTCTTCTCAGTTCTTTTGCTGCTGCGCAGGAAGAGAAGTCCTTCCCTTGTTTCCCATGGGGTCCCTCCCATGGGAGACAGGCCTTTAGAACCTCTCTGGCGTGAGTACATCCTATGAACAACAGTTCATGAAACCGCTGTCCCGTGGGTCACTTCTCCATGGAGTGCAGTCCTTCATAAATGGGTCCCCCACAGGGACCACAAGTCCTATCCGGGAAAAACCTGCTCCAGCATGGGCTCCTCTCTCCATGGGCTGTAGCTCCCAGCAGGACCCTGCTTCAGCAAGGACCTCCCAGGTGGTCACAGCCTCCTTTGGATACCCACCTGGTTTCCTGTTGGCTCCTCCACGGGCTGTAGGTGGATCTCTGCACTCCTGTGATCCTTCATGGGCTCCAAGGGCACAGCTGCTTCACCGTGGTCTTCACCATGGGCTGCAGGAGCCTCAGCTCTAACACCAGGAGTACCTTCTCCCTTTTCTCTGGGAGGGAACATAGTTACCAAAGAGGAGGAAAAGGCTGAGGTATTTAACACCTTCTTTGCATAAGTTTTCAACAGTAAGACAGGATGTCCTCAGGACAACTGGTCTCCGAAGCTGGTAGACAGAGACAGGAGACCAAATAACCCCCTGCCATCGAGGAGGAAACAGTCAGCGACCTGCTGAGCCACTTGGATCCTCACAAGTCTATGGGACCAGACGGGATCCATCCTAGGGTGATGAGGGATCCAGCAGAAGAGCTTGCCAAGCCACTCTCCATCATTTACCAACAGTCCTGGCTCTCTGGGGAGGTCCCAGATGATTGAAAGTTGGTGAATATCACACTGATCCACAAAAAGGGCTGTAAGGAGGACCCAGGAAACTACAGGCCTGTCAGCCTGACCTCAGTGCCTGGAAAGGTTATGGAGCAGATCATCCTAAGTGCAATCACACAGCACCTACAGGATGGACAAGGGATCAGACCCAGCCAGCACGGATTTAGGAGGGGCAGGTCCTGTCTGACCAACCTGATCTCCTTTTATAATCAGGTGACTCGCCTGGTGGATGAGGGGAAGGCTGTGGATGTGTCTATCTATCTGGACTTCAGCAAAGGCTTTGACACCGTCTCCCACGGCTTGGACAGGGGCACTCTGTGCTGGGTCAGGAACTGGCTGGAGGGCCGGGCCCAGAGAGTGCTGGTGAAC
>JAYRBT010000114.1:45897683-45916997 GCA_036023395.1 Myiotriccus ornatus
AAATCCAATGCGCAGGCTGGAAGGTGTAAAGACCTTCCCCGGTTCTTCGTTCGCGAAGACTGGCCATTATATTATATTATTATTATATATTTTTCATGGATTTAGAATTTAAAAATGTGGAAAAAAGCCCCACAAGGAATGTAGAAAGAGGACCAAAGTAGTACCTAAATGGCTGTTAATTCCATATATTCAAGGACCTTGAGGGTTTATGGATTTTGGGAACTTTAAAAAAAAAAAAAAAAGAAGGTGCATTTACTGTAAGCAGATACAGAGATGCATTTGAACCTACTCATGTATCTAGATTTTTTTTCTCTACAATCTTGAAGCTAAAAAGAAGAAATCAACAATTCCCACAAGATCAATAGAACCTAGATGTGTAAAGCAGCAGCTATGGATAAATATGTAATGCTACCAGGAGACCTCCCTACTGTTTTCCACACCGCTCAAAACTCCAGCCATTTTATTTTCTGCCTCCATTAGAATAAAATGCATTCAAAAGTGAGATGCAAAAGATGTCGCCAATTTAAATGTTAGCTCCTCTATTTCTTCATCTTAATATGAACACACTACTAGAGAGATCTACTCCAATCTTCCTTATTTTGCTACCTCTCTTGAGGAGCTCAGAGACTGTTAATTGAAGCATTTCACCAAGTTTACATAGTGAAACAATGTTATTTTAACATTTTTACATTACTTATCTACTTAATGCCAGGTGAAGCTGATGAAATTAATCCAGTGACTCAAAGAATGCATCTTTTGGAAACTGCCTTCAATTTGACAGTAAGAATTATTCATGCTTCAGGTGAAATTAAAACAGAAAGTGTGTCTTTTTTTCTTTTTTTTTTTTCCCTCTTCCCTTATTTTCATAAATAGAAATCTTCAGGAATTAAGAAAAAAGGCATTACAAATTTTATGCTTTGTAGTTTCTTAAGTGTAACAGTTAGATTTTGAGACACACGAGAAGCAAAATTGGAAAAATGAGCAGAAGAAGGCCAGAAGTTTCAAAATTGGATTAACCAATGGGAAAAGAAAATGTTTCCTTTGGCAGCAGCTCTATTCTCAGGAGCTTTTACCTCTGTCTCTCAATGCCAAGTTAACACTCAACTTGAGGTTTTAGAAACCTCTGTGGAGGCAGCAAGTATGATATTTCCCCCCCTTTTCCCCAGAAGAATCAATTACTCCTGTGATTACAAGGCAAACCTAAAATCTCTATCTTTCACTCTTGTTTTTGTCTACACAGGCAACCTGTGGTTTTGTTTTGGTTTATTGGGGCTTTTTTGTGGGGAGGGAATTGCTAATCACCACCTCTGAATGATGAAGAAATCACATGTATCTGAAGATTTTATGAGTGCATGCAACTGTCTTTGCTGAACAGCTCAGGAACTACTAGGCCAATCAGTATTTTACAGAGTTGTGGTAATAAAATTTAGACTTCCACTATAAATAGGAGAGAAAAGAGGCCCACTAAATTGTGAAGAAAATTTCAGTAGGTCAAAACAAAGGATGTCTAATTTTCTTCATTCAGCTTCTTTAAACATTAATAATATAAGGCTTTTCAAATCTGTCTCATATAAACTCATAGTAATTGACACCTGTGGACAGTGATTCTTCTGGATCTAAACTAGCACTTTATAAAACCATTTGACAACATCTTCTCATTAAATTCAGTTTTGTCATCTCTTGTTTTCTGTATTTTTTTCTGAATTTATTTCTGAATTACAATTTATTAATTTTTAAATTTTAAAAAGCCAGTTCGGGCATAGGGAAAGAATACAAAGTATGTGATTAAAATACCTTTTTCATTTTTGCTGGTTAAAACAGATTTTTTAATCAGCAATTCAAATATTAACTTTCCAGTATTTGAATTTAACTTGAATTCCTAATCCCATTCCTGCAGATGAGTTAATGTATGTCTCACATTATGAGCAAACTCCCACTCTTGATGGTTCCTTATTTTATGTATAACTAAGTGGTAGTGAAACATACACTTAAAGTGGGCATATTATACAATGACCACTTTTCATTAATTTAATATTAAACTGTTTACTATTGCAAACAAAAAGGGTTTAGCCATGAACTAATTTGTTTAAAGATCAGACTCCAATTTTTTTACTCTCATAATCACAACTATAATGGAAATTTCTTGTGAAAAAAATTATTTTGACATTGAAAATATTACCTGAAAAAAAGAAAAAACCCAAGCAAGAATAACAGTGTGAAAACAAAGACTTGATCAGCAATGCTCTTTTTACGTAATGAAGTTTAGTTGATAAAAGCAAGGCTTAACTTTAATACAAATAATTGTGCTAATTAGGAAGTCATCTTATGGAAAAGAAACAAAAAACTTGCCAGACTGATCCTTTAACATTAGTTAACTTATAACACATTCCAAGTCTTTATATTCTAGGCCATCTATATACTAGGCCATCAAATGAGCTCTAAATATCAATTATACGGTGGCATGTTCAATTTGATTTACTTGATGTAATTTCTTCCAGAATTTCTGCCAAAATATCTGAGAAAAATTCAGATAGAATGGAAGTGTCCTGACATTTCTTGAGAAACCAGTGCCAACATAAGTTACTGCACAACACGTGATAAAATGCAAATTTAATCTCTCCCCTTCCTGCTATTTTAAATCATTCACCAGTTTCGTCAGCTAGTATATTTTTATTTTTGATCCATATGGACTTATAAAATGCACCCACTCTTAATGCATTTAGAAAATTGACTGTCAATTATCTCTACCTCTGGCATATGACTCGGATAATATAGAGCTTCAACTATGCCAGGTGGACAGGACATAAACTGTATGGGTATAGTGCCATCTAATGCCATGAAGAGTTCAGAGATGTGCTGTCATCACCTTCAACCTCTGCAAAGGTTAAGGCTGCCAAAGCATTCAATGATCAACAGAAAATTTAAGTGAAAAGAGTTCCTGAAATAACCAGAAAACTCTAAAATAGGTAGTACTGAATACACTTGTGCTTTTACAAAACTGTGTCTGTTTTGAGGCATAACATTTTGAAATATTTTAAGTACAGTTGAGTGATATCTAGATTAATAGTTCTAAATGTATTACATACAAAAATTAAGATTTTGCTGAGCCAAATAAGAGTTTCAGGGGTCTACAGATAAAAATATCAGCAGAATATCAAGAAAGAAGGCAGAAATGGCCGAAGGTTACTGTCATAGGAAGAAACATGATGTTTTTTTTTTCCTAAATAAGTTCTGGCATAGGATGACTTTTAGGTTAAAAACCCCTCATCATTTAGTTATATTTAACAATGTTTACTACTATTCCCTGCGAGAAAATTATTCCTGAAGATATTTTACCTGTTTGATGCATTCAGAAAATTTCTGCTTTCCTGTCTTTGAATCATTATTCTTTTGATTTCCCTCAAAGTTTTGTTTTCCTATTTAACTCTTTCTCCTCATCTCTTATGATGCATGAGTCATCTTTATGAATCCATTTCTGCTAGCTATCTTTGAACTCTTTGATTTTGTATCAGATGCTCACAGCATCAGATATTCAATTATGACATCTAAGACAATGAATAATTCTATCAAACTGTTTTAATAAAAAAATATTATGTATTTATATGGTACAGAGCTGCACCACTTTCTGCACCACTTTCTAAACCTTACCCTAAAACTTATGGGTTTTTGTTTTGTTTTTTTTTCATAAAACGGATGTTCTCTTAGCACAACCCAGCCACAGGACACATTAGATTTATTGTTAATCAGTTGACAGAAATTCTTATCAGTATCAGAGTTTATAAGTTTAATTCTCAACAGATTTCAGAACTGGAACATATATGATGTTTCATCACAGCATTATATCTAACTGCAGTATGTACCGGACTAGAGGAAGCATCAGTTATCATATTCCTGTCCATACATCAGAATATATTATGCCTTATGAAAACAATTATAGCAAATTAATTAGCAAAATCTCTATTCTTTCATTCTGCTTTTTAATGAAATATTAACCTCTGCAAAATCTCACTTACAGATCCTTCCGTTTGGGTACACTGATACTTACTCCCTCAGGAAGATTTGTCCAGTCATTAGATCCGTGCCGCAATGCTTCCATCTAGACAACATTTCCACAGATTGCTTATAAGCTTTTCAAGGTATGATTCACTTTTTTCTGTTCCAGATTGAACATAACTCATTTAATTGCTTTTCTTGTACATTTTCAGAGTTCACTTGTTTGTTTCAGTATTTTTCTAGAAGTCAAAATTAATCTGATCATATCTGCAAGTTACAAAGTCCTACTTTTTTATCCTTTCTGAAGACAGCTCCACTCTTCAATTTTATTTATTTTCTTTATTTTTCCTGAATATTCACAGGTAATGCTTTGAACACTGAGAGCTCATTAGCCAATTCTTCTAGTAACCTGGAATGTGCGTTAGCACACCAGTCATGATTGGTATGAAACAAATACCTCAATCTCTTAACTTTAGTTTGCTGTTTGAAGAACAACAGTAGCTGTTCAAACTACATCTTTTCGCATTAATATTTCAGCTCTTATTTAATATATCATCCCTCTGGTATAATAGTTAAATCATCATTTTAATCTTGTATTTAGACTTCCTGCTTCTACAATTTTGCCCTTACTTCCTTTGATATCTTTATTCATCAGGAAAACATTGCCTGATTCTGCATGATACATCTCTTAAACACCACATTTATGACACTCACATACAGGGACAGTGTTATTCCTATTATTCTCTTTGTACTACACCTTCTTATGAACAGTATAACAGCTTCCAACTCTTGAAAAGTATCTAATTTCCATGGAAATTGCCTACAATATTGTTTGCTCACAGGATGCAATTCTCATTCTCTGATTGATATAAGGCTAGCAGCAAATCTCATTTCAATTTGTCAACTCTTTTGGTACTTGGCATAAGCAGACAGCTGGCTAAGAACATCTTCTGCACCCATACTTTGGAGACAGGTAATGATGACAGACATACTCACACAACAGCCTTTCACCCAGGAGGATCTGGAAAATGTTGCCGAGAACATGGTTTGAAAAGCATTTGCATTTGGATTGTTTTATTCTGTGTTTTGGTGAGCAAAGCCACGGAAAATTTGAAACATCTGGTATCATGTATTATGAAGGATATTCTAAGAGCATTAATTTAATTTTATAATCTTTCATGAATCAAAGACAGTATGAGAGCCGTTGAGAGGCAATGAAAATCAAGTATTGGAACACTAGTCACAATATCATATGCAAGTTATTTAGATATAATCAGGTGGACTTGTGAGCATTCCCCTGATCTTAAAGAAAGACATCATCACAGAATCCATAGGTATGCAATAGTAATGAAAATAAATTTTTCCCCTGTGACTTGGCACTTTCTGGGGCTTCCTTGCAAAGGCTAAATGACTACTTAATAAAAGAGGCATGTGTACAAAAGCAGTTGTTATTTCCAGACAGGTTTTATTTTCATTAAATAACACTTGTCCCCAAAATGGAAGAGACAAACACTTCCTCCTTCCTCCACAGCAAAAACAAATCCAACCAATGAGTTCATCAAAGTCATATAAGAAACCTATAAGATCCTGTGGTCTGCACAAGGAAAAAAAAAATCAGTGATTATATCCTGAGAATAGTAACAGCAAGAACCCAAGGTCCTGAGTTCTCAGAGGGAAGGGCCAAGGGCAGTTAAATTTGATCTACCCCAGGTAATTCACAAAGTGTCACAAGAACATTGATACTAGAAGTCAGCTGGCACCATCAGAAATTTCATGGAAAGGGAAGTGTGTTCAACGACACAGTTTCCTACAACACAAAAATACAAAACAACAACAACAACAAAATGCCATCATGTCAGTGATGTCATTGAAAGACAGCATATTTAGACATCGTAACAATATTTTCTGAATCATCTGATTAGTCAGCTACAGAGATATTGATATCAGATCTTTCTTTATAGATGAGAACTGAAAGAATATTCTTTTTCAGTGCCTTTGCACAGAACCATAGACTTTCCACAGAACCACTCTATTAAGACCTTATTTTCTTCTGAAGTTTAAAATATTTGGAGGTCTTCCAGAAGCTCTGCACTGCCTAGACACCATAAGAAAGCAACAACAGGTATTAACGATGAAGAAATATATACTGTTTCATTTGAATGTGGATATGTTCTCCATGGGGGATGGAGGGCAGTATGGGGCATTGATCATAACCTTGGTGCTGTGGTGGTGACTAGACCTAATTATTCCTGAAAAATTACCACGTCTTTTATCTAGAAGCAGAAAGGGGAGATTAATCACATACCAGAGCCAAATGTAATTGGATCTCAAACACAGAATAGGCAACAAAAAATGTGTTTTAATTCATGGTTAACCCATATTTATAGGTCCTTTCTTCCTATTACAGAACTGTAGCCCCTCCTATTGCGATTACTATTACCCCAGTGGATTTTCTCACTGTATCTCCAGGCACCATGCTCAGTATGATAACCTTTTCAGGCTGTGTTCTTTCATTGTGTCTGCTAATGGAGAAATTCAAGCAGTCCCCCACTGAGGGTTTTATGTAAAAGAGCAATGGCTGCCCTCTTGGAGGAAAAAAAAGAAGACCTATTTAGAAAAGTATGTTCTTGTAAGCCAGAGCAGCAGAGTTCAAGGCAGAAGAGGAGCAGACAACCCAGCAACTTTTCCAAACCACACGCTGTATTACAATTTACATTAACACAGGTTAATTTCTAAGTATTCTAAGTTGTCCTAAATAGGGGAAATAAAACAGAATTTTGTTTTATTTTGGTTAGTTTTCTACCACTTTAAATTTGTTTCATAACTGTAACGTAACTAAATATTTATGCAGTATTTCTACAAATGGAAAAAAAACCCAAACAAACCAAAAATCTCTAAAAAATAAACGTGTGACAACTTTTGGAATAGAAAATACAGAAAATAGAAGGGAAAGGAATGAACTCCTTGTAAGACTGAAGAACATGGGAATATAAATTTCTGGATATGACTAGTCACCTTGAGTAACTGCAGTCCTTTAGTAATGTCAGAATTAAAAAGTAGGTGCCATGACTTTTCAGGGAGGGGGATGTTGTGTGAATGGTTACCACTTCCCTAGCAGGGGAGACAGAGTAGCTCTGACCATCACCTTCTGATTTATCCTCGACAAGTCAGGTCATTATGGAGGTAGAGACACCACGACTAATGTGATCCTTGATAGGAAGTATGATTCTTGTGCTTGGGAAATGAGAAGTAGAGTGGAGCATGAAACTTTGGTGATTAGGTGCTGCAGTTCATGAAGCGTTGCTGGCAAAACTGCATATATTGTCATACTGAAACCTCACCTTGTCTATGTGCTTTGGCAAGACCAATACACTTGAGAGAAACAGATGTTACCAGGATTCCCTTTCTAGTGCCAATGACTGGAAAGTTATCTCCAGCTTTTATGGCATACACAGATTATCAATTTTTAGAATTCAACTTCAAAATATTAAAAAAGGACCTGTCATATATTTTCATAACACATATTCTTCTTATATCTGAAGTTATGACTTATCATGTATCAGCCTGAAGGAAAAGTTCTTTCCTCAGTCCATGGTTAGACTAAGAATTATCTGCCATTCCATATGCATGTGAAAATTATTATAATAGGAAACTTTGAAGTATCTGAGCAAGAGGACTATGCTCAAGGAAAATGCACATTATAATTATAATATTTGCATTAGAAACTGTAATACTGCAACTTAAAAAACTGGATAACTTTCCTGAAGTTACACTGAAATCCTAAAAAATCTGGCCACTCTTCTTTGATACTACTACAGTGTTGAACTTTAGATAAGACTATTAGAATATTTAGAAAATAAAAGTACTATATATACAATTTAAAATATATATAAAATGAATCCATGTTAGACATAGGGTAAATCCTATTGCTCCCATTCTGCTGCAGAAAGGTAAACTGCCTATTTTTGATCATCCTTCTAGCTTTTTTAGGTTGGAATATATGAAATTTGGAAAGAAAGACTGTGGTTTTTGGTTTCAGTTTTTGGTTTGTTTGGTTGGGGATATTTTGTCTGAGAGAATATTTAAATGCCCTGAGGGTTTTATAATGCATGTGCCAGAAAGATTCACTGAATTACTAATGACCTGGTGGGCATAGTGTTTCTGAAGGCAGACTTGCTTCAAAGCAGAGTGACTAACTGAACACTGAGTGGGAAAATGAAATGAGCAGAGAAACATTTCTGAGCAAAAGTAATTCCCTGACACTTTACACAAAATAAAGTCAAAAGCCTATTAAAAATGTAAGGGCTATAGAAGAGATTTTTTTGATTACTCTTTTCTCAGAAAAACCATCTAGGAAGTATGCTCACATACAAGATTTGGAGGGGAAAAGCTGAACAAAGGATAGACACAACATTTACCTTCTCTGCATAAGTGCCAAATGGTAATAGCTGACAAAGTAAATGAGATGCAGCACAGAGAACTACTAACTGTCAGGTAAGTAGTGCTGTGACATGAAGAAATATCTGAAATGACCCACATTTCCTGTCTCCTATTTGCCACACTGCTGACCCCACTCCTGGTTCTGCTGAAGTGCCATGTCACTGCGATATTACACATATTTAGATTACGAGGTTTAGCTACAAAATCTTCCACCATTGAACACCTTTTGCTTGTGCAAAAGTCCCTATAAAATCTGAGCTGTGTGACAGACTTGTGGGAAGCACAGGCAGGAGTGAACATTCTGAGAATCACAACAGGAAAAAAAAATTATTAATGTCATTATTAAATACGACACATCAGATTTTACCAGGGAATTTTGCTAATAAATTCTCACTTCTCAGCTTCTCCTGTTAAAGTTATGGATCATTCAGAAAGATTCTTCCTGAACTTAGGCTCATTCTCTCCTCTTTATTTCCACTAGTAGGAAATCTAATTGTTATTTCTTAAATTTATTTTATTTGTCTGGTAGTTCGCCTGGATGACGTGTATATATTTCTGCCTCTATTTAGGAGCAGAGGAGGAATGATGTGCATTTAAAAGGCAAAAAGCTGTGTATACCAAGGACAAAAGCTCAGTTATATTTAATGGATGTCTGGATGTCTTCCAATCTGCATGCAATAGTTTTTAGCATCATCTGGCTCTCTCATCCTCTTTCCAGTGGATTTTTATCCTGTTTTTGTTTTTTGTTTTTTTTTTTAAAGTCATGGATTTAATTTAATAAATTCCATTACCATTATGCACAATGTGAGTTGTATGTCCTTATATATTACTGCCATTTTAAAATGTTATATTAGCTTTATTTAGCATACTTCTGGAAACTGCACTTTTTCAAACTGTAAAATATAGCTTTCTACCAAAGACATATTAAACCCATAATTCCTAACAATAAGGAAAAAAAACACATTGGGAAAAGCTTGAAAAACATTGTATCTAACAGAAGAATATAAAAAAGAATTGTAGAAGTTCGTATCCATCCCTATCCTGGTAAATATTTATTTATCTTTCCTCTACCTCATTTCAAGCATATTCACCTTTTGACCTCAGCACTGAAGTGGATTGTTCATGCCAGCTATGGAGGGTGATTTTATAACTCCTCACATCCTTATGCTAGTCATGTTTGTGTGTTTGTGTGTGGATATACACTTATATAAACAGTTTTCTTATTTTATCCCTAATCTCTTTAAAGCCTAATCAGGATAATCTGCCATTCTGAAATTTTTATCTAGAAATCTCTTAGATGACTGTGAAGAGGAAACATGATGTTAAAATAAAGCTGGAGTTGCAGGATCAATACACAAAGACTCACATGACTTGGAAATGGATATCGATTCCATTAAAGAAACATGCTGCAAGTGAAAATCAAAGGTTTTTCTTCCTCTTACATGTGGATTATTATGAATAAGCTTAAAAAAAAAAGAAAAATATAAATCTCAAGGCACAAATGTTGATGCTGGATATGAGCTGGTAGCAATAGAGCAGAGGCACAACTGAATAAGTTGTGGAGGATTTTTGGTGCATATGTGCAGCTCTCTATTTTTCTATAAACATTTAAACTGTTTTTGAAACTGAAGCAACCTATTACGAGCTGACCATACCCAACTCCTTACCAGCTTTGTAGCTGAGAAGGATTCAGAGCTCAGTGACAGGATGAGTGGAGAGGTCCACCTCAAAGCAGGAGAAGCTGAGGACAGGGCACAGATCACATCTCCTCCTTGCACCTCTATGCCTGCCCCTCTGGCACAGGTGCAGGTGTCACCAGGTGTCTGGCTGAAGGCTTCAGAACCCTTTTGCTGTGAACCAAAGAAAGGGCATTTCATTTGCCCACAGACTTTTCTTTTTTTCCGCTTTTGAAAGCCTGCTGACAACCACCTCTCAGCTCAACAATGATGGTTTCTCAAAGCACAAGCACCCAGTATTACTTCAAAATATAATACAAAAGTAAAAAAAGAGGACAGATTACATATTAAAAAAACACTTTTATAGCTATCTATATGCTTATATAAGTATATATACATGTATGTATGTGTGCAGATATACATATTGCACATCTCAGCCTTAACTGGAGATGACAAAGAAAGTTTCCAGTACCTCAGTGAGACTTCATAATAATCCAAATTACTCTTTACAGCTTTCTTCTAAGTGACTCAGAAGAGCCCACTGGGTGGAGTCATTATCAAGGAACATGATCAGATGCTTGTTCCTGTAGAAAAATTCATCATATCCTACCATACTTCTCTTCAAATGCAGCATGTTACATAATACTCTATTAGCATCTATTGCATCACCTGCAAGTATCTGTTGAGACAATTAAAAGGAATAGACAAATTAAATAATATTTCTTACTTAAAAAAAATGAAATTTTCCCCTGTTTTTCATTAAGTTCAATAAAGAACAATATAAAGTAGAGCTTGCTATAATGTGAAAGGTGCCTTGAAATCAACAGAATACTAAATAATTCTTGCTATCTTAATAGAAGCAAAACTAAGGAACCAGAAACACCATAAATATTAAAATAACAACAAAAAGATGCATTTCCAAGCATTTTGCCTATATTTAAGAGCAGGCACATAAATCTGAAAACAGGAGCTCTATGTTTATGCCAAATTTAAAGGCCCAGAAATTGTTCAAAATAAACCTGGGAAAAAGAATTAAGGTTCCTTAAAAGAGATAAGAAACATTCAAGTGAAGTTCCAGTGGTTCTCATCCAACTCTAGAGATGGGGCAACTCCTGTCCCTGCTTGCCAAGGGACAGGTTCTGATCTCCAGGAAAGGTCTCTGCAAACACAGCTATACCTAGTAACCAAGTAATTTCAGTGTCTGATACCGAGGTGCTATAATGAAATAAATTAGAAAATGAAAATAAAGTAAATTTTTTTCTGCTTTCTTCATGTCTTTCCTGATAATTAAAGTTATTAGCACTTAATTAGGACCATTAGCACTTAATTAGCACATATTCTGATATCAGACTATGCCTCCCGGGAGTAAGTCTTCTTTCTCTTAATTTCTTTCCCTACCTTTCTTCCCCAGCAAACCAGTGAATCTTGTCTTCCCTTCTGAAATGCTCTTATTTTACTGCATTTTTCAGAGTTATGATGAAAATATGTCACCATTAAAGAGCTGTTTTCCAAGAACACCAAATATTTCAACTATATTTGTAAACAGACCTTGACTTGCATAGCGAGATACTTTTCTTCCCTCCTACAAAACAAATATCTGATATCTATTATGCTTTGTTTGCTTTCTTCTTTCCTGTCTTTCTCTTTTCAACATATATATCAGTCACAGTTGCTTGCCACTGATATCACAACAGTGTTAATAATGTATAGAAATGGTCACTTGGTTCACTTTCAGAATCTCCATTCCAGAGGGAAAAAAAATAACCCAACCCCCCAAAAAAAAACACTCCCAAAACAATCCCCACCTAAACTGTCACAGGAGGCAACAAATAGATCTTATGCTCATGAAATGATCTACAACATGCTAAAATCTGCTTCAGGCTAAAAGCAATCCACATTTCATTAACACTCTCTCCTAATCAATGGATAGCATCAATATTTTGACTGGAGTTTTATCCCAGTCATAGCAAAGGAATGAACAAAATACTCAAATACAACTTGCTGAAATAGGAGTTGTGTTAAGAAAAAGTTAAAAAGAAGCTCCTGTGTCTGCCTTACTTATATCTTTATTCTGTATTTCTCACAGTTTTCCTCTCAGGATGTGTAGTGGATAGTAGTTTTTCTCCAGCTGTGAAAAATGCAGAGGCAGTTGAGGACTGAGTTGCATCGTTATTAAAATGCATCATCACTTCTGCTAGTGTTAGTGAGGTACCATCAAGGCTTGTGCCTGCAGCTGGCAGTGAAGGGGAGTCATGTCTCCTACAATGTGCTGGAGCTCCAGGACATGCTGAAATGACCTGCTGAACTCCAATCAAGTGAGGGACCAAAGGAGACAAGACACCTTAAAGCAGCCAGACTCCCTCCTGCCTGCACAGGCAGCACCGGGGGGGCAGTAGCACCCTTTTCCCATCCCCACTGCCACACAGTAGGCTTGACTGTTCTGAAACGTGATGAAAATGCCTATGTACTATCAACAATTAATTGTACTGAAATCTGAATGTAAGGAGTAAAAAATACATTTGAGAAAGAACACAGAATTTATCTCTTTCTCTTTAAAGTACTCGGGACATGTTAAAGCTTTCAGGAGGCAAGATATAATTTGCTGTGGGAAATGCATTTTGTCCATGGGGGAAAAAGTGCCATATTCAGAGAAAGTATAGCTGTCTGACATGGAGTTCATTTCAAGCCAGCTTGCCTTCACAGTGAAAAAGAAAACCTCTGCTTTTCACGTGCTTCTGATGGCATTTTCTGTCTCTCTACTTCCAAATGTAGAATTTGGAAGTGGAGGAATGTCATCTGTCTGCCAAGAGACAAGAATTCTGAAGAAAAGGAAAAATCTCTGAAAAAGCCTTAGAGCTTATTTACAGCTCATAATGATAAGACCTTTTCCCCAGAGGTCCCCAGGAGAGTCCATCAGTGATACCTCTTCATGTAGAAGTCCAGTAGAAAAAGAGAACGTAATTTCACAGCAAAGTGAAATAATAGGTGGGTTTTGTCTTGGACTCTCCACTGTACAACTTCTACTACAAAACATTTCAGGTATTAAATAAAGCAATAATATAAAGACATAAAGAGAAAACAAATCTAAGGTAGTCATACATCTTTCTGCAAATACAGTGTTGTTTTTTGGTTTTGTTTGTTTTTGTTTTGTTTTTTTAAAGAAAATCCTCCCACAACAATTCCACTCAGGAATGCAACTTTCAGTAAGTTAGCAGAAGTCACAGTTTACTTGAGTAGGGAGAGGAGCAATGTTATAACACATACATAAACAGTCTACCATTTTTTATTTTCTTTTTCACTAAAAAGAATACTTCTGGGCAGCACATCAAGAATAGCACTTCTGTTAAGGTGAACATAGACATCTAGCTGTGGCAACATGAGTTTAAAGGTCCTAAATCTTGGCAGAATAAATTTTTTCTCAGTATTGTGATGTTGCTTGACATCCCCCAGGTGCTGAAGCACCTGGTTTTTTAGAGGCAGTTAATGAGGAAAAATAAGACTGGACACCCAGAAAATGAAGAAATGGGGTTTTCTATATACTTTTTAATCTCAAATGACATGGATGGAAAGTAATTTGCAGTATTTGAGGTGGAAGAGAATACATTAGAAGAGGAAGGGCCAGGGATGAAAACACTTCAAGTGCTCAGCTTCATCTACAGTACTGTCCATTTAATGACAGTATGTACGTATGTATCTTATATGTAAGTATAACAGGAGACATTTACATAATGTTCTTAATGACTAGAGAATGCCTTCCTATATCTGTAGATGCCAAATCAAGAGAAATCCTAGAAATATACTTTATTTGTGTTACTTTGAGTTACTGATGTAACTGTAATTACTTACTAACATTAACATGGTTATAACCTTACAAAATAAGAAAAAAAATAAAATAAAAATCACACATGGGCTCATTCTAAGGAAACAGAGAATGTAAGCAAAGTTTAAATTTGTAAATACTGTAGTAAATTTCCTTTAAAGGACCTGTCAAGTTTAGTAAACTGAGCTGCTCAGGTTCCTGCAAGCTGTAAGTGACAATATAGCTGAGAAATCTGTAATCCAGAAGCTAAAATATTACTGTGTCTGTGACACAGTAATTGCTTCATCTACCAGTTGTGTGTAGTTGTGAGAGAGCCATTCCCAAAGACTATGTATTTTTACAGTTACATACAAGCAGTTGATTTTGTTCCATCCCCAAGAGACGCAAAGGATCAGCACAGTCTGCATTTATTGTTTCTTTTGGCTAGTAACAAGATATCTACTAGATGAACAGGATAAGAAATTGCCCTTTTTCCTTTCCTTTCTCTCTCAGGCACTGCGGACAAGACCTTCATGAGCAATGCAGTGAGAACCTCTGCCAGCTTGATCCCTGTGAGTTCAGGTTTGAACATATTGACCAAGTCCAATTCATTTTCTTGCAAAATCTGATGCTTTTTTCTATATATACACAAACACTTACGCTAAACCTCATGACCATGAAAATTCCTATTTTGGTCTTGTCATTTCAGGATTATTAAACCATTTCCTGGAAATGAATGATGAAAACCTGCCATTCTGAGACCTACTCAAGGTACCAGTAAGGAAATCATTACTCTGGTCACAAGGGGTTTTCACCATTTTCCACTGTATAGGTGTCTGACCTTTCTCTATAGCACCTAAATTCCAGCTGTGGCCAAACTACTTCACTGAAGGCCAAATCTCCAATGCTAACATCTGCCTACACAGCCAGAACAATAGCAGCCTTAGAGAGTGCTCAGGCTGTAGAGATCCCAAAGTAAGAAATATAAATTTCTAGTGCATGTGTACAGAGAAAAATAAGTGAATATGATCCCCATTGTAGCGTAGTGAATCTCACTCACACAAACGTGTTATACCTAGAGTACCTTTTATTTTATGCACCTACAGCTTGTGGGTGATTAATTTAAAACATATAGTTACTAATTTTCTGACATTCTGGACAATCTTAAATCTCCTTAAAACACTTGGGGGGAAAAAACCCACAAAAATAAAAAAAAACAACAAAAAAACCCCAAGCTGAGATATTTCAAATGGCTACCCAAGCCCGCAAGCAATCTCTGTCACTGCTTGAGCTTTCAGGAAATACCGGCTTAAAAATCATCCCTGTAGTCACATGTATAGGATTTAATCTCTGAGTGAGTTTCTGCAGTTACAAGTCATGCTCAGAGGCATGTTTTGGTGGACGGTTGTACAACACTATGCGAAGTCCAAACAGTGGCACAGATTGGAGTGAAGTTCAGGAGTAACTGTTGTCATGTCTTTAAGGCAGAGACTTCTTTTCTCTCATGACCCAGTAAGCCGGTGGGTTGCCAGGTCCAGGATTAGATCACTATGATGAGCTGAAGGGGCTTTTCAGAAGTGAGAATCTGCACCAGTACTAAACCAAACAAGGTAATGTTGAGTCAAAAGCAGTACATACAAAACCTTCCCACTCCTCAGAAGACAGAGCCAGTATTCCCACACATGTTCTTCTTAATAACTCATCTTAAAGCCCTTTCTCTTGTGCCAAGGCTGTGGTTAACCCTTTGTCTACTAGGATGTTCACTTTTGTTCACTAGGATGTACACTTTTGGTCGTGTCCCAGTTTTTCTGGAACTTAAATGAAAGTGTCTTGGACTTAAGGGAAAAATATGTTTCAAAGAAAGCTTTCACAAAGTAATTAACAAAGTAAATAACTATGAGCACTGAGTGCATAATATGAAAGAATACGAGTGTTAGTATTAGGCTTGATTGCAAAATGTTGATTTTTCTAAAAATGGTGTATGAAACTCAGTGTATTTTCTTTGGCTGTAAAATACATGAATAATTGTGCATTAAGAAAATAATACACTGAAGTGAGAGATTTAATTAACAAATCCTTGAAGTCAGCACATTTCTTTAAGCACAAGAAATGATTGCACTATTGATACCTTAAAACTCTTATAAGTGCATGTTGTATTTCACCATCCTGCACTTGCAGTTCACATCAGTGTCAGTATTTTCCTTCTGCACAGACCTTTCAACTAGACTTTTTGAGGCTTTTTTGCAGATGATGTGAATTCATTTAGGTACATTTCGGTTTTATGCATAAGCAACTGAAAAACGCTGAGCTGGAGAAAATAGTAATGATGTCTGTTCTTACTCTCCTGAGTATGAATTTGAGTAAGAATTGCAGCCCCATCTCTCACCTGGACTCATTTTGCCTGAGAGACAACTTCCTGGGTGGAAGATGCATATTGCCTGTTGCAGGACAGCAGGGGGATTTGAAGGTACTGAGCAGCCATAGCAAAACTGGAGTAGTAGGCATTTCAATCTGCTGCAGGCTGCTTTCACAGTGAGGAATAGGAACTGAAGCCTGGAGATGGTGCACAATTGCTACCTATGAACATGAGATTTCAGCTGTTCTGAACAAATGGCAGTAGCATATGCTGTATTTCAATATCAATCTGAGCTATTGGAAATCTATGCTAACTAGCAAGGCCACAGCAAAACTGACCTGACAGCTAGAAAAGGAGCCTTGTGGTAACAAATGGGGAACCTTTGAAAGGAAACAAACACAGATTGACCTCCACAGTGTGAGGAGAGGAAGCAAAGTTTTTTTCAGAAGTGGAAAGATTGAGAATAATAAGACTTTGAAAGCAAACATATACTCCCTGTCTGCCTAGGAGCAATAAATCTTAAGCAAGTGTCATCTGTTTGAAATTCCCTCCACCTCACACAGTTTTTGTGGGAAGTTCTGTTTGACTGTTATTAAGAATTTCTATAATCCTGTTTTGAATGTTCAGCTGATGTGCACCATCACAGAACCGTCCTTATTTTTCCAGTTAGTGAAAATTATCCATAATATCCAGAATACATATGTTCCACAGAGGATGTTGCAGGTTGTGTTTCTGCATTTGTTAGTACTGAAGGAATATTATTTAATTTGTTTTTTCCCTCTCTGATGTGGGCTGGTTAGCTTGTGGAAAAGATAATTAGGTAAAAACTAGATAGACATATTCAAGAAAGCTAGAAAATATATATATAGACTTTGCTGAGTTCAGTAGCATAAATATAGCTACTTTACCAGATAATCTGTTCCCCACCTGTCTGGTCTCAGAAAATTGTATACAGCTGCACTACCTTTATTTTCTCCCAAGCTGTGGAATATGTTACTTGGAAACAATCAGTCATTCACACAAAAATAACACTTTCATTCCTGTCACCAATAACTGCAATTCTCTCAAAATGATAATTAAAAAAAATAAATAAAAAAGTGCCCTGAGGTGTTATCCTTTAGCTACTTTTAAGCAGCATTCTGTGAACCAAAATGTATACTTTAGTGAAAATTCTTTGAGGGAAGTATTTACAGTCTTTTTTACAGTTAGGAAAATACAGTAGTTTAAATTTTAGGTCTATTTAATTTTCTATTGTAAAATGGAAGTAGTTGTGCTGGTTCGTGTAAATTAGTATATGAACATTAATAATAAATGAAAGCTCCATAAATTAACATGACTAGAACCAAAACCAAAGAACAAGTGCAAGTGGGCTGTTTTTTAATGGATAATGAAAATTTGGGTTGTGTTTTGGGTTTGAAGCAACTATATTGTGCCGTCCATCTGTTTGATGCCAAACTGAGTTTGAAATTGTTCTTTCTACCAATGTTTGCCATACTTTTGAATGCTAAATTCCACTATAGAAAATTGAAACCAGCTGTGCCTTCTTTCATCTCACCCATATGCTGCAAAATCTTTGCCAAATAAGCTCCACAGCTTTTGCTGGTAGGATATCTTATTTCTTGTTGTTCTTTTGAGCAATGAAACAGCTATCAGAGCTGGAATTTGAATGCCACTGTCTGGATTGACATACAGAGGAACTACCATTATGAGCTGGACTGGTAGCTGTTGGGTACTGCAAGAGCAGCATGGCCTTGATTAGTGAAAATACATGGGGGAAAGGTACAGCAGCACAAGAAACACATGGCAGCATCAGCATACCTGTCTTACTTTTGTCTACACTGTTGTGTAGTTTTCAGAAGAGATTTGGATCCTGAGGAAAGACAAGTAGTGGTATAGGTTGCCCATAGAGGTTGTGCTGTGTCCATCCTTTGGCGGGGTTCAATACACAACAGGATAAAGTCCAGTTTAACCTCATCTGATCGCAAAGTCCACCCTGCTTTGAGCAGGTGGTTGGGCTACAGACTTCTTGACATCCCTCTGAGCCTGAGTTATCTGGTGACTCTGGGATTCTAAGAGGTATCTGTAGCCATGTATGGGGTATTTTTTCTGTAACAGTAAGAGACGGGCTTTTCATGTTCCCAAAATAACCCACTGATTACCATTTTCCTGTCTTTGTTGGCACAAAAACATACATGACTTGAGACTCCTATGGTCTATTTTAACAATAATCTGTACTTTATAGAGAAAATTTAAGATTATGTTCACAGTAGTACAGGCCATGCAAGAAGCATGGTCATGGAGCACTATAACATCTAGCTGCCTTAGGTTTTTCTGCAGTTTTCAGATAGGTATTACAGCCTACCATGGGGGCTTGGAACAAACGGTTTCTACTGAGGTGAAGTTGTGCTTTGAATCAGAAAGAGGAGATTCAAGGCTGAAGAACTGAAAAGTCCTAAGATCTGGGGCAAAAAGGGAATGATCTTAAATATTTTTCAGCTCCAGAAGGTTTTGAAATGTATTTATTTCTATAGGGTTACTTAAAAGTTTCCATCATGATAAGGACTCAGTCGGAATATACTTATACAACTTGACAAGAGTTTTAGTTTGGGAACCCTGAAGGTCAGCGGAAGATGTTCCTGCAAGTATGCTACAGACTCTGTGTCATCCATAGCCCATCCCAAGCAGCTTGGTTCCACAGATGCTGGAATTCTGGAAGGACCTTTCTCATCTGCTACCTTCACTGAAAGTTTCCCTTCAGGTAAAAAGTAGCAGCTATGATAGTTCAAGCTGAATACGATTGTTCTGTCACTAATAACATACCCTGCATCTCACAGACTGAAATAAAACTTATAACTAATATTCACCATCAAAAAATATTCACCAGGTTAACTTCTGTCATTTGCTGTCTGAGGGCAATGAATAAAAATTCACTTGTCAACATCTTGTTTTATTTGGAGAAATATCGCGGAGGGTTTTTGGTCCCCCGCGGAGAGACCCTCGGGACACACTTTGGATAGGAGACAGTCACACACGGATGACCCCAAAATGGC
>JAYRBT010000114.1:45926478-45940682 GCA_036023395.1 Myiotriccus ornatus
AACCTTTGTATCCTTATCTTATCTCCTACCTAATTTGGCTTGGAGTCTTTTTTTCCCCACAGCCATTTAGGCAACAAAACTAAAACATCCCAAACTCCAAAATATGTACTTTTGTTTCTGCGCTCCATAAGTTTGTGTCTGGGAAAATGGAGATATGAGCTTGTCCTATGTGAAACATTTTCATTCAAATGTAAGTACCAGTACAGGCCAAGTCAAAATGTTCTGATAAATATGACCCAACATCCAAGTGAGGATCTGGACATCAAACAATAGACAGCAGGGAGAAAGCACTTGATAAAACAACCTCTTTGATAGAGTATACCTTCTTGAAAACTCACTTCTTCCTTTTGAAATGTTGATACTAATATTGTTTGGGGAAAAAAAAAAAAAGAAGACGACTTGCTTCTTATTTTCATTTTAAAAGTATTTGAATTGAAGTGGAAATAAAGAATTTTTATTGACCCCAAACTAGTTTACAGCAGTTTAGAGATTTGCTTCTGATTGTCTTTACCGTGCAGTGCACTATGATTACCATTTAACTACATATTTGTCTTACTATGCTATATTCCTCCACCCATTATTTTTGTTTTAAGTTTTTTAGTGACCTCAAGATGCCATGTGCATGCTTTGAAATAGCATAGTGTATATATTTACATTAACAAGAACAAAGGTAGCTTTACCTGGATAACCATGGAGATATTTGCAAAACATCTCCATTTCTTCCTAGCAAAACCAATTCCTTGCGTGCTCGGCTCGGCTACATATGCTGTGTACTTGAAGCATTCTGAGTTTTGGTAATTTACTGAACTTTAAGAAGGGCAATCAAAGTGGTAAAAGCAATTCATAAGCAATTACCTTTTAAGCAAGAGGCATAAAATTTTTGATTAGGCAATTCAGGCATTGTTTAAACTGAAGTTACAATTAGATAATCTTCACTTGCTTAAATATATCATCACTAGTTTTAATCAGGAATATTTGTTGTTATTGTTTCTAGAAAAAAGTGAATGAAATTCTGGTTCAAAATTCACATCTATCTTGATGCAGACAATCTGCAGCAGCATTGTTTTAGTGAAACTATCTGTTTCTCCTGACATCTCATTAATGAAGTGAATCTATTTGCAAAACTGTGATTCATACATGTGGATTAATAAGGCCATGTTTTACAATCCAGTCTTAAACTATCAAGGAGGTGGCTATGGTATTTGGTTTTTAATAGAATAGTAAAAAGTTTACATTGAATTTGATTGCATGGTTTCCAAGAATTTTTCATAGTCTTTAAATTGAGTTATCCTCACATTTACTTTACTGATACTGAAATCTATTCCTGTAATTTCATGAATAATTCTTCATCAATGTTACTTCTGCAAGTTCTTCTTTTAGTGAGGCATCACCTACAGGATATATTGCAGTATCCAGGTTGAATAAACTAATTTTTCTAATATAAACGTTTTTACTAACCAGAACCTATTTGTTGTCTTTTCAAACACTCCCAAAAATCTGTCAAGTTCTGATTCTGCTGCAGCAAGTAAATAATGTACTTAAACAAATAATATGAATTTAAAAAGGTAAAAGTAGAAGAAACTGAGTCTGAAAAAATTTGAAAGCTACTCAAAATCCCAGCCTTGTATTACCAAAAAACTTCACTGCAGAAATCGTGTTGTGTTCTGCAATTTCAGATCTAAACACAGATCTAAAGATACAGAAATAATGAATGTATTTATTTTCTAACTAAAGGAAGCAGATTGCATTGAAAAAACTATTTTAGGAGCATTTGTGCTCACTGAAAGGCAAAAGGATCAACTGATGTCTTCAAACCTTTAGTTGATATTAATTCCATATCCAATATTTTTGTGCTTGACTAATCAATATTTTATTACTCATTAAGTATAAAACACGTCGTAGAAAAATAAGTCTGCACTGAGAAAGAATTTGGCTTTAATAAGTCATCAGTTTAATATGATGAGGGGAGTAGGGGAAGTGGTGACAGTTTGAAAGGGTTAGACCAGAATAGTTCAGTATGTACACAGTGGAATAGTAAAAAGTTGACCTTAGGCTTCTGCTTGAAATTTTTATTAGAATGGTTTGTAACTGCCTTGCTGTGGGATGTTGTTAACTGCATCTCTCAGAAGGTTTTAAGCTTAATGATTTGAAACTGCCCTTCTTTAACACAGTGGGAAAGACATGAAAATCTTTGTTAGAGTTAATAGTTTAGATAATTACAGAAGTTTTCAGACTTGCTCTTTAATTTGACAGGCAATTTAGAGGACGAAGAAAATGTGTCACTTGTAAACCCTATCAGGAAAATGCTTTTTCCTCTCTGCTTCACTGCTCTCTGCTCTGCTAATTCAGAATCAGAATAGCAACACCTTTGCAATATCAAATTTACTGGCAAGATATAGCAGTTATTTTCCTTGGTGGCCATTTCAGCTTTGTGCAGAAATACAAGACTCTCAGACAAAGCAATATTATCCTGCAATAAACACCTCACTGATATAAATATTTTTCTCCCTCAGCAAAATTGATCCTTCAGACTTTAATACATGCAGATGTAGCAGATTCAACAGATAATTCAATATCTGATAAATTAAAAGATATTAAGACCTTTATTTAAGATCTATAATTTCACAGCTTTCTTTGGAAGAGAACAGACCTTTGCAATTGCTAAAAAGGAGAAAATTCTTTTACTGTAGGCCATTAGGTATACACTTAAATCAAATTTAAGAATCACACTTTTAACTTTCCTGTAGTTTATGAAGCTTAATCTCAAACACTGATTCCTAACTCCATCCTGATATCTGTAAATTTGTCATTTCCTGCTTATTAAGAACTTTACTCAATATATCTAACTAAAGAACAAATAAGATGATTGACTACAGACCCATCAATATTTAATGTAAGGTTGACTGACATTTTCTTGACTGTAAACACTGGGACTGACATCAATGACTGAGTCACAGGAAGTCATCTGGTCCTTTTTGGTTACCAGGTAAGTAAATGTGCCAAAAAGTCTTTGTGGGTCATAGAAGAGGTTATCTGCTTTATTGATTTTTATACATAGGGTTGATTTATAATGCTTTAGACAATAGATATAGCCTTTAGATAAGACACCGATATGGTGGCAGGACTATATTGTATATATATATATTGAATATATAATGTTATAATATATTATAACAACAATGCTGCAATTGCATTGTTATATGCAATTGCTGGCCCAGGCCAGCATCATTAGCCATAAGAAGGCTTTTCTTCCATGAAGTAATACTAAAGGTCCTTTTCTAAGCATCCAGCTAGTAAGAAATATTACATATATCAGGTGTTGTGAATGACTGTAAACAGGTGAAATGGGACTTCTCTCTCTCACAGCCAAAGCAACCTAACCGAGTGTTAGGGTTTGAAAGCCTTGAGAAATGCAGACTGTGAAACACAACATCACAGTGTTTCTGAGTGATTTAAGTGTATTTCACCTGGCAAAGAGGAAAATCATGTTGGCAAGTTCATTCGGGAGAGAGAAAAGAAAGCTGTCCTACAGGAAAGAGGAGTCACAGAGTCTCACTCTCCTGAGGGAAAGCTACCACCAGCCTCAGTGTCATGTGCCTGCCTGGCCCACACTGCAGAGGCAGCATACAATGATTTTAGACTGTAAAGGAAAACTTTTAAACAAATTCCGCCTCTAAATTTTTTATAGATTAATGCATTATAAACTAGGAATTTCACACTCCTTTACTGACTTTTATTACATTTCTGTTCCCCCCTCCTTGAGAATATGCCCTGCAGACATGAGGTCCACCTGCCCACCCATGGAAAGTCATCTTTCAGAGGTCTGCCAGAGCTCTCTCAACCACATAAACTCATTTCTCTGGTCCTAATACCGCGAGTCAAAAATTCCTGTTCTTTCTCCAGGCCAAAGTAACACCAGTCCTGAATGAATCCCAGGCATGATATCATTACACATGCAGTAACTCTCTTAAAGTTTTAAGCCACAGCTCATGCACATCTTCTAGAGCTCTCATTGTGCCTTACAGTCTGTCACAACTCAACTTCCCTAATTCCCACATAAGCAATTTGTAGGCAATGTAGACCACTTTAGCATCAAGATGTTGAAAAGAAGGGGACCTCTTTTTTTTTTTTAACTTATAGTAGGAAAGTGTCGTGTACTGGATGTAGTTCTGTGATACTATTAGCTGTACTCTTGTAAATTCCATTTGCTTTTCCATGTAGGTAACCATGAAGAAGAGCAATTCAGACCCCATTTAGATCTCAGTTGAGAGCTAGGTAACTACAAGCGTTTTCTTTTAATTGATCATTGTAGATTGAGATTTGACCATTGACTCTGAATGGATCATAATGATACAGATAATATTTTAACACTAAATGCAACAGGTGGGTGCATACTTATGTATCCTTTAAATCCACCTAGCAGTAAATGCTAGCATTGATAGTTGTCTTCTGGCATCAATAAATAAAATGTCCATGTCTGTACAATGAGAGGACAGTTCCAATAGCAAATTTCATCATTACTAAGATAAAAAAATAATAAAACCATTTATTTTCCTGCATAATCATAAACTGTTATGCTGGGCTGCAGCAGAATAGTCTCTTGGGCACTCTGTGCTTTTACCCAATCTACACAGCCAGAGGGTAATTTTATTCACTGTGACTTGCAGAAAAAAAGCAACAGTGAATGTCACTTAACAGTAATGGATATTTGAAACTACTTAAGACCTTAATGTTTTTTTTCTTCTCATATGTACAAAATTAATCTCCATTTATTTTCATGGTAAGGCAGTGCTATGTAGATCAGGTTCTCAGAAATGTTAGCAGACTGAAGCAAGATGAAATGAAGGAAATGCTTTATATAGCGTGGAAGTAGCAATACTACTGTTATTTTTATTATTGTTGGTATCCTGGATCCTTGGAACTGAGATAAATTTGGGCATTAAAATTATTTTTTTCAATGTTAATGTCTGAATTATGTTTGCCATAAGATATTGTCAAAGAAGAGTCAGTAGGATGGTTTTTTTCATTTCTGCAGTGCATTTAAAGTAGTTTTTTACACAAGGTTCAAAAGACTTTTACAGTGAAATTCAAAAGAATTTTACAGTGAAAAACAACAACAACAACAACAAAGTGGCATTGGAAGGAAAGAAGCAGAAAGAGTAACTGAATTCAACAACAAATTGTAAACCTCACTGGAATCCTGCACATTTAAACAACTCCCTGTTTGCTGGATGGTCTGCGAACATGAAAATGCTAATGCAGAGCAAGATCTTATTCACAGTCTATGCAACTGCAGACATAATGCATATAGTAGCTACTCACTGTGCAGAGCTGTCAGGAGATATAAACACGAGCATAAACTAAGAGCTAGGGGCATGACAAGATCTTGATAGTAAAAGCTGTTGTCAGTCAGCTGTGATTCCTCCATAACCATAGAGCTTGGGTGCTGGAGAGTCCAGGTGGTGCTTGCTGTAGCTACAAGCCCTCAGGAGACTGATGGTCCTCCCTGCAGAAAAACAGGGAGCAATTGGAAGGGCAATGTTTGAATGGCATATTCTTTCCATGATCCTCCTGGTGCATCATGCACACAATCTACAGAATATAAAAGTGGTTGAAATGGTGAGCTCAAGCTCCCCATGGAAAGTCTGGTTCCCCCAGTTCTTATTCAGTAAGTAATTGGAAGCAGTAATCTTATTTATTTTCTTAAATTAGTGTGCTTGTCACCCTTTTATTAGAAGGCATGATAGTGTTGTTTTCACATGAAATACTTAAATCCAAAGTTTCCCCAAAATTCTTCTCTAGTTTAAGAAATTTATGTTGATGCAGAATGAAATCTGTTTGTCACAATATGAGACAAGCTGGCTGACATTAACATTCCCTTTGACCTTTATGATAGCATGCTGAACAGAAACACTTCTGCCCTGGAGCGAAAAGCAAGACTAACCAGCAGGTCTTTTCCATATGACGTGATGTGAGTCAGTAGAGCATGTGTAGTATTCCCAGAAAGTACTGGCAGCAGAAGATTGAGCTTCCAGGAATTGTACTGCTTAGAGTAAAAGGCTCCAGGTTTTCTCATATTGTAAGGCCACCCCACAAAGTTAAAGGTGGAATTTCTTTAAATCATATGAAGTTCGACAGAGTTAAAAATATATAAAAACCCATATAAAGTTGAAGACAACATGGTATTCCCAGGTGCAGAACCTGTGGGCAATGATATTTTAGGAAGAATGACCTAGAAAATCAAATTCCCCCAAATCATCACCCAGTATCACTATTTCAGGGAAAGAAATAGTTTAGCTCAGCACACCTCAACTGCAAGCACTCAGTATATCCCCTTCTTTGAAAAATAATCTTTGCTGGCTAATGACAGCTTAGGCTATACATGACAGCATTCAATATAACCTCTTTTAGGATCTACCTCTTTCAGGATCTAGCACAAGGTTAAGGACTTTGGATTTTCTGTTATGGACAAGTCTAAACAAGCCTCAGCAGAGTTATGAAGCCACTGACACTCAGCAAGGGTGAAATTCAAGCTTAAACAAATTTGTCCACAGGATCATTGTTTCAGTGCATGCCCTCAGAAACAGGGTATGCATTGGCTGTGTTGAGTATATTCAGGGCTTTGCTTACTTTTAGTCAGCTCCAGTATAAATGGTTTGTTGTGAGGAAACATATATTTCACTACCTTGTCTCGTCAGCATAATCCTTCTGAAATTCCTGGTTGCACACCTGACTTCATACTATTTAGTTTAATCCTGCTTCTTTTCAGTTTTCAACATGCTCCTGTCACTGAATGGCATTCTCACCCTCCTGTGCAGTTCCTTCATTCAGATCATAAAAAAATATTGTTCACCTTTTAAATTAATGAATAGCTAAACATTACCAAAACTTTCATCAGCTTGAGTAAAAGCAGGATGTCTTAGGGAGTATCCACATACTCCATATACATGTAATTTTCAAAACTACCAACAATGAATGTGCAGTGATTTGTAAATGCATTTTCCCCTTCTTTTTTCCAGAGTAAGAGCTTCCAAGCAGATTGGGTGTTGGGAAATATCTGACATCTTTTCCTCAGTCATCTGTCTGCATTATAATGCAACAGTGACCTTGAGTGACAGTTTTAAACTATACTCCATTCTTCCCCTCAAAAGAAATATGCCTTTCCCCTCTGCTTTGTTAAGCTGAACAAAGGCTGGAAATACTATGTTAAAAAAAAAAAAAAAAAGTTTTGGGTAGCATTAGTTGGAAATTCATAATTGTTCTATGCCATTTAACACACATTCTGACTGTCACTGGATGCTTAGTCTTATAGGATATATCTCAGGACACCAAAACTTTGGAATCAGTAATTTATGCAAAGTTTTTTCCTTTCACTCATGACTACTATGTGTAAATCTGTTCTTACTAACAACTTAGCTCCCAATAAGCTTAATTTATGCCATCATGACTTCTCTGTTGTATATCTGGTCTTGATTCCCTGGAGAAAGTAAATGGTAGTTTCAGAGAAATGTTTATCAGTTCTTCTTTCTCCCTTCTTTCTTCATCTTTTTCAGCCTTTCCTAGATTTCACATGATAATGCTATGTAAAATCCACTGACTGTAATAAGGAAAAAAGAAGATGAAACACCAGGTGTGTGAAATGGGAAATTTTAAAGAACTCCTTTTCTCATTTCCAAAATCATGTTCACACTAAAATTAAATTATATACAGTCTAAAAGAAATTTTTATCATTGAAGAGAAAAAATTCCAAAATGCTATCTGTCACAGTCTCCATATGTTTCCTTTCCATTCTTTATATTAATACTTTGCCAAGAAAAATATCTAAATGCTATAGTCATCCATTTAAAAAAATAATACATTGTGGAAAATGCATTGGTTGTTGTACTACATGTTTCCAACATCACTACACAGGACTACATATATAAAATCTCATGACACAGTCTGGACACCACAGTTAGCATTACAATTTTATTCAGATTCTGATAGTTGCTTATCATAAAATCAGAAATTAATAGAGAAAATATCTGGGATGAGTGTAACTTCTATTTTCACCCAAGTGTGCTGCAAAGTGGTGTGAAGCAGAACTATTGACATTGCAAATTGTGCCTTTGTTTCCTTTGCCTTTTTGGGTTCTTATCTGGTAGGAATGAAGATATCAGGAAGAGGTTCTTCACTCAGAGCGTGGTTGGGCACCAGAACAAGCACCCCAGGGAAGCATCACATCACCAAGCCTGCCAGAGTTCAAGAAGCATTTGGACACCACTTTCAGGCACAATGATGTGATTGCTGAAGCTGTTCTGTGCAGCACCAGGAGTTGGACTTGATCCTTCTCGATTACTTTCCAACTCAGGGTATTTTATGATTCTAAATCCTCCCTCCTGGGAAGGGGCTAAGTGCTTGAAGAGGCCATACCAGACCTGAACTGAAAATGACAGCTATACTCTTTCACATGGCTGTGATTCAAACATCTCCCTTTGTCATTTTGCCTGACTAAGCAGAAATGAATCATTATACAAAGACAGACTGAAAGAGTCATCATTTGGGTAGGTGCTCTTCATAAAAATTTTGAAAACGTAAGGTGCACATTTGATGCAACCTTCTTCTGCTCTTCTGAGGAGCATTGAAGACACAGTTTTGTTGTCCATGTATCTGTTTCCAGTTAGGTTCAATGTGGGCAGTAACAATAGTCCCGGTTTAGGTGTCAGAGCCAACACCACAGTTCACAGGTTTCTGCCGTGATTTAAGCCGGGCCCTCACCCCAGGCATTTGAATTCAGTGGCTTCTAGCTTCCTTCTTATTTTCAGTCATTTTCTTGAAGATTCCCTGGATAAAATAGGAGACCAGGGAGGCTAGATAAACAAATTATTGAAGGAGTTGTTTTCTAATGCAGTCAGTAGTTTGAGTGTAAATGCTTCCTTTCCAGTATTTCACCAGATTCCTATTATAGAAAGAATAAAATGTCTATCTAAAATGCAAATCATAATACAAGTATCTCAGTTGGCAAGATAACTTTGGGTGCATTTTATATGACTGTTTAATGCAGTCCTATACTGTTCTTCCTGAGCGCATGCTGAATAAAATACAAAATGCTCTATTTTCAGAGTGTTAAAATGAAAACAATTCTTAGTGCTATTGCTTGTAACAGGAACCAAATTTTAGTTTCCTGAGATGAATGCTTCTCAAAAACCTAGTCAACCATGACTAGAAAACAAGGTCATTATTTCTGCTCTTCTAATTCTGATTTTGAATGGCACTATTGCTTTCAAGCTACAGGAAACAAACCTTCCCACTTTGTTTCTGCTGTTGAGTGGTTTGAAGGTACAAATTACCTCCCCTGCATATTCAATAAAAAGATTTTATGACTTTGGTTTAAAAGAGGTTAGAGGTGAATTTGGGAGACATCTATTTACTGGTACTGGCACACACACAAAAAAAATCATTCAACATATTTGAAAAATGTTTATACACAAAATGTTTCCATTCTTAAAACTGAAAAAGGGGAAAGTTCAAATAAAAATCCAAAATTTAAATGAGGAGACTTCTCCAAGAAAATTTTCCATTCCAACATGAAAATAGCATTTTTTTTTAAAGCAATTAATTTATAATATCTAGCATTCCATCTAGATTAAAACAGAAAGGTTGAGCTAGCATTTAGTCTTGATTCATAAGGCCAAACATGACAATTAAGTAAATTATTTTTACGTAGTTCAGATTTAATTTGTCACAGATTAAATACTTCAGGCATTCATCTGACTTCAGCCATGGGACATTCAATCAAGTTTAGCCATCTCAGCTCCTTTACTATTCAATAGAGGTGAACACACTTCTTTTTTTTTTTTTAAGAGGACTTACTTTCTATTTCTAAAATCTGGAGTTTCCTCGTGGGGGTGTGAGGGTCTGAATCAGGGATTAACATTAAATTAACACTATGGATTTTTTTTCCTTTTTTTTTCCTTTATTGAAAAACTCATTTAAATAACCAATATTGAATTCCAAGGGGGTATGTAAAATTAACTGTCATTTTCATGAGTATTTGTGCTTGGGAACTCAGGGTTTCAAACATTTCCAGGTATAGCCAGGGAATCATTACCTCATGTACTAACACTGAGGAAGTCCGCAGTTTTGCCTCAGAAGTTTCAATGTTTCCAAAATACCTTTCCACATGTTGCAGTAGTGTTACACAGATGAACTCCTCCCAGATGGCTTGGATGAACACTTTCAAATTCTGCAGCAGCCAAAGGGAGCTGGCAGGATCCTGCACCTGAGATCAAAACTGGTGTTAACAGTGTTGTGTGATTTTCAAAGCACTATTGAAAAGAAAAGGCTAAATATTAAATTATAAGCATTGGAAAAATGAAGGAATAACTAAGAAATCAAAATGAAGTTTACACTTATCTGTAGCTATCACAAATAAGGAAAAGAGACTGTGCTATGCTAGTGCTTGGTATTCAACCATTATTATTAGATTCTGAATTACTATTATATTCTGAAATCTTTGGATAGCATTTTTCCTATCCCTCTGCTATTTTCCTTTTAATTTTCACATTATTATCCTCTCAGATGTGTGCTGACATTCACTGGAAAAAAGAAAAATTTAGAAAGTCCTTGTTTGCTTAAACTTGAGGAGAAATCTTGAAGACCTTTGTTTTATAATTGTTAAACATAGAAACTCCTCTTAAAAGTGAACTAAACCTTCAAATCAGGATGCTTGTCAGTATCTGTTTCCCTTAAATATTAGTTTTGTATCCAAAAACTCAGCAGACCTTTTAGCAAGACTTTAATTCTTTCCAGCAATTGAAACCTTCCTTGCATATTACTCCATTCAGGCAGAACTGCCTTTGGCTTGTCATGCCAGGATCCTGACAGAAACATGTCTGCAGTGACTTGGGCCTGAAAACTGGGCAGCACAGGGAAGGAAGTTGTTGGTGAAACCCTTCCCTTGCTGGATCCGAGTCACTACTCAGCATGTCCTAACATGCATCCTTGCAGCCCATTTCCAAAGAGTATGCAGCACAGCCTCAAAGTAAGACATTTTGCTAAAGTAAAAGGTCTTCTGGGTGGTCATGCACTTACATTTGCTCTGCAGTTGAACACTGAATTTTCTGCTGGAAATAAATGACCAGTATGTTTTCAAGCACCGTGGTCATTTTTGCATGCTGTCCTCTTCAATTCACAGATTTCTATGCATTGTCGTGCTTCTATAATGTATTTCCATGCTTCTGACCAGGAACTGTTATTACCAGAACATGCTTTCTCGTCCTGCCTCAGCAGAGAGGAGAACCCTGCTCTGTGGGTACTCACACAGCTTGCACACCTCTGCACATCTCTGCACTGCACAGACTTAATCTCATCTGCACCTCCACTGTCTTACACCAAAATCGAGGAACAGGGAATCTATATCACAACTGTAGTGTACTTGCAGCTCTGCCTCATTCTCTGAAAAAATTCTCTGGCCTATTCAGATTACAATCATATCCCTGACAAGCTGAATCAGCTAATCAATTCCCAACACAAACATCTAAAGCACTGACTGGCACTCCCGTACCCAGAAAGCTCTCTATGCCTACTGCCAGCTCTAGAGAAGCACAGTCTGTACTTTGATTAATTTCCTGAGTTTCTATTGCCAACTTCAATCCCTTGGAAAGGCACAAGGCAACCTTAAAAATCAATTGAAAAGACATTTGGTTTATAATCTCTTGCTGAGATATTCCTTAGTATGGAAGATGGTAGGACTGAAACTTATTTCAAATAAAAGTGTTAAGCTTTTGTCAGCTGGAGAGGTCAAATATGTGGTGCATGCAACTGCAAGGGCAGAGGTAAGGCTGATTTCTCAGGGATGCATGACCTGTGATTTCAGTCGGATTTGTGAGCAGTCATTCAACATGTTTGAAAAATATTAAGCCTTCTACAAGACACAAGCTGCTTTCTGATCCTACTGCTGATGTGTCTTATCTCCCTTTTCTTTCCCTCAGCCAGGCCAAAGAGATCCTTTTACCCCTTCTGCTGGGGCAGAGAAAGTTTCAAGCCTTCAAAACTTGCTTGTGACTAACACGGAATATGACACAAGGTTTGCCCCCCAGCACCTCCTACGCTGTTGAAACATTCTTTGCAGAAGGCACTGGAAGAGAGGAAAGAGCTGCATGCAGGAGTCTGCTCTGCTGAGCTCTGGCTCTTTATCTCAGATCACAGCCTCTGTACCACAGGAGCTGCTCCCCAAGCTTTTGGCCTCTTGACAAATCCTATTCAGTAATGTGCACTAAATGAGTGCAGGTTTCCTGATAGTAACAGCCTTTTCTAGGAATTAGAGCTGAGGCGATCAAAGTTATAATTCTTCACTTAGAGAAATTTGATAAGAATAATTTTTTTGGTCGGGTCTGGTCAGAGCTGATTTGCAGTCATGAGTGCTGTGGGCAAAAATCAATTTAGATAATCTAACTCCCCAGTAATGAAACTTGAGACTACATGAAAGTTAAATCTAGTCTTGTAGACCAAAGTACAATGCACGATGCACAAGCTGTTTTTGTTTAGCTGAGTTAAATTTAACCCCCATTTAGATGATTTTTTGTGATTTTGAAAAAATTTAATCAAATTAAAACCAGGCCACACTACTCTACCCTGTGTTAGGATTTTTTCCTAACATTGTTCTTCCTTTAAAGGTGAGAAAAAATATTTTTTAGTAAAGAAAATATTAGAAAATGCATAGTCTTGTAAATACAGATTAGTTAAAATATAAGAGTTGCAAATTTAGCCAAGTCACTTCCTTCTCTGTACCTCAGTTTCCCCATCTGTAAAACAACACTGTCTTCATCAGTAAAGCATTTTGAAATCCAAGAGAAACAAAATACTAGTGGTAATGGCACTGTCATCAGCTCTGTTTAAAGTTATGCCAAACAACAGTTAATACGGGATTTTTCAGAAGATTAATGTTTTATCCTGCTAGAGTAGAGAAACGTAGAATCATAGAATGTTTTGGTTTGAAAGGGATCTTAAATATTTTAGAGTTCGACCCCCTTGCCATGGTCAGGGACATTTGTCAATAGATCAGTTTGCTCAAAGCCCCATCCAACATGAACCCTGAACACTCTCGAGGATGGAGCATCCACAGCTTCTCTGGGTAACCTCATCATCCTCATAGTGAAGAATTTCTTCCTTATACCTTATCTAAACCTACTGTCTTTCAGCTTAAAGCTTTCATCCCGTGTCTATCACACCATAGCCTTGTCAAATGTCCCTCTCCAATTTTTTTTCGGGCTTTCTTTTAGGTGCATGGTGACTGCTATAAGGTCTCCCTGGAGCCTTTTTTTCTCCAGGCTGAACAACCTCTACTGTCTCAGGCTGTCTTCACAGGAGAGCTGTTCCAACCCTCTGATCATCTTCCTGGTCCTCCTCTGGACTCAGTGCAAAAGGCCTTCTACTAAATCAAGTTGTTCAGACCACTCTGACCTTGAATGTTCCCAGGGATGGGGAGGTGTTACTGTGAGCTGCAATCAGAAGAAAAATTAGACAAAACATTAAAGTCCAGAAAAATACCTACTGAGTTTCCACACCTTCCTTTAGAAGCTGAAATTCAGATTGTGAATACCTGGATATAAAAGAGTTAAAGAAAATGTTCTGTTAACTACAGACACCCTACTCTTATGCATCTTGATGACTAAAGGACCTTCTGCATTTGCAATCTTGTAATTTGTTTGATTTTTTAATTGTTATTATTGCTTTCCAAAAAGCACTCAGGAGTCACACATTGTTTCAGAATAAAGTTGGGAGCTTTGAACACTGCATGTACCTGTAAGCAGGTGATTTCAGAAGCTCAGAGGCCATGTCAGCTGGAGTTGCTGTTTTTCCTGGACAGCCCAACTGCTGTGAGTGAATTCCCACCCAGACCCAGATTAGGAGTCAGATTTGATGGCATGGATGTTATTAACACAAAGTAGTTGCAAAAAACATTAAAACAAACATCCACTGATGTTGGGAGTGACAGGGATGAAACCACCTACGGGATGTGGAAGGCATGTGTGGATCCAGGAGACCATGGAACAAACAAGATGTCCTTCACAGAATGGAAGGCTAGTGCAGTGAAAGATGCCTGCGTGGAAGAGACACTGACCGACACGCCTGTCACCTGATAGGCTGATTATGCTGTGTGTTTTCTGTTTAGGATGAAAACCTAATTATAGGTTGGACTCCATTTTAGTTTAACTGTCTTC
>JAYRBT010000114.1:45940782-45970026 GCA_036023395.1 Myiotriccus ornatus
CTGCCTGCCGCTTCTTAACCACACAGGCACAGCAGCCGCTGGCAGCCCCGCACAGAGACTGTAGACCTCAGAGGCTAATATACGAACCCCCCTGGCTGGTCAGGTCCTTTCCTTATCACCCCAAAGCCGTGATACACTACAATAAAGGCAATGAATTCCTGCAGTTTAACAGGTCACACAAATTTGTTCACCTAAGACAGGATTTGAAGACAAAAGGTCTGTGTGAATCTGGCTCCAACTAATGAACATATAGCATTAGTGTATACTGAGGGAAAATAATACCTGTTTGTGTCTGAATATTGTCATTATTAATATTTCGAGAATATGAGTCTCCATTGTGCGTACACTGTTTCAAATATGCTTGTGAAAATATTAACTTCTCTTTCTGGTTGTTGTAGACACCACAGTCCCACATATATCCTAGAAATGTGTCTTTGGTAGATCTGATCATTGTCATGATCCACAAACACATTTTTGTGCTGCATGTCATCTGATTATAAACTCTCCTGTGGTCATGATGGCAGCATTGCCCTGCCTCTGAGAAGACGAGGCACGCTCCAAACACTTGTAAAAGGCAACATGAGCTTTAAATTTATGTGGAAAAGTGATTAGTGGGAAACCCCTTGATTCTTACGTAAAAGGGGGAAAATAAGAAAACAAAAAAGAAGCCGAAACTTTATTTGAGGTTTATGGTGCTATATGTACTTACCAAGGGTCTTGCTATTGCCTAAAAAATTATGGGGAGAAAAAGACTCTCCAGGAAATCAGTACAGATAAGTTGGAGAACAGCTCTTTTATTGAAGACCTTTTGGCCACAGAGTACAAAGGCACGTGCCCACATACAAAATACTTACACTTTTATATCTTTTACTAATTATCATATCTAATGGGGACATCCACTCTTAATACCCTTTTGCCCTGGTATCCCCCTCAGAACTGCCCCAGTGGAGCCCCTCCAAGGGCCTTGAGCCTTCTTTCCTGTTTTGTCTACTATATCTCTTATTATCCCAGTCCAAGTGCATACCCTAACAGAATGTTCTTGCAAAAAATCTATTGCCTCGAAAAGGCGGTTAAAAGACAGTTAAACAGAAGCTTCAGGAATGTGACTCACAAACTGCGAGAAAGTAACGGTCTAAAGTGAAGAACAGCTCCAGCTACATTAAAATCTACAAAAAGCTAAAAATTTTAAAAATTCTAAGGCATCATTATTCTAGTATGATACACTAAGTAATAGTATTCTATTTCATGCATTTGTCCTTTGTCTCAAGGGCAGGGCTTTTTCCTGAGTGATAATGCCATTGTTGCAGATCAATTGTTTCTTCTGTCAACTTCTTAATTTTTTTTCCTTGGGGCATTAGGGAAGATGTCTAGACAGACAATTTTCTATCAATTTCAGCCTTGATAACTCTGTTCAAAGCTGAAAGGAAACAAGATATAAAACTCAGACTTTTTATTTCTGTAGAAAAAGACAACTGTATGGCAAAGTACAGGGTTCTTTTTCACAACAAAATCACCCCTGCCTAGGTCTGGTGTTTAGTTTTTGCCTGTGTGATTTATTTATAAGATGTATTAAATATTTGTAAAGCTTGCTTCTGGTCTTGTGCTTCAAGGCAATGAAGAGAGAAAATGTTTACTCCTCTCATGATTTACCATGAGTGTTGCTTATTTAATTTGAGAAGAGCTTCATTCCACATTTCAGTTGTTTACTTATTGCAGAAGTTTCACAGCTGAAACAATTCTACTGGAGTGGTGAATGCTAATGTATAATCTTAGAAATTAGTCTACAAATAGTCTGAAAAGGCAGAAGTAATTCAAATGCTTCTAAGCCTGAAGCTTGTCAAAAGCTCCTAGGTAGTCAGGTGAGTGGATTTGGCACACAGAGATTCCCCCTCTCACGTACATACATGGATCCCCTCTCTACCTAAAAACCATTCAAGTCCCCTCCTTTTCTACTTCCCTCCATCCCTACCTAAGCACCATTCTCTGCTCTGCTATTTCCCTGCTTTACATGCTATCACTGAAGAGTTTTAGTGCTTAGAAGAGCACTAACAGTGGCTCAGTGCCTGACCGGTAAGCTTGCTCTGCCACTCATTCTCAGGACTCTCTCCAGGGCACATGTTTTTCAGAAGAGTCCTTTCCTTCCAGCATTTCTCCTAGTACAAATTAAATCCAATAGACACATAACCACGGGGTGTTTGCGTTTTTGCCACAATAGGCTTATATAAGCCACAGTAGCCTTATCCTAATAGCTTGGAGAATTTGCTTGGAGAGTTGTCACTCATGAGAGTCGTGTCCCTCCGTGAAAGCCGCTGACATCTATGTCCTATAGCTGCAGCTCTCAGCATCCATCACTTTGCTCTAAAGGCAGCCCCAGTCCCAGGCATCAGGCACCTCCCTGGGGACCATGCAAGGCCATGCTGGGATGTGGGTCCACAGACAGGCCAGACTTGGTGGGACCCATGGTCAGGTACAGCACAGTTGTGGGGAGCTGGAGTCAAACCCTGCTGCACTGTTTCTGGGGCAGGTTCTGATGGTTCCAGTGGGCTGACATGAGATCCTGGGCTCTGGACAGGTGGGGGAAGCCCTGAGAGGCTATGCAAGAACAGTAATATCTGCAAATGCCCTCCGAGTCCTGACAGCATCTTGCTTTGAGATGGCTTCAGAGTTAAATACTCCTGAAAGAAGATCTGCCTCCAGCAGCTCACATCAGCAATGTAGTATCAACAAAGTTTGCATTTTTGAGTCTGGAACAGTACCAGGTCTGAAGAAAACAGAGAACAAGTCCTAGTCACCCCTTTTCACTCCCAGAGAAACAACACTTAACCCCCAAACGCAGCACTGTGTAGATCCCAACAGCAAAGGCTTTCCAAAGACACCAAGACCATCCCTGCCCAAAGTGGTCCTACTTTGACACTCTCTGACCAAGGTGAGGTTTTTCAGACTTTTGAGATGGCCATACACACATAGCGGAGCTCAATATTTGGGTTCAGACAACAGGTGTGTCTGCTTTTGGGGATTAAGCATTTGGCAAGAGTTTGGGCTTGGAGCCCTGGCTTGAACTTGGGTCCACCTATCCTGCAAACACATAACAGTTTCAAGGAATGAAAATCCAGGAAGCGGATTCTGGTATTTTTCCATCTTGACATATCAGGAAAAAATTTGTGCAATTAGAAATGCTGCTATGATTTTTTCACAGACCATAGCATCCTGTGAGACTAATTAGCAAAAGACAGAAATCTTCCTAAAGAATAAGTCAAGAAGAAAGATGAAATGTTCTCCTTTTCTCTGCTTATTTGCAGTGGTTCAGCTAGAAATTTACAAAATGGTAGGAAAATACATCAAGGTGAGAATGATCTAGCTATTTCACGAAACCCTGTTAGTGCTAAGTTTGTACCTAACACTCTAGGTGTCTAAGCTTTATTGCCTTGAGCCTTTTTCATTCACTTTCTGTGTACACATGCCTGGAAACATGCCTTTCAAGCCATACTCTGCAGTTGCCAGATGAGACCAGTATCGAGCCTAGGCTTACATGGCATTATGTATTTTTCTTGAAGTAGCTGAAAATATTCATCCTCTATGACTCCTAAGTGAATCAAGAAGAGCTTGGCTTTGTCTTCTCAATCTTTAAAAGATAATAGCCCACGAATATATATGAAAGTTATTCTCTGTAACATCCGCAGTTTTTTACACACGAAAAGCTTAACTTTGATTTAGCTTAGAAAACAAATTGGAACACACTTTCCCAAAAAGCAAGTAGGAACATCTGCAAAACAGTGAAATACTGTATGGAAGCCACAGGGATAAAGCAAGGGCACCGTACCTCACAGCAGCAATAAGTAATAAAGCACAGGACTCTGAAAAACATCTTTGAGTGTCTGCCTTGCTCTCATTATTTCCCTTCTTCTAGTATAAGGAGAAGCACATAACAAGGTTATTTGTCATCCCCCATAAAAACAGAAATAGAAGTTTAAGATAATTTACTTTGACCCACATTCTTTTAGATAGCTGTCTATGGGTACAACTCTGCTAAAACAAACCATCATAAGAAGTGCTCTAGGAGAAAGACAACAGAGAAAGCTATTCACCAATTTCCTTATCACTTTTTATTGTTTATGAGAAACTGTTATTTCATTACCAATCACGTTTTGTTTATAATTAAGACAGAAATTAAAAAGAAAATTACGTAGCGTGTCTTACGAGAAAAAAAAGATGGACAGAATATGATCTAATTGGACTTTAATATTATAGCAATATCAGAAGGCTGCGAAGTTTGGGGTCTTACTCTCTCATTCCTCCTTCTTTATTAGGGTCAACATTTGCTGGTGAAAGAGTGTGACAGCTAAGAACCCATCTTTAACATTGCCCAAGTTCTTCCAGTACAAGTCACCTTACTGTAGGCTGCATTGCCATGCCACACCAAAAGCTATTAGAGACTGAACAAAGGAGGGCAATGAAGATGCTGAAAGGCTTTGAGGGGAAGCTGTATGAGGAGCAGCTGAGGTCACTTGGCCTGTTCAGCCTGGAGAAGAGGAGATTGAGGGGAGACCTCATTGCAGTCTACAACTTCCTTGTGAGCGGAAGAGGAGGGGCAGGCACCTTTCCCGAATTTCATTGTCTTGATTATGAGCCATATTCCAATTTAACAAGAATTAAAAATGTCCATTCAATCCTTGCCTGCAGATTGCCACCCTTAGGCTGGTATAACTTGCAAACTTGATAACCATGCTTGTTTATCATCTCCCGAGCTTTCAGTGAAAATATAAAAGAGAACCTAGTCTAGGGCAGACCAAGTCTGTGTCCCACCTGAAAGTCCTGCAAGTGTGAGACTGTGTCACTGACAGCTGTTCACTGAATATACTTTTTAACTGCTTCTTGTTTCAGCTCACATTGGTCTTATGTGTATCACACTTCCTTAGCCTGTTTATGAAAACAGCATGTGAACGCTAGTACCAGCTGTTGCCTCTTTCTGTGCACAATGCAGAAAAAAATGTCTTGATTCGGACTCAGCAACTTCATGGTAGGCAGTTCTTTTGTTACTTCATTATCTCAGCGTTTAAAATTTGATTACTTAATAATTTCTTTCAGAAGTCTTCTGACAATCTAATCTAATATGACTGATTTAGAATTCCTCTGGTTTTTCCAAATTTCTCTCTTATGAAGAGGTGTATTTTTTTTATTTTCCCTTTTGTCTTTCATGTTTTTCCAAAGTTGCTCATTTTTTATTCTGCTCAGTTTTTAGTAGTTTTATATGTAACCTGAGGTGAATTTTAGAGGTGTTGCTGACATTTATTGATTATTTCAAGATCCATTCCTGTTAAAATATCTGTCTTCTAATAATATAATGTGTGCCACTTCCTAGAAGTCTTTAAATATCATTAGGCTGTATTGTCACTGTTGTGAGGGGAGTGCTTCCTATGCCTTAGGTCTTCTCCAGAGCCTGTGAAATTACATCAAATGCCATTCCCCCCCCCAGAAAAAAAAACCTTTCTCATTATATTCTGGATCATCTGCTTAGAAGAATGTTTATTGGTCGGTCTTATTTATAATTTGACAAATTGCTCTATTTACCATAGCTTTTATGACTTTCAAAGCTTATTAGGTTGTCATTCTACTATGTTCAATCCCACTTAGTCACACTTGACTCAACTCTATTAGCTTATTTGATGCCTTTGATACTAAATCTTTACTGGCATGATCACAGTATATCCATTTTCAAATTATTATGTTAATATCTCCCATTCTCCAGATTTCTTTGAAGCACATAATTGACTGTAATCAAGAGCCTGAATGTTTCTGTGCAGCTGCAAACTTATGCGTCTGCCACAAACTTTTAATTACAAAGCAAGGAAAAACAAACAAAAACATTTGCTTTACCAGGGGTCCTTCCATGGAGAGCTGTTTAAATCTGAAAGATCACCTGGTAGTTAAGCTACACTCTCACATCAATCATAGATTACTGCCTCAGAAATTATATCATTAATATAAATTAGACCACTTCAAATACCCTGATAAAAAGATAAAACATGATGATAGAATTTTTTATTCAATAATTATGTATCAAATTTCATTCCTTGAATGTCTACCTCTACCATCAAATTTGATCTTAAAAAGGAGCCTTTTATATTGCTGATCTCCTGAACATTTTTTATGCGGTCTCAGCTCATAGTAGATTAGGTTCTTATTTAAATTCTCAGCACCCTTCTAAAAAGCCATTTATTTTCTCCACATAAAATCACAATTACGCACCTTGTTTGTATTTAGTTTCCACAGCATGATTGGTGATATCTTTGTAAGTGATGAAGTGGACAGACATCACATGTACAAGTTTTGAAATCAGTATCTGAATAGATTCTTGTGTTCATGAAAAATATTTTTTTTCCGTAAGCCACATTGTGTAACTATTTATAATTTTCAAAACATGTTTTTATTGTTTAATGAACCACTGAAGAAGTAATGTGCAGAAATAAGCTAATCCTCCCACATCTCTTGTAATAGGTAAAGATTTTTTTCAGAATAGAAGAGAAAGAGAAAGAAATTGATTTGCAAGTGACCAAGAGGTTAATACAGGATGCAAGGAGTCATCTGCCAGTAAGATTCATAGACAGGGGTTCACTCAGCTACTAAAAACATGTTTGATATATATCCACAGTTATACCTAAACATTTCAAAATCAGTTTTGCAACACCAAGAACTCACAAAACTTTTAAGACACCTTCTCAACACAAACATCAAGGAAATACTTGTCTCTTATTCAACCCCTTTTGTCAGTGTCAGATTGTTAGTACATGGAATGGGAGTCTGTTAATTGATCCACTAAATTGTTGTCTTTGTAGGGTGACAGACCCTTTTCTGTGGCATTTGCATTCTTAATTTTCCATTATTTGCATGTAATGGAGTACCTTTAAACAATATTTTTCTGGGTATTTTATACAGAACAGTGGTTTGGTGGATCGCATGACCTTCCATGGATTAGATCTACGTTGAGATTCTGTGATTTATTAATCAGCTATGAATTCTGCAGGAAATGGAACACCAACCCTTGGTCTAGAAGAGTTCCACATACTCTCAAACTTTCTGGATCTAATACTGGGAACTAAGTTCACATAAGTCTACTTTTAAAATGCCTTATAAACGACACCTTGCATTAAACCCTCCAAAGGACTTCTAGTTTGATAGTGTTGTGATCAGATTCTGAATTCCAGCCAGGTTTAATATTACTTATTTTATCTGGCTTGATTCCTAGGACTAAGTCTTCAGTGTCCTTTGGTCTTGTTAGTTTGTCAAATAAGCATATACCATCTACAAATGATATTCCTGTTTCTCCAAGGACATTACTTTCATGATGCCTGTGACTCTTAGCTGCCCTTGTTATAGACTCAAACTTATTATTTTTTGTATTATTACTCAAAAAATAATAAACTACTAACATTAAAGTGCTGAATCATGAACCCAGAGCAACTAATTATTATGTTGAGAAAACAGCTCCTCACATATTTCAAGATTTCTCCTACCAAACCTGTTTCATTGACTATTATTGTCTGGCAAAAAATACTACTTTTTTTTCCCTGGCTCTCATCTGTATTCTCCTCCTTGATTCATAGTTTATAGAAATGCACATTCTTTATTTATTTTCCTGACAGTGAGAAAGCTTCAGGTCCTTCTGAGCTAGATTAAGACCAAGAAGAGCTGTGGGAGATGAACAAAATTGAAAAATTGGCTGTTATTCAAAGCTTTACCTGAAAGGAAGGTGCTCCTTTTTTATGATTGGTTCACATTAGCTATATGTTTTTAAAGTGTCCATTTGGTTTGTATTTGTAGTTGCTAAACCTTTTTATAATTTATTTAATTTTAGCTATTATATTTTATGCAGGAGCTTCAGTTCTGATTATGGGTCTTTCCTCCTAAAGCACCCACTGCCCAAATATTTATTTCCTATAGGTTTTGTATACTTCCTGATGATTTCCTTACCACTAAAGTAGGAGTATGTATTAGGTTTTCTGTAAGCATCTGGGATTTAGGAAATGCCCAACGTCTACTCAAAGTGGTTACTTCCCTTACCTATGATTTTACTAATTTTCTTAGATTTCTCTTCATCTTTTTTACTTCTATTAGAGCCCTTACATTCCTGTGTCCTGAAAATGTAGGCAATCTGGAGTCTTTCATCCCTGTACTGTGAATATACATGTGCAAAGGATATCCGCCGAAGCTTGAAACAGGACTCTGACTTCACAGGGCTATAACACTTTGCAGGAACTTAGTAAGAGACTGAGTAACTTCATCTACATGGATCAGATAGATCAGAAACAAGAACAGAAACAGAAGAAAAAAAGAAACATTCAAACCCAAACAGTCCATAAAATATCAACATTAACTTCTTTACCCAAAATACTTTGCCTATACAGTCTTTTCTGTCCATGTGAAGATCAAGGTTCTGTAAACAGGTTTATTTTTTTCTAATGGACAAGTATTTTCAGTAATATACACATCGTTATATGTAATACATTATATACAAACAAAACCAAATGGTTTTTAAAAAACCTGACTGAAATTAAAAATTTTGGTTTTCAAGTGTCTTCAGAGAAATTACAGCTTTTCATGAAAAAGAACATTTCCCTAAAATGATGTGTGTCATCAGGTAAATACTAATCAATTCATCTCTGTTGACAAAAAAGGACTTCAGAGCAGAGACAAAGGATGCAAGAATAAATTGACTAAGAACACTGCATATCATACAGATACTAAATCCCTGTCCAGTGTACTATTCATTGGACCAGTCTGTCTGTCTGTCTCTTTCCCTTACACTTAATCTGACAATACGTTCGAAGTCAAGCTATGTAACAAAATGTATCATAATTAAAAATGCAAATAATATTTCTCTTAACAGCTGCTTCACATCTTGAAGTGTGTTCTGGTTAAATAAAAAGTAGAATAAAAAGTGTTAAATATTCTTCTAGAAATTTATATTTCACTGATACTTTCCTATAAGTCTCCCAGGTTTATACATATGCAACTCATAGCTGGAAACTGTATTAATGCTTTGTCTGTCCAACAGAGATAACGAACTTAGCCATTGCTTTTTCACAGATATCTACAATAATGTAATTGGGTTTATTTTTAATCTTGTCATGTTTATGTAAAACAAATATAACAGTTTCATGCTACAAATCGTAAGAAAATAAATATAAAGGTTTGCAGACAACTGAATGAGAGAATATTGCATGCATTTTTGTATATTTCTTATTTTATTTCCCTAAGTCTTTAGATATCATTTGGAGCCTCTTAATCAGAGGTAACATGATTCATGAAATATGCAAATTTAAGTACGAATAAGCATCTTTTAGTCACAAAGTCTGTGAACATGCCCAACAAAAGCTTACTTCATCATATAACATTTTTTTGTTCATAAAGCTCTTGACTAGCTTAAAAAAGAAAATCTTCCTAGAACATAAATACTTACATTTAGCCCTTTTCCTTATACACGTAAACAGGAACTTAGCTAAATAAAGCATAGGTTTTCCTTTTTTTCCTCAAATATAAGAAATATCTGTAAGGTTCTTCACTCAAGCTTTCTACAATCACCTGTTTTTTTCTTCATTACATGTGGGCATTTAGAAGTGGACACTCTTTCTTTTTTTCTTAAAACTCATTTAATTGCTAAAAGAGGTGAACATGAAGAAAACACCAGGTTAAAGCTGAAGGAGTGACAAAGATACTTTCAAAAGTTCTCACTGTTCATTTAAGAACTCCCACTGAAGGTGATATCCACAGACTTGACTGAGTTGTGTTGTATCTTTTGTGTGCCTCACAGGGCAATACATATAGAAAATTCCCATAATATAAACTTTCTGTTTTGAGAGTCCAGCCCAAAATATCCAGAAATTCTTCACTTATTTTACTGCAGAGATTTTAGCCAACTTTTCTTGTGAGTCCTTTTTTATTGGAAACTAATTTCAAGAGGTAGCAAAACTGCATCTATCCAATGTCTTGAAATCAAGTGTGACTGTATTAAGCACTATGTAGCAACTCAAAGGGCTATCAGTGGATTATGTCAACCATAGTTTGTAGTCAGATAGTGCCGAAATGGACTTAATATACAACCTGAATATATTCGACTAAATGCCTGTTCCTATATGCCTTTGTTAAAATCTTGCTCAAGTAGTAAATTCTTGTTTAATGTTATTATAGTTTCAATTGTAACATAAAAAACCCCTTAGATTAGTTATAGTATTTCCTTAATTAATTTGCAATTAGATTTCTCTTTAAATATAGAAAAACATAATGTACAAAATAAAAAGCAAGACTATAAATCTAAAGATGTTATGCTAAGAGAGTTGAGTAGGACTTTACTGAGGACTTTACTACCACTCTTTTTGCAAGGTATCTCGAGGCCTTTAGTTCTTAAACACGTACTCAGCTTTCCAGTAAAGAGAGATTTTATCGCAGATACCTATGTCTTTTGAAATATTCCTAGCTGTGGGCTGCAGAGCCCCCTGTGAACCTTGCTATGTTGTTCCTGAGTTTTTTTCTGGCATTGTTTCCTATATTGTGAAAGATATGGTTTTTGCACTGTTATCTAGTCAAAACTGTAAAAGAAATCTGAGCTTTTGGCATTTCCAATAATCTGAGCATCAGATTTATCATTCAGCACTGTCATTACAGTGTTTGATTAGAAATACTGAATATATTAATTTTTCACTTTCCATACTCTTGCTAGATCCCATAAGACACTTAGATCCTGGAAAGTAAGTTAAAGTCCTCCAGGGAAAGGGTTTGGAGAAAGACACTGAAGAAGGCCAGACATAGGTGTCTGCCTCCTTTGCTGATGTATATGAGAGTTCCTCTAAACAGAAGCAGAAGTGGTTTTCCCAAATATATTGGACACTCCAATTCTCCTTGGCTCAGTTCAGACTTCTTCTCTAAGTCACTGTGATACTCCTGGTCCCCCTCACATGTATTGAATCTCAGCCTTTGAACAATGCTGTTGGCCTTTGTTTTAAACTGCAGAAGAGACATTAAATTTTAGGTCATCTCCATCATGTTTGCATGAAATGAGCCACAGGAGGGAAAGTATGAACGTTAGTCTGTCTTAACTCTGGTCATCACCAGTCTTCATTACATAAGCAAATTACGACACTTTTCTTGCTCCAGTTCTTCCTCTTTTTATTTTTAAATACCCCATGAAAATTTTCAATTTTAAAATACTCCATAAAACTTGCCAGTTCTCATCATTCTACTCCAGCAATATAGGAGCGAAGTGTACATAAATATAAGAAAGTAGTGTGGAATAAAGTTGAAGAAATGGGATGCTTTGAATTCTGTTTCAGTAATTCATGTTAGTACTTTCTTGTCAAGTTTTGTCAATAACAATTCAGACTCTTTCATTACAGGAAATTTTGAAATGAACATTGACAGGTAAAGGACCCATTCTAAAAACTTATGCTTGTATTACCACAAAATGGAAGAACCTCTTTCACAGGAAATGCACTCAGTTACCTACTAGACAAAAATAAAAATAAGACTAAAGAAATCCAATACATGACCTGAATCTAGTTCCTCTGATCTGTCCAATATACTGGTGACAGAGATGCACAATTTTAGCACATGAAATCAAAAGAAATCTGAAAACCAGAAATATGTGTAGTAACATATCATGTTTACTAATAGAGAGAGACCTAAAATGTCTCTAGTGTATTGGCTATGTGTAATTGTGTTGGCAGGTTATTCACGTTTCTATCTGTTTAAATACCACTAAAATTTGAGGGTATGAACTGTTCACATTTTGTCTTCTTCAGTGCAGAGTGCATTATGTAATGTTATTTAACAAAGTAAAATTATGAACTCATGGCATTGGAGAAACTAGTTTACATACACAGAATTTCAAAATAAGGTTCTGGGAAATGACTGGAAGGAGAAATAACAACCTATGCCTTGTTTTTTTTTTCTCTGAACTCTCACTTTTTACAGCATATGAGTAAATCAACGCATTCAGTGTTCCAAACATTGATTTTCTGTGTGGAATGCTTTTTCTCCTTTCTTTCCTCCTTAATTCTGTTTCTTCCATTTCAATTTACGCTTGCCTCTGTCAGATGATGACACTTTTATTATGGCAAAATTTATGTTTATGTCCACAGGATAGGTCATTAATTCATCTGCTGATTGTCAGTACTGTATCTAAACTGTGTTAACCTGAATGCCTAAAGAGATTCCTTGCTTAGGTAGTAGCCTGTGCTGTTTTGTCAGTTGACCCCTCTGACACATTCATTACACAAGACTTCCTTGTACTTCCATGTAGTTGTCCATCTCAGCTTTTAAGGAAGTTTCTTGTGACCTAAACATGTATGTGCATGGTGCTACTCATCAGGATGAAAGAGCACTGTGAGGGAATGAGCAGGAACAGATGTATCAGCATTTGTGTATCTTGCCTGCCCTTGCATCTCTGGGCCATTTTTCCTTCCTCAAACTCCTTTCCTTCACAAACTTGTAGCAGTACAAATTCGATTTGAAGATTGGACTGAGCTGGACTTCCATAGAAGTCTTGTCAATATTCTCTTTTTTTTCTCTTCACTTGTCATGCCAACAGTCTCAGTATGGGAACACTTAGCACAGAAGCTCAGCCTAAGAGATTTTGTGGATGGGCTTTTTCTCCACAGTTTCTCAACTGGGCTGCAGTGGGAGACAGAAACCTACTGATGGGCTGGAGGAATTGTGACACCCACTGGTTCGTTCATGCATACCAGGTGTGTCACCAGGGGCTGAAGTGTTTCCTAGGAGGCCAGGAGTCCAGCTCTCACTCCCAGGAGCCCATTAGCACACCACAGAGGAGGTCCATGAAAGGCTGTCGGCAATACGGTGTCCACGGCTAAAGCATCTTCCTCTCAGCTAATTCTTAGTAAACCCACAGTCTTTAGTTAGAAATCTAGGTTCTAAAGGAATTCAAAGAAAGTTAATGAGGAAGAAATTGTGGAGAAATCAAATGTCAGGGTCTTGGAATTCAGTTTCTTCAGAGAGGCAGGAGTAATTCTTCACGACTGGGATTTTCAACCTGAAACATTATCTAAGAGAGGTTCTCAGGATTCTTTATGCTGCACAGACTGAGGAACTGACTATGGTAAGCAGTCTGTTCTGAGGTTTACACACTCAGCCAGGATGTATAAAAAAAGGTTTTATTTCTTCCTCTGACTAAGGGAAGTTAAAACTCTTCTACTCTGATTGAAATAATTCAGTATTAATTGGGCCATGAAGAGAGAACAAAAGACCTGCACAAGGGTTAGAGCATTTATGTAGGTGTCAAGGCATGTTTAAATATTTTATAATAATCATCCATTGGAGCTGAGCATCATTTCTCCAAGGTGAATGCCCTTTTCTTCTTGTTCTCTGTGAGCAGCCTTCAACACCATCTGAATCTATCTGGCTAGATACATTAGAGACCAAGAAAATTGTATGAAAAACGTCTGCAGAAGGGGGCTTCCTGAAGGACTGTGGTTGTTCAATAGCTTTGCAGCCTTGTTTCCACAGCTTCTTCCTTATTATCTCCTTAAAAATGTGGCAGCAACTCTCTTTCAGTCCTTCCTTTTAATTTTTCTACTTCTTTTCATATGGAGAAAGGAGACTGCAGCATCTCCTAATACTCACACAATCAAGAACATATGGGTGAATACCGAAGAAAAGAAAAAATACTTTGGAGAGAGGATTTTGGCAACAAGATCTCTCATATATTTACAATTTGAATTGTCCATAGTTTATCTGAGCCTGAGGTAATTCCTTAAGCACTACTGAGTCCTTCAGATTGCACCTAATAGATTGATAGATACAGATGTTGGTATTTTTGCAAATTATGCATAATCTTGCAAATATTTTCCTACGATGCTTTAGGGAGTCTTTCCGTTTCACTTATTGTTTGCACAGGGCTAGAGCTTTAATTTGGAGGTTGAAAATGGAGAAAGAGTCCTGGGTTTTTTTTCATAGAAACCTACATTCCATCATTTCCCTGATGGAAAAATTAGTCTTTCAGCAGAGAAAAGCTGGGATGGAAGAATAGGGGTAAAGTTCCTATGTTGACTGTGACAGCATATCCTACTTTTTGTCCTATGCTAAAAATCATCCTTTCTTGGGGCAGCAAGATGCATGTATCTGTTGAAGTATGATTCAAGGCAGGGGTGAGACATAATTTATGAGGCGTCCCAAAAGAGAAACTGAAAGTTCCTCATAATAAAAGCTCCTAATAACTGAAAGTTCCTAATTGCCTTCTGCTGCTCAGCAGAAGGCAATAATAGAGAACAAGGTGGAAAGCCATCAGCAGCTTGAATAAGAGGAGTTACCATACAATTAACAATGGAAAATATGTATTTTGCATTGAAGGAAACCCCAAAAATTTGCACTGACTTTAAAACAGGGCAATTGCTTGGCTCTGTGGCAATGTTTAACTAATACAGCATTAGCAAATGTCCTTTCGGTCATTTTGACAGTAATGAAAGCTTCTGCTTCTCAAGTGATTGACATGTGGAAGTAGCACTTGGTTTTCAACTGAGAATAAGGGTGATCACTTCCCCAGAAAAGCCTTACTGGCATTACTTTGTCATTACTGCTTCTGTCCTTGTTTGTGTTCATCTTGACACTTACCTCATGCTTTTTCTGCATCTGATTTTTTTCTTACCAGTTATACTGGCTGCGGAAAATTATCCTCTTTTTCTATGAGAGACTGTGGGAAGGGCACTGCAAGATTATTTATCTTATTTTTAACTTTTTCAAATACATGTTGTAGACCTTATGAAACTACTCGTGGCATTTAACCCATTCTTCAGGTAAATAAGTAACATGAATTTTTAAAACTCCTATCACATTGTCCATATCAGTGATAGGGAGATCTGAGTAAGATATGAAAGCCCATATTATCTGTGAAACAGAGACACAATTTTCAACAGAAAGTTCATCTCACAAGCCAGGGACATCCTCTCATTAGTTAAATACTGCATTTATTAGTAACTCCAGCGAAGGTTCAACACATCTATAAAATGTGATCACCCTCCTTTTCCTTTTAAAACATAACTAATGAACAGAAGTTCATTAGTTCAGTGCCTCTGTTTTCTATATCAGAGACTAGCAGTAAAGAAAAACCAAATTATTTAACAAATACATTTCAAATGTCTTTGCAATTTAAGTAAAATTAAACAAATTTGATTTGTAAAAGGTAAAAATTCTAAAAAATTGCATCAAGAACCAGCACAAGAAAAAAATATTACTCTTTTCATATTAAAAACCAATGCTTTTGGAGGCTAAAGGTAAAGACTTTTCACATTTTGAAAGCCACTATCTTACTAACAGCTCTATAGATTGCAACTTCACCGCAGTTAAAGCATTGCTTCATAGTTACTGCCTCTACCTGAGTTACATTTTGCTTTTTATCTGCCTGTTTCCTAACACTCAACAAAATGACATCATTAACTCAGAGTATTTTGATTCCAGACATGAAAATGTAGAGGTGAGTGCTTTTAGTCCAGCATTTCCCTTTAAAGGGTACTTTTGAAGGGAACAATTATTTAAAGAAAATAATGACTCAAGAAAATGCACAACACAGTACACCGTATTTCAGTAAATTTGGAACACAAAACTACAAGAGTAGAAGAAAAGGATTTTAGCTTCTACCTTTGCCATTAACAGTGTGTTATTTGTCAAGAAAAAGTGGCCAAGCTCAATCCTGTGCTTAACAGGGATGGCTCTGTAATAGTTATGTTAGATATTTCACAGAACATAGCTGATGTTAAGCAATTCAAAGTGCTCAGTTGAGAGTATTACCTTCTTTTTCTTTGGACAGTTAAAAAAATTTAAGAAAACTGGGAGCTGAAAATCATATGCAGCAATATTTAATCATTAACACATAGTTCAAGGCCAGTGATTTCCAATCTTGATCCTGATGCTGGCTTGTTTGACCTCTTTTTATTCACTTCCTGAGCTGTAAAACAGAGATAACATTTTACTTACATATTAAGATCCTCAGATATGAAACACTTAGTAATATAAAAAAGGGCAGTGTTCTAGGTAACATATATCTCCTTCTCCATATTATTTTTGTTTTTTTCCCTTGTGCTACATAAACAAAAAAAATAGTTTTTTTTTTTAACTATACTATAAATTCTTATATGCATTCACAGTCATATACATTCAAAACAGTCACATTAACTTTCAGAGTTGGGAAAGAAATTAATCTTTGCTTCAACAGAAATATAAATTTTACATGAACAATGAAAATTGAGTCATGGATTTGAAAACTGCCATGATTTTCATTTAATACAGAAATATTTTTGTTATTATGTTTTCAAGCCATTTCTCATTTCTTTACATAAAAATAACAGAGCAAAACCATTCTTACAGGAACAATTATTAGTTGTCTCCGAGTGTTAAATGAACTCTAGCTTAGCAGGGAACTCTTACATTATTCAGATGTACTAAATGTTCCTATTTTTCTGTGAAGTGTGTGTCTAGAAAAGAAGAAAGACATAATATTACATTTTTTACAGCATACGAAATAATCAGGAAAAACAAAATTTCCAAGAATGTATAAAAGAGATAAACAGCATAATGTAGTGGCTGTATGCACATGTATTCAACTGCTAGTATCAACTCTGAACAACTAACAGGACACTAAATCCCACTGATAAATGAGTTCTCAGGTTATGACTCTGTCCCACCCTTCTTGCTTTGCTGCAGGTAGGCAATGTCAGCCCGCATGGACCAGAGATTCTGCTGCTCCCTGAGTTTCAACCATCAGGAGGCAGGTGGGGACATATACTGGCTCTGTACCCAGCCATACAGTTTCTTTGCCAGAAGTAGTGCAGAAAATAACAATTAGACTAAACATTTCAGACACACAGAGAGGACTGCCAAAAAACCTGACAGATATCAAACCAGGAGGCAGTCACCTTGTGGTTGCTTTGATCTGTGCTACAACAGAAATAAGATAACCAAGCCTGAGAAGCCTGGTAAGGTAAGGTAAGGGACCTTACCAGACTGGGGGTGAAGTTCTCCTTGATCAGCTCTGAGTTCAAAGTCTTCCTTAGTCTTCCCTAGTGGAGTTGTCTAATTTATGAAATGGGAGTGAAATCCTTATAGCTATAACGACATGCAACTCTGAATATAAGCAGCTTCCTACATTCATTACGTGCTTGCTTTCTGGTAGTTTATGTGGTGATATTAATGGAAGCATTACTCTAATGTAAGAAATTTGTTTAATTCTGATCTTACTGAAACATAAAAAGAGACCACACACTGAAGTGCAAAACATAAACTGTTGGATGATGTTCTGATAAGTCATAAGGATTTATGATGCAAAATTACAGACACTAGTGTGTTTATGAATGGGGGTTTTTTTAAGTTTTATAAAGTTTTAAAGATAAGAATTAAGATATAAAAATGCAATTCAGACTGGCAGGCCATTTTTTGTACAGGTAGTATTGCTTGCCCAGTAAAACCGTGGCAGTCTCTCTTGTTTGAAATACAATTCAATTTTTGAGATTGGTTTAATGTTGGGACCTTCCAATTTTTCTTCTACTTTCAAAGTCAGTTCAAAAATTCAACCAGAAAAGTTGAGACTTAGAAATTAAACATTCTCTTCATTGCATGTTACGCCCAAGGATTCTTCTGGGAGGAAAAAAAAGTATAGGCTACAAAAATCTAGTGGGTCTTAAGAATGAGGCAGTGAACCTTCAGGTGACGACTGGGACATAGGAGGGAAGTTTAGGAGACACTGATATTCAGTTAGAGCTGATCTTCAGTTAGAGGTCATGAAGGAGATAGGCTTATGGTTGCCTATATTCAGGTGACAGCTGGCAATAACTTCCAACAGGTAAAATCTTACCTAGAGAGGGTATGGGAATGCTGACAGACTCCACATTAGTGGAAATCTACGAATTAAGCATTTTGAGAGTCTTTAGCTCATCCAAGGTCAACAAATCAACCACAAATCTATTTCTTTGCAAGCAGGAAAATCAATATTCCGTTGTTCGAAAAATTATAATCTTCCATGATTTCTATATTTTTGCTGATTTTTAGAAAGACCTGTTAGGAAATTATCCCCAGCAATAGAGTGAGAATACATATCTGGAACTAAGAACATTGTAAGAACACTAATTAGTAAGACTTAATATAGAAAAATTTTACACAGATGTAATATAGAACATTTTACCTTCCTTTCTTCTCATGTCCTTGTGGCTTTCCCACTTGTGCAAAATAGTCTCAGAATTTTGGAAGCCCTTTCAGTTATTGATTGAAATAAAACAGTTTGCTGATATAAGTGTCAGATTCCTGAAACAAAATAAAAAGAAAATTATCACATCTTCACATTTTCATTTCTGCATTTGCAAGATTTGAGTTGCAGTTTGTTTCAGGCGTTGCACTTCAGTTTTAGAATAACATATGAGCAATAAGTTTAATGGAGCATAAAATGCCCTTGCACAGAAAGCATGCTCAGAATTGCTTTTGTGATCTAGATTGCTTGAATGACGCTTTATCTAACATAGACAAGGCCTGAAAGTGCAAGTTGTTTATGCTATTGAAATATTCTACAGTTTGCTTTCTTCATTTTTGAATAGTCTGATGACAGGGAGGGCAAGTGAAGTCTGTCACCTGACAGAACACCACCTGCATTGCTCTGCCACATTTTAATGTGTGCGGTAAGTACTGAATTTTTTTCTTTGGATAATCTCCATTGCCCTCTCAGTGTTTCTTTGCCTGCACTATCTTCTAGCCGGTTTCATGTTATCTTACTATTCTGGGTGGATAGCTGTGTTTCAAGGTCTAATTCTTGAATGGCCAGATAACAGCACCATTTAATATAAGTCTGCAAGTCCACAGCAGGCTTCAGGACAATGCTGTTGCCTGTTGGAGAGCTGGCAGCAATCACAAGTAGATAGTAAGATGGTCAGGATTCTCTTATTTTGTGGCTAGTATGCCATGAGTGATAACTACAAGGATTGAGTGGAGCATGCACAACATATGTGATTGTCTCATGTGCCTTACAATGTTTGCTGACATTGCTCACTTCCTCAGAAACGGTAAGTCAGAGTAAAGCTCATTCTACATGGGGGAGGTCATGAAGAGAATAAATCTGAACAGTTTTCATTAAAATAGTGCCAGGAGCAGAAAAACTGAGGATTTTATGCATCTCTGGGAGAATATTTCACTTGCCAGATACGTGACCAACACAGAACTATGATGGGTAGTTAAAATGAGTTTTTCTTTACTGAGAAATGAGAATTGGTCATTGGAGAATTAGAAGTAGTAACTGCTTTGAGAGAGGGTAAGTTATGTATAGTAGATAATAGATTATTGGTCCATTATAGGCAAGGTGCTTTAGGAAAAAAATGGGAGGAAATAAGATGGTATAATAAGATAGAATAAGTAACAATCCCAGATAACAAAGGAAGAGAAAGGGAAAATCTAGTGGGACAGAAAGAAATGGAGATGGAAGATAATTATTACAAAATAAGGTACATAACCTACATTAATTGTACTTTTTCTTCTTTGTATCTTACTACATACGGGACTCTTAAGTCTTGGTTTTTCATCACTATGTGGCACTTCCAAATACCTAATCATGTTTGCACTCCTGCAATATGTTAGTTGAGAAGAATTAAATGGACTTTGTACATCTCATAATGTCCTTTCTTTGATCTTGTTAGCCTTAAAAGTGACTTCATCAAAGCCCAGATAGGAAACCTTTTAGCTCTGCCACCCTGGTCTTCCTCCTAAAGAATTCCTACTATTACTAAACTCAGAGGGAAAAAATGTTTTATTTAAGATAAATAAAACAAATGGAGCTTTTCAGCTGCTGCCGAATGTGCTTGAGGAGCTTCTTGTATGAAAAACCTGAAGAAAAGCAAATGAAAAGTACATGAGATAATGTTCTCCTAGAAGAATGAAGCAAAATGAGGAAAACCTAAAATCGCTGGGTTGCCATGGTTTAAATGTAAGTAGGGGGGGTTATCACTAATAAAGTGATTCCTCATGAAAAAAACCAAACAAAACAACAAACAAACAAAAAAGAGTCTGATGTGACTACCTGCTAATACCAAATAGTCATAAGTCACACCTTCCCAAAAAACAAAAAATTAATGACCTTATCTCTGACTTAGGTCTAGGGATACAGAAATATCTGAGTCAGGAAGTACAGCTGTTAAGCTGTTAAACTTTTTATGAAAGGCAAATAAAAACTGGTTTAGAAACAACGTTAACATACTGATGAAGGGAATTTTCTCACTATTTTTGCTTCTGTTTGACTTCATGCTCCTGCAGTGAAACGATCCTGAGGGTTTAGAAGTAGTGCTTTCTAGAAAGAAAACTACATGCACAGAGGTCAGGTGTTCATTATTGTGAGTTACTTCTACCTACTAAAAGCATAAGAGAGACCGTGCAGTTTCCACAATATCTATAATTCAGAAAGCCTGTAAAGAATGTGCAAATTATGTGTACATCTAGTCCTTTTAGAATTTATAGTAGTAAATAATAAAAATCATACTAAATGGCATACAAAGCTATGAAATACATCTTCATATACAAGAAAAAAAAGTATTGTTACTTGAACAGGAGAAATATGAGCTTTACAAGAAGCATCACTGACTTCAATCACCTGTTCAATGATCTTGCACTGTTATTCATTATGAAGGGTCACTGTTTGCAACCCTCATACATCCAGAGTGTAAAAAAGACCTAATTCATATAGCTTTCTGCTGAAAATCATCCACTATAGCTACAGAATAAAGCAAACTCATCCACTTGATCTGGATATGCAAGAACAGATGGTTCCTAATTAGACTCTATTAGAAACTCATCAGCATTATGTATCTGTTAGGTTTGCAACAGAAGACAAATCCCTTTTTGATATCTCTAAATGTTGTCATCCAATATTAGCAATTAGAGCATGGAAAATTTTCGTAAGACTTGGAGGTAAAAATAAAATACTTCTGTTTAATAATGATAATAGAATTAGAAAGTTTTATGATTTCTCATTCAGTGTTTCACTTAGACCATATAGACCTACAAGAAACATTAGAAAGAATGTTCTCTTAGTAAACAAATGAAATATTACGATATATTAAATATAACAACAACAACACTTCAACGTCGCTGTTGGTCGGGATTTTTGTGGGTCTTTTTTTAAACTATGCTGGAAAAAATATTTGTTTTAGGAATCAAAAAGTCATGCATCATGAACTGAGTGCCCATGATTCTATAGAAACCTAAATAAAGAAGTGTTCACTGGTGAATTGAAGGAACATAAGCATCTTCCTGCTGCTTCTTCTTTCCTCAAAGCCCATGTCCTGGATATCACCATCATTATGTGCCTCTGGACAAATCTTTAGTGTCTGCCCAAGGTGTGGTTATGGGCTTGAAGCTAAAAATTATGTTGAATAGGGGTGGGTATGATCTAAGTATTTCCAAACTGAATGTAGTATTGTATATACCTGACAGATTAGTAATCCATAATGAATTTAAGATACAACAGACATTTTAAGATTGATCACCAACAGTCAGATTAAATAACTCACTGTTCAATTTGTGATGTGATGTGCATTGACACTTTTGGCATATCTACAGGCTAAAAACTTAAACCTTTTCTTACTAAAATCACAATATTTGTACTTCAGAAAGCAACAATGTAAGACTAATACATGTATGTGTCTATTTTGTCTATTTTTTAGGAGGCAATATGAGAAGAATAATGCCATTGCAGTGAAAAAATTAAGAATAAAACCCAAATTCTTAAGGATATTTAAGAATAAAATTTCATAGCGTCATAGAATTTTTGAGGTTGGAAAAGACCTTTAAGATCATCAAGTCCAACTGTCAACCTAGTACCACCACTAAACCATGTTCTTAAATGCCACATTTACATGGTTTCTGAACACTTGCAGGAACAGTGACTCCATCACTTGTCTGGGTAGCCTGATTCACTGCCCAACTATCCCATCCATGAAAAAATTTTTCCCAATATCTAATCCAAACCTCCTCCATGGCAACCTGAAGCCATTTCCTCTGTTATTTTTAATTTTTTTTAGAGTTCTTTATATGCAATATATAAATTTTCATATTTTATAATTAAAATATTACCTAAGTCAACATTATACAAATGAACTCGAAGTAACACACCTTCAAGTAAATATCTCAGCCTTTCTTTCAGTCTGCTTTATAGTCCATCCCTTTAAGGTCAGGTTTTAAGATGTCCTAATTCTGAGTAGCTGGTAAATTTCCTCATTAATTTGTCTCTTCAGTCTGTTTAAGATGACAAAAGATGAAGCTTGTCCAAAGGAAAATAAGACTTTTCGAAGAGTAATGTTCACAATAAATACACTATTCCTATATACCACCCAAAAGTCTAGCGATCAGATATCAGTAGCAATTAAAGGCCACTAAATGTCCTGTATCCACTATACTCGATGTATGAAGCAGCTGCCACCATTTGTCCAGTTTTCCATTTAAAAGGCTGCACTGCAGTGACTCGCTCTTGAGGTGAAACTCTTTACAAAAAAGCTGCTTATGGGCAAAGTGCTTCCCTCTCAGCCAGAGTGGAGAAGTGAAAAACAACATTACTCACCAGTGCTGCTCTGCTCTTTCACTCTACTCTTTTATCCACAGAAAATACAGCCACTATTGTGAATTCTAGCTAGAAGGGAAAGGCACATACTTTCAACCTCTCAATGGTGTGATGTTCACTGAGTAAGGTGGCCTTAGTCTTACCTCTATCAACCCCCCTTTATCCATGCCCAAACGCCAGTATAGGTTTTCAGTATCACAGACCATGTAGCTCATGCAAATGCTATTAATTTCCCTACCAAGTACACTGGAAGGACATTGGTGCCACTTAAGCAGAGTTCCCAGAGGCTTTCTGGTTGCAGGAGCATAGGATACTACTGCGTGTACCTGCACCCTCATTACACCCTCCTTCTTGTCACTAGTGGTCCCTGCATCCTCATGTCCGTTGGCAAAACTGCACATGACAGTTCCCATATCCTCATTCTGTCCAAGAGGGCTGGGTAAGTCCAAGTGTGTTCAAGAGGGAGGTTGATTCTTGCTTTAGATTGAGATTTTTGTCTTTCCCACTAAATTCATTTGAGAGCAGCAGGTTGCAGAAGGGAATGTGTGTGATGATGCCTGCAAATCTGATAGGGCAATAATCTCAAGTGGGAAAGTGGTGATAATTTGCTTAGGGAGACAGTGTTTTATGTTCTCAAGCAAAACTTTAGACACCTTAATATAATGCACCAGATCCTAACATTACCAGCTATGCTACTTGCAGATTGATATGTTTATTTCTGCCAACCTTACTTTTCAACCATTCCCTCAAAACCTCCCAGTAGTACAGAAACATATAATTGTCCTGCATTATACTTTAGGTTTCATAACAATTTTAGGAAGAATTACACTTCTGAGTCTCCCTAAGAATAACTTTTTTTTTTTTTTGCCTGCCAATTACAAATTGTCCAAACCAGTTCATCCACTTCATTCCTTACTCAAAAAAAAAATAATAAAAAAAAAAAAATATATATATATATATATATACACACACATATATATGAAATAAAGCTGGGTAGCTGTTTAATTTTAGCTAACTTGTTTTGATAGCTAAATTTCTTAGTATTTCATATTCAAAAGCTTGTTTGTAGAACATAATGTAGTGAAAGTAGTGATGTTTAATATGAGAGGTCTCATGTTCTGTGGTCTTAGTGTTTGCAAGAGAATGAAAGGTTAGGGAAGGAGGGCTGGTGAGGTGTTGAAAGTAATGTGTATTCTGGCTGTCTGGGATTCTTGAAAGCTTTATGATTTGGGGAAGCACACTTTAAAATGTGCTAAAGCATTATGGAGGCTTAAATCTTCTCTTCCCCCTACTACTTCTTCTTTCACTAACTCCTTCACTAACTTCCACATCCATAACTTGGCCACAGGCATCTAAAGATGGATGAACTTATCTTGGAAACAAACAAGAAGTGAGAGAGAAAAATGCATGTGAAGATGTTTTACATTCCCTAAAGCCCTGGTATTCAGCCCTCAAATTCCCTGCTTGTTTGAGGAGATAATGGTATTAAAACCTGAGAAGAATTACAAGCTAAACCTAGGTTTTTAGTGCAGTCTCTTCTCCACTGCATTCCCTACTGTGTGTGTTTGAACTATGCCTTAACTTCTCAAACTGGATACTGAAACGATATCAGAGGCATAGGAGATCAAGCCAGAGTACACAGTCTCTGTGAGAGGTTTGCTTTTCAACTTGGAATATTTTTTCAGATTTTTTTGTAATGTTTTTGACATGCAGTTCTGAAATCTCTACTGCAGTCAGCCTGAAAGGCCTGAATCAGTTTGATGGTCAAACCACAAAGACATCACCTACTCACTCATGGTCCTCAAAGCAAAAAGGAGTGCACTTCAGTAAGAATGGAAAAGCTCTCTTGATGTGTGAAATATGTCAGTTTTCTGTGCAAAGTGAAAACTGAGGCTTCACAGGGTAAATCAGTTCAAGAAATAATAAAAAGCTCTTATTCATTTTAGAGCAAAAAGAAAAAGGAGGCAATCTTTTTAAAGCATAGCTTTAATTCAAGTGAAGTGATTAGTAGCTGATCACATACTTAATTTTAAAAGATTGAAATGAAAATAATTGCTAATGTTATTTGAATTGTTTTTAAATATATTAATCAAAATTCCTGTCTTGAATTTGAGTATTAGCTGCTACTTCACTCATACCCACATGCATTTCTATTTTAATAGTAATTTATGCTCCCTCTGATCAACTTTGAGAAGGCTCTGACTGGAAAGATTGCACGTGCTAGTGAAAAAAAAAAAAAAAAGCACAAAAGACAAGTTCTTCTAGCTGTTCTTAACAGACTCCTGTAACAAAAAGGAGAATTTACTCTTCCAAAATCCAATGAGCATACACAACAGCTAAAAGAGGGTGATCTTTCTGATACAACCATTTCTCCCACCTTTATTCACTATGCAGAGGAAAAATTGGACAAGTTTGCAGAGGTCCTTTATGTTCAGGGTGTCAGGAAAGCATCTGAAAAGTAACCTGTGTAACCTTATCTGTGCTTCATCATGAACTGAATTGACATGATTCCTTCAGAACTCACCCTCCTCTAAGACCATTATTTAGTAGTGGCTCAATAAGTCACCCCCTGGAAGAGCAGCCCCACTGACTGTGTAATATCCTAATAGAGACCATGTTTTCTCAGGGAGATTATACACAGAGTTGTTTGAAACTCCCTTCTAAGCTGTTACAATTACCTCACTTTAGATTTGGAGTAACTCCACATAACGCTAGTCTTACAACAAAGGTAAATTTTGTGCTCTGTGTATAGTTAAGGTGTATCTACAGAGTGTTGAAAAAATGTGACTTTCAAGTCTGGAAGAACTGCAGGTTATTTCCACTTCTATGAGAACTTCAAGTTTCTACTTGAGGTTGGTTCTTGAGAGAAACCAGTTTAAGAATCTATATTGATGCCACTAAACTACTCAGTTGTGGTTTTTTGAAGTAGTCAATGATTTTGTATTTTAAGATAGCTATGCATTTGTAATAAAGAGTTGTTCTGATCTGATGTTAGTTTTCCTGACAACCTACAGACATGCTTACAAAAATGGTATTTGAGAGGTGTTATTTTATTGTCATGAGAGGCAAATGCACTATAAATACAGCTTCAAGTAAAATGTAGCATATTGAAGATATATTCACTTAATTTACTTGTTAAATGTCCACTCAAACTATAAACAAATGGATACTTGAAAGCCTCTGCTTATTTTAATTTCTATTTGGATTTAATGACAACGACTTTCCGTTGTCAGTGGCATTTCTTTTCGTCTATTTTATTGTTTAGTTTTGTTTGTTCTTTTTGTTTCCCTTTAACTGACACGCTTTCAAAAGTTATGATTTATTTTTTTTATATATTTTTAAAGAATTTTTCTTTATTTAAGCAATATAAGCAATTATATTTAATATTTAAGCAATTTAAGCAATTCTTAATATAAGCAATCTTTACCTGTCAGGCATGGACAGTCATGCAAAGGGCAAACCAGAAATAGCTCCTGCAAAAAAGCTCAAAAGCACTGGGCTTAAATAATAAAGATAATAGAGTTTTTGCGTTGCTCAATATTTTTGAAAGGGAAGGAAACCTCTACTAGCTCTTCCTTTTGCAACAATCGCAGAAGTATGTTTGCTCCCTGAGTGGGTTGAATATCATTCATACACAACAGCAGAACATATTAGTGATACTTAGAACTAGAGGAAAATAATGTGCTTTTCATGAAATTACTACTTTAATTTTTCACAGGACAAAATACACTAAGATGGACTAAGATGGAGTCAAGATGTTTAATCCTGCAGAAAAACATATCTCCAGTACTGGTGGACTCAGCCTCATGAATCATAAAAATCCCTATTTCTTTCTATTTAACTTCAAAAACAGTGTTCAACACCTCAAAAATATCTTAACAGAAACTCCCTTTTCTGCTGAAATGTGGATGTGTGAAGAGAAGGCTTTGCTAGGGTTTTTTAATTACTACATTTTTTTAAAATAACAAATTTGAATAATTTTGCATTAAAAAAATTACAGGATGAACTAATACTGCTCAAAGCAACAAAACACCTTGGCTTAGAATGTATCCTCTCTGATACCCTCGACATTAGCTCCAGCATTTATCTGAAACAGCTCTGCCTGTTTTGATGGGCCTTTGAAACTGTTTTAAACCTGCTGTTCAGGAGCCATAGGCCACGTAAGGATAATTTAGGAAAAAGTAAATGTAACATAGGAACTTGGATTGCATGCAACAGAAAAAAGAAAAAATAAACCAACACAAAAATTATTAAAACTTTTGCTGTTCTGCAGACCATATATTAACAAAACACCCAACAGTCTCCAAAGACTGTGGCATAGAATAATTGAAACTTTCAATGGATATTGGGAAAGGTTCAACTTTTTATAATCAAAAAAAATCACACTATCTAAAACATGTAACTTTTTATTACTTTTGGAATTGCTGGTCTCCTTATGTTCCATAGCGGAAGCCTTAGTATACGTGCTATAAATAAAATTATAAATCGTGTCTGTGTGGGGTTTTTTTATTTCAAAGGAAAAGTTATTAGCTTTGTTAGGTATATATTCATATGTAATTATATATCACTGTAGTGGGTTAACCCTGGCCAGATACCAGGTACCCACTAAAGCCGCTCTATCACCCTCCATCTGCAACTGGACAGAGGAGAGAGACATCACTGATTACCTTCATGGGCAAAACAGACCTGCTCCCGTATGGACTACTCCATGGGCTGCAGGTGGGTCTCTGCACATCCATAGACCTCCATGGGCTGCAGGGACACAGCTGCCCCACCACGGTCTGCACCACGGGCTGCAGGGCCTCAGCTCCAGTGCCTGGAGCACCTCCTGCCCCTCCTTCTGCACCGACTTTGGTGTCTACATTGTTGTTACCGTGTTCTCACTCCGCTCTTCCCTTGATGGAATTTATTCTGCACTAAAATCTTCAGTTCTTAAATATGTTATCAGAGAGGCATTACTGTTTACTCCTGATTGGCTTGGCCTTGGCCAGTGGTAGGAAGCTGTCCTGGAGCCGGCTGGCATTGGCTCCACGGGACAGGGGAAACTTCTAGCAGCTTCTAACAGAAGCTGCATCTGTAGCCCCACCCACTACCAAAACCCAGCCACAGAAACCCACTACACACACACGGGCATAAAAAGTCAACAACAAGAAGACTCAGAGAATCTTTTTGGTATTTTTGGCTTTCATTAGTAAACAAACCTTTCAACTTTTCTATTATCTATATTGTTATTTATTGTATAATTTTTATCTGGAAAACCTCTAATTATATGCAGGAAAAGCTAAAGCTTTCTTAAAATAAAACAAACAAACAAAAAACCCCAGACTGTTGTTACTCAGGCAGGCTGATGACCCTCTTTTGCTAGATGGAGTGTACCAGGGAAGGTCTTGAAGGAACAGTATAGATGACTGATTCTGTATTATGGCAGAGGAGAATAGTATCTGACTTCCTGAAATCCTCTGTGAATCTTCCTCACTGTGACCCTCTGAATCTGTGTCTTGGTAAGAAAAGAATAGGAAGAAATTGAACCACAATAATGTTAGATCCGATCAGAGGAAAACTTGGGGTGCCACAGACAATTTTGCATTTAGCAATGAAGAAGTCAGAAGAAAGAGAAGGAATTGCTGAGTAACTGTAGCCCCGAATTTGAGAAAAATATGCTGTTTATATGGCAGTTATATATATGGCAGTTACTTTTATCAGTAAAGACGTTACCTGTACTACAGGACTCATTCTTAAAATATTGTGGAGCCAGATTTTACAAGAGAACGATCTGACAGTGAGGTACGTGTGGGCAGCAGTGCTGCCCTTTGCTCCAGGAGATGGTGGGAGAAGCTGGGGGAAGGGGATGGTGTAGCTTGCTAGTATTGCTACTCCTCTTGTGAAAAAACAGATTTTTGATAATTGGGAAATAGTGAAGTGTATTGTCAGATAGACAGCTACTGACCTCTCAGCTCTGAAAGAGAAAGTAGGCTCTCAGAGGGGAGGAGAGGTCTCTGATAGCCTTTTCCTGATCTGGGGCACAGAAATTGTGTTTACTCAGGTCCTGCTTCTTCTTCCCTTTGCAGCCAAGTAAGAAGTGCAACATTTTGTTTGTATTCATATACAGGACAGTGAAGTCTCATCTGGGTTTCCTAAATTGAGCACTGGGTGTTGGCACGATCCTGCATGCTGTTGGTTAAAATTAAGTTCAAATTGTAAAAATTCTTGCATGTTAGGGAGCAAGAGCAATTTTTGCCAAACAGTTAATCTTCTTCAAAATGAAGGATAGCACCATAAAATTATATAATTTTAAAGGAGTGATTTTGTATATAAATAAAATTTCCAGACATTGTAAACAAACCACAAAGTAAGAGACACCTCTGTCTACTCATTTGAAGGCAATATTATGACAGAAGGGAGAGAGTCACTTAGGGCTTCGTTTTTGTTGTGTTGACCCTTAAATTTTGAATGGATAATTATATTTATAAATATGTGCATATTCAACATTATTACACTTGCAATTTATTTGAGTATTTTTTAAAGTCTGTTTAGTCACTTTACCTCAAAGACCATGTGAATTGAGGATTGCTGTGTGAAAATTGACACCTTCAGTAAAAAGTTCATGAGTTCAATAACCGGAAAGAGGACTGGAGTTCACAGAGTGGTTCAGCGACTAC
>JAYRBT010000114.1:45972014-46031407 GCA_036023395.1 Myiotriccus ornatus
GAGATTGTCAGGTGAAGGGCATGAACTACAGCTGCAGGTGGTAGACCCATATGCCATTAACATCACCAGAGCTCTACGGTTTGTAGTTATAAATTTCTCTGTTATTCCATTGCAAATGTATTTATTTAGTATGTTTGAGAAGTGATTGCTGGGAAGACCACAAAGCCCTATGTGCAGTAGATTATGCTTTCTATAGTTTCTGTATTAAGCATCTACATTGTGCATTCTAGGAAAAACCCTCGGAAGAGGTTTGATTTTATAGTTTCAACTTCTGGTTTAAGAAATTTTTCATGTGCGAAGAAAATGCATGGTCCTGGTAAGATAAAAATGTCACTGCACACTGGATGTGGCAGACTCCACCAACAGATCTTGCTGCTTGTTAATGTGACGGCAGGTGCACTGTAGTGAAGACAGGCAAAACTTGGGCATGAAAGACCTAAATACTTTTCTTGAGGTCAATCCTGTCTCTCTCTATTATTTTGGACACATTTCCCATGTGCCTTTTTGTTTCAGGTTAACTTACTCTTATTTGGTTACAGAACAGAATATATGATGCTATGACATTCTGTTATGGGCCAGTTTGGAGAGATGTCTGATTAGATTATTTCAGACCAGGTCATGTGAAAGAACTATAGAAGGCATGTGTGAATGATACTGCTTGAACCAGAGCTAACCTGATGAAAAACTGTATTTATTTCTAGGTATATGAACGTCTATTATGGTAAAAGCTAAAAATACTGTGTGGTGGTCTTCAAATTGGATACAGCAGTGTAATTGCCACTGCAAAAGCAAAGCAAACAAGAAAACAATCAGTACATCTAGTAAACACTTGGCACCCCTGTTCTTTTCTGTAAGTCAAAGCAATGACGCCAATTTGACCTCTTCAGCTATAGTTAATGACAAGAATACAAACTCTTCAGAATTTGGAACACACTGGTTTGTTTCAACAAAGAATTTGGCTCACAACATTTTCAAGAGACTTTTTTTTAGCACCCATAAAAGTACAAAATCTTATGCTGTGCAATTCTGAAAGGACTTCAACCTCTCCCTGTGTGTGTCTATAGTGCGAAAAATGTTACCTTTGTCTTTTAAATTATTTTTTTTCCCACCATTTTTATTGTTTCTTATTGTATAAAGATATCTGCCAGTTTTGAGGTTGTTTTCCTGTGGAATTTTTTTCCTTTCTTTTTCACCAGCATGGGGACCCAAGTCTGTGGATTTAAAGAATTGACAAATACGGTGTCCTATAACGTAACAATTTATAAAAATAGGTATTTTTTTTGTCATTAGGAAGAATATCATGTCTGATCTTTCACACACATGTAGGTCCAGGAGAGCTTAATAAAGCATTTTGATTAATAGTCATCCATCACCAAGCAATGAAGAAATGGTAGTGGATCTGTGAGGAATGTGAGTTTAAAGAGAGCGATTTCAAAGTGTTTCTTTCCTGATAAATGAAGATAATAGATTTTGTAACTCAGGAATTGCTCCTATGGTGATGTGCAACTTTACAGACTGAAATCTCATAATAATATATATATATTTTTATTGATTAGGGCATAAACTCTCAGACTTGTGGACATTCCCTTCATCTTAGAGACCCCTTTAAGTGGAAGGACACCAATGTATCATAAAGTATATACTATAAAAGTCAAAAAAAGAAAATGGATCAAAAATAAAGGTTCATGCTCTCTGTTCAATAGAGCACTGAGTAGTATTTATATCCTATATATTAGTTTTAAAAAGTAGTGTACTTCAATACAGTGCATGTAAATGTTGGTGACCTTTGATTTGTAATTCAGCTTAGTCCCTCTTGTTTCCAGCTGGAGCTCACTTGATTTAAATCTCTTTAAAGTGAATATGAAAAGCTCTAGTCAGGCATATGAGTAGGGAAATAAGGCTTAATGCTTGTCAAGAACATAAAACATCTACATGCCATACATTGTTGTAGAAAAGTATAATTTAATAAAAACTAAGAATAAAATTGTAATACTGGCTGTACTTAAACTAATGTAATTACAAGGAAACGTACATACTTTTGGGTTTTTTTCTGAACAAATTCTTTAAGAAAAAAAAAAAATCTTCCCATTAAGAAAAGGATAAAACAAATATCTTTTGAAGAAAACTGCAGAACGATTCTAAAGTTAGTTGAAAGTCATTCCTACTTAGCTAGAGAGAGAGAACTGGCAGCAAGTATGAAAATATCTTTTCTTCCTTTAACTTTCTGCTCCAGAACTGACAAACCTAATATGAAACACAAAGATTGGTGGTGAATTACTAGATTACGGAGTCTTCATACTTCAAGTGCTCAGCACATTAACTCATATTTTGGCAGTAGTGGAATGGGGAAACATTCAAAAGTGGGCTTTTTTCTATGCTTAGATGCTGTGAAATATCTTAGTAACCTTTTACCCTTTGGGATGCCTTTGTTGAACCTAGTTCTTCAAGAAACTTAATAGATACCTACATATTATACCAAGATAGTATGGACCCAAGTGTGGATCTCTTTATAACAGCAGCAACATGAACAACAAAAAGCACCCCATCCCCAAACTAAGAAAGCCAAGTGAAGTGTTTCTAAAGTTCTCTTCAGAGAAGTCTCATGAAATTAGTACATAAGCTCAAACTGAAGTTTCACTACTCAAGTGAAGTTCTTGGAATTTTGTTCTGATTTGAAAACATAACCCAAACCCCCTAATACTTAAACAGGCATCAAAATCCTAGTTCTCTTTTAGACAATGAGAAGATGTAAATTGTATATTTTCTTTATTTTACATATACATAAGTATTTTATGATAATTTGTATACCCTATTTTTTCCTGTTTTAAAATTTATATAAGGGTAAAGTTGAAGAAAGAACTTTCTTTAATGCAAATGGTATTTCTTTCCTGAAATCATTCTTCATTGTCTGATATGACAAAAATTGCTAACGATACACACCATTACTCTAGTTTTACGTGACTGAAATCCTCGAGTTTAGTGTTTAGATGTTCCTAGGATTTTGAACATTTTATAACCTAACTTAATGTTTTGAGTATGGTAAAGCTGATAATTATTAAATATGAGGCTGACAGTTTCATTTTGGGCCTAGATTTAGCTTTCCTTACTGATGACATGTCATTAACTAATGAGGAAAAAACTATTGTTACAACAACTATGATGTGCTTAAACTGCATATGTTCTACACTTTGATAAACCATCTAGACAGTTTAATATAAAGTTAAAAAGAATAGAATAGAAAATCTCAGAGGTTTTTGCTGGTCGCATAATAACGTACTAGCAGCTGTTTGATTAGTGAGATGGTTGGACCCACAGAGCATTCATGGCTGTGTGGTTCTGAATGCTGTCCTCTGTACCAGGTTCAGGCTTTCCTCCTCTGTCTCTCACAGTTCCACACCAAGGTTTAGATAACAGAGGAGGGGGAGAATACACAGTTCTGATGGAACTGTAAGGATGTTTCAGCATTTCACAGGTCTAAGACCATGTAGGAAACACATCATATCTTGGAAGAACACTTTTTTTTACTCCACTATCCCTCACCAATCTAGAGTTTATCATGATGTCTTCTACTGTGTTTTACTAGTGTTTTGAAAAATCTTTCCAATAAAAAGTTTTTACCTCACTCTGTCCTCTGGAATCTATACTGTACTTGAGTATGTGTGTTGATTATGATGATAAAGACGATCCATTTTTCAGTTTCATTCTTAGATTTTTGCCTTCACCCTTTTAAATACAAAATGTACATTTTAAACCTTCTTATTTAGTGCAAGTTTAACTCACCTCATCTTTTTGTATAAATTCTCACTCTCCTGCCTTTTTCTGAGCACTTGAAATAACCTGTAACAGTTCTCCATTTTGTCTTCACCTTGTGCTAAGAATGACACAAGCTATAGGGAGTAGAAATGTTACATTCCACCTTTATCTTATGATAGCTCTCTATAGAAGATCATGATGACCTTTTTTGCCTACTTATCACAAGCTCACATAGCTTTAAACTGCCAGGCTACATTGGTCATGGATCATGTCATGGCAGAAATGGAGATATCCACAAGGCTCTGTATGCTTTTAAAGAGGACAGTGATAGAAACACTATTTGACAATGTTAAATTTTAAGCCAGCCTGTTTTTAATTTCTTGGTATGGGCAAAGCTTTATTATTCCATTGTTATTCCTTTAGTACTGTAGTTTTGACTTTTAGAGCAAGTAATTTCTGATTATTGCATGTCTATAAATCTTGCCTGAGGAATATTCCAGTTCTGTATTGCTTCCATGGGAATGACTTGTACCATATTTATTTATAGAAGGAAAAAAAAAACCATAGAAAAGCCAAATGCCCTTTTTCTTTTGACCTTTCTGTTACGGCTTTGAAACAAGAGTTTATTACTTATTAGGAATGATAAATAATCAACAGTCATTAAGACAAAGAAATATGTCTTGGTAAATGAATTACGCCCCCAGCACAAGACAATAGCTAGTTTCCCACGAGAGGTCCAGAAATACAATTAGTGTTGTGTTTCTGTCTTACTCCACAATAAATGTATCTGTGACCTACTAGTTTGTCACATAGGGCCAGATTCAAGTGTGAGGTTTGGCTGCATTTAGGAGCAGCAGCACTGAAAATCCCCCTCTCAGATGCTGCCCAGCTCTGTCAGGGCCTAGATTTGAAGGCTATGAAAACTGTTCTTTTTTTTATATGCCCTCTCCATTTGTTATAGTTGAGATAACACTGGAAACCTTGGCACACATTTCACATTTGGAATAGCTGGGGTTTCAAAAATAGGCATTCTACAAACAGGCTAGTCCTATACTTATATTAAGAGTATGGCTGAAACATAAGTTTGAGATCTGAAAAAAAAAAAAAATTACATTGTTCGCTACCCCTAACATCTGTGAGATAATGGTCAGAAGAGTCTTTGAGACAGATATAGACCTTAGTATCTATCTCCTTCTAGGATGGTGTATGAATCAGCAGAATATTAAGGGTATTTTCCTTTTGCTGAAACTGTTTTGTTGCAGCAAGGATTATTTGCGCTGCTTAGAAACAGAAACTTTATCAAAGTGAGATTTCTCCCCTATTATGGTTCATACTTTAAAGAGGATATGTGCTTTAGCTTTATAAATTAAAAAAAAAAAAAATCTGATTCAGAAAAATAATCTTTTTTCTTCCTAATTCATGGACTGTTACTGTTAACAATTCAGAAAACACTAAGTGGACCTGAAACTACTAGTGTTTGTGCTAAAGGTAAATCACGATGCAGCTTCTAAATTTTAGTCTTATTAACCACCATTTTTCTTATATGCGTCTTTCTTCCTGTAAGTTGAAGGTGAGTAATTACTGGTTTTCAGTAGACAAGTCCTTTCCACACTTATTATCTATACACTGACAAGACCTTTGAAAAAACAGGGTCGTGCCCTTCTATTCACAGAGAGTTGAGCTCCCTTAAGGTGGTGAGCAAGAACACTGCATTGGGCATCACCTGTGCCAGTATGTACTTCACTAATGAGTTCAATATTTTGTATTAAATGTATCACCTCTGAAATTAAAGCAAAAGAACCCAAACAATATTTTTGTTCTTCACAGCAGTCACCATATTTTGTTTTCATAGTAAAAGCTGCCCTGTCAGTATGACAAATCATGGATTTGTCAGTCCCTGTGTGGTAGCTGAAAATGAATTTTCTTTCACGAGATCATGTGTTTCCTTGTTAAATTTAACCATTTTTCTTTGCTAGAAATAGGTTTTTGACAGGGATAAGATGGAAGGAAGAGGAAGGGTTCTGTTTGTTTTCTTAGTAGTTTTTATTAGGTTCATTATGGAAGATTTGCTTAAAGGCTACATCCTGTCAGAAATCCTCAGGGAAGAATGGGATGAGATCAGGGTCAGAAAATGTCACTGGCTGCTAAAGAGAAATGTGATACTATCCACTACAAAGCAAGACGAAGAGGAAAAGTTACACTGACCTGTTCTGTCTGCTATTGAAGCCACACTTGATTCTCATTTTCCAGTGAAAAAGCTCAAGTGCAGAAAGATACAAATTATCTGCGCAAACATCATTTTGGGAAAAGTATCTTAATAATTAGGCATCCAGGGAGATGAAGGTGCTGCTTTATCACTACAGTGGTAAAGAGTACTGATATCACTTTAATTAAAAATTCGCAGCCTATCACATTTTTTACTCATCATTTAAAATCCCAGCACATACTTTATTTCTTGAATTTTGGGGAAAAAAAAAAAAAAAAAAAAAAGGATTCAATTTTATTTGGACTCTCAAAAAACTAATTTAGTGAGTGTAAAAAAAACTTCAGAGACCACCCTGGAGACTTAAGTTCTTGGTGTTTGCAGAAAAGCAGCACAATTTTTCACTTTATGAGCAAGCATGTCAGAACCTTTGTTACATTACCCAATCTTGAGCCTAATATTCTCAGAACTGATAGTAAATTTGCCATTCCTTAGTTTGCAGATACTCTTCCATCAGGTGTGCTTCAGTCCCAGTGTGGGAAAAGACCAAGAAAACAAGCCCTCTTTTTAGGTGGGAGGATAGCTTGGTTTCTCTGACTTTATTTCCTTCTAACTGATTCCGACAGTATCAAGAGTAATTAAGGTTCTAATATATAGCCTCAGACACCAGAGATTTGATGTAGACTAGGGTCATTTTTCATACAGGTCAACAAGCAGCAACTGACTCAAAGCTGTAAATCCTACTGAGAGAGTGACTTAAATTGGTGATCTGATGTGGAGCAGTCCATATTCCTAAGATCTGAAAGGAAGAAGTGACAAGGAAAATGATGTTATGGAATTTTTATGACCCCTTCATTAGTTGCTCAGGGGTTATGAAACTGTTACAAAGGAATGGAAAAATTATGAATGATAGAAATAATGACACCAATAGTGACTGGAATAATTGCATTGAGGTTTATTATCATCAGGGAGAGAATGAAGGAAAAATAAGGGGAATGGAAAACCAAACTAAATAGGCAAGGAGACAAAAGAAAAATAAAAACGAGCATTTTATATAGTTGTGAAGAAGGACAGAAAAAGATTAAATATTTTTCATAGGGGACAAAAATTTTATTTCTCTTCTTTTTTTTTTCCTTATAGTTCTGGCTGCTACCTCTCTGACTTCTGTGTATTCTATGACTATTTGTAGGTAGGCTCAGGAAATGTGGGTTAGACGAATGGACACTGAGGATATTGAGGTGCTGGAGCAGGTCCAGAGAAGAGCAACCAGGCTGGTGAAGGGACTTGAGCACAAGCCCTGTGAAGAGAGGCTGAGGGAGCTGAGGTTGTTTAGTCTGGAGGAGGCTCAGGGGAAGCCTCATCACTCTACAGTTACCTGAAAGGAGGTTGTAGCCAGGTGGGGGTTGGTCTCTTCTCACAGGCAATTATCAGTAAGACAAGAGGGCATGGTCTTAAGCTCTGTCAGGGGAGGTTTAGGTGAGATATTAGGAAGAAATTCTTTACAGAGAGGATAATCAGGCATTGGAATGGGCTGCCCAGGGAGGTGGTGGATTCTCTGTCCCTGGAGGTGTTTAAGATGAGACTTGATTTGGCACTCAGTGCCATGGTCTAGTAATCACAGTTACTAGATTCAATGACAATGAGCGACAGATGAGAAGCAATGGCCATAAACTGAAACATAAGAAGTTCCACCTCAACACTAGGAAGAACTTTACAAGAGGGGTGGTGAAGCACTGGAACAGGCTGCCTGGGGAGGTCACGGAGTCTCCCTCTCTGAAGACATTCAAAATCCACTTGGACACATTCCTGTGTAACCTGCTCTGCCTTGGTAGTGGGGTTGGATGTCTTCAGAGGTTCTTTCTAACCCTAATGATTCTGTGATTCCATCACATGCTGGTTTTTCTACTATCTTTGCTTTTTTCCTAGTCCATTGTTTTTAAATTAATAAAATGCCCTTTAGTGCATGAACAAGTTTTGCCTACAACAACATCCGAAAGAAATGTGCAAGGCAACAAATTAAAATCAAACTTAAACAGTGACTCTGCTCATTTTTTGTTGGCTTTGCAATTACAAAACATCATTCATTCTGTAGATGAAAAAAAGGCTTAGAATAATGTCTGCAATATACAGAACAGCAAGTTCTGTTGAAACCTGTTACATCACTGAAATAATAATGAATACAATTGTGCAGGTAATATTTTGATGGAAATAGGTGCAGTTTAATTATCCACTGAATATTCATAAGAATGAATCATCAGAATGTTCTAATTCTGCCCCAAGAGTAAAAGGGTAAGATAAATATTTTAAAGATATTATGTATTTTAAATAATTAGTAGTCATTAAAGAAGTTATCAAATAGTTAAGTTTGTTTTAAAGGTCTTGCCTAGAGCTTCAGTTCTGTTAGAGTAAAAATCTTAAAGAAGAAAAAGCCTCAAACTTCTAAATACCTCACAATTTTTTTCATATACAATTTCATTTATTCACAAGAGAACATAGGAAAGATTTAAAAAACCAATCAACAAAAAAAAAAAAAACCAAAACACCACCACCACCACAACAACAAAATAAAACAAAACAAAACAAAACAAACAAAAAACAAACAAAACAAAACAAAAACTCCAAAACCAAACAAAACCAATGCATAGCTATGGTTGGGGTTGAAAAGTAAATATCTGCATTCCTTTAGCTCTGCATCTGAAACCCAGAAAATGGCTAAATACGTTTTGCTGCTACAGACAAGACATTTCAAGGTATATGAAAGCTTCCAGAGACTGAAGGATCCCAGAAGGATATGAATGCACTATCACTTTGAACATAAGTACAATATTTTGTGACATTTCCTCAGAATGTTATCTTCACAGAAGAGCTTGTGGACCAACACATATAAATGTTCCTTAGCCACTGCCAGGGAATGTGAACTGCCTTAATACCGGAAGACATTAAGAGACTTCACATAACTGTCCTACTGCTTCTCTTCTGTGAAGATAAAAATCTCATAAGATTTTCTTCATTAAACATGTCATAGGACAAATTCTGCAACTGTTACTCATACCGAGTAAAAGATTATCACGTGAACAGCAATAGTTGCATCAAAATGCGTATTGTGATGGGAATGTCTTTCAGTAAATCATCCAAAATTAAGTCAAAGCTCCACATGGTCTCCAGTGGTGGTTTAAGGGAATAAGATCATTACCTGCAAGTTATTGGTGAGAAAAAGCAAATTAAATTCAGAAATCTTCTACATGCCTAATATGAATGCTAATACAAATTGGACAAGTGAGATATTAAATGTTTGAGATGAAGGCAATGTGGGTCAGTGATGTAGCCTGCCCCACACACAACTGAAAATGCAAAACTACCTTATAGATTCATTCAGCATTCAGCATTTCACTTTCCTACAGGACAAAAAAAAAGTACATAGAATTAGAAAATTCATGAACAGAACACTTTTTGAAAAATTAGCATGGTTTTCTTATGGCTGCTAGAATTAGACAAAAATTGTATGCATTGGAAAGGCAGGACATTATGCTTAAAATTACTTTTTAGACCATTTTGGTTTTAAATAAGTCTATCAGTTAGTGAACAATAAATTTTGTTAAGAAAAATTTGTCATTGCCATAAAATATCCAAGTGCACTATATTGATGGACCCTCAAATCTGTATGAAATGTGTCAATGAGACTTGAGGATTAATGACAATAACACATGCTTTTGAACAAATGCCTTTATTTGACCTCTGTCTGGTGAAATTGAACCATTGGTAGGAGAGTTTTCCTCTGTACTTGAAGAAGACATCCACTAGCCATGTGGGAAGAGGAAATGTCCAAGCTCATTTTTAGTGTTTTGTACAGAACAAAGGTTTTAGCTGGAACCATATTATCTCAGGTCAGCATAGCACTCACTTGAAGCCTGGTAAAGTGCAACTCCTATGCTAGGTTCAAATAGGGGTTATTGTTTTTTAGTTTCAAACCAAGACCCAGAGTTTAAAATCTGTATGTGCAAATCCAAAATTCAATGCTAGCATACAATTCAGCAGAGTATAAAAAGCCAAGTGTGTAACATATATTTCTCAGCTCATGTAGACAGCTGTGACAAGAGTTTGTGTAAAATGTTCCCCTATCCCCCTAGGAAATTAGTAAGAAGCATTGTGTGCCACTAATTTTCAAATAAGCTACAAAATCAAAGATAATCAGTATCTGTCAGTGATGAGCTTAATTTTGAAAGGCAATTACAATCAGTGATTATTTTCTTCAAGATATTGGTTTGCTAATAGTTGTGGTCTGGCGCACATTCAGGGTAGAGATTTCTGCCTGCTTTCTGGATGCGGTGAGCTCACCCTGTCCCCTGTGAGCTGCCGCAAAACTCTCCCATCACTGCAGGGTTTAGCAGCGTGACAGTATGTTTCCATAGAGCCCGAGATGCACTTTTACCGTCTGAAATGTCTGTGTGGGTGTTTGTCTCTTGGTTCATTGCTTCACCAGTCACTGTGTCTAATTTGGAATTACTTTTGCTTTTGCATGTTCTTTCCTTCTTGCCTTTCTATAAACTCTAGGCTGCAAGCAGAAGCTCCTGAAATCTCCTAATTAAAACCCTGTGCTAGCAGGGCGTGATGACTGTGTCTTTGTTGCTTTAGTCAGAGTAAAGATTTCCAGATGTTTGTCATGTTTGGATTTCTTTGATCAGCTGTTAATATTATGTATATGCAACATATAACACACAAAGCAAGTGTTCCAATTTTTAACAGGTGACAAATTTTCTGGTATTTGACCCGTTTTTTCTCTTGTTCGCTTGAAATTTTACACAGTCAGTCCTCCAGGTGTTTTCGTGTCAGTCAGGGTGACCTTAGACTTCATCAGTTTCCAGCATAACGTGACTTATAGAAGCTAAACTGGGATGGAGTAGCGGGATGCTGGGGAAGACAAGAATGTGATAATGGAGATAAACAACTAGAAAATTTATGTTTAGAAATATTCCTTATATTTTAATTTTTTATGAAGCAAGCATATAGGGATGAAGTGTCACATCTATAGATCATACAGTACTAATAAAATTATTCTCAGTTGTTGTGAATAGGCAAAATTCCTGTGAAAACAAATCCATCATTGCGTAGCAGCATTTGAAGCTGGGAATTCATGCAGCAGAAGCCGGCTGGGATTTCACAGCCAGCGGCATATGACCTGCATTATTTGACAACAGCAGCCTCAACAAAGTGCCAGTTGCCAGTCTCAGCCTTCAAGGATCTGTATCTGAAGGCTGTCACAGCAGTGTGTTTACACAGAAATGACTGTGAAATGTGTTGCCATGTCAGCGTGACCAGCTGTCTCCCTTCAGTGACTAAGAGAGTCATCTAGGTTGTGTTCCAGGGTATGTTCGTTACAAAGATTTTCACTCTTTCTCCAGGACTGAGCAGTGATACTTGCCATTAGCACATGTGTGTTTACTAGTCTGGTTGTGCAAGGCCACCTGCAGATATTTGGTACTTTAAGGCCTATATTTCAAGTGAGTGATTGTCTGAAGCTGTCTGAAATGTGAGACTATAAGTAAAGTTAAAAATCACCCAAATCTGCAGTCAGTTTTGGAAAATTGTTGATGTGTATTTCATCAGTCCTATGAATACAGAAGCAGTAAGTTAAGGCCATCTTGCAAACAGCTTAGGTCAGTCTCTGATTCTGCACATATATATTTGAATGCAAGCCAACTTGAGGCTCCTGATTATCTGAAAAATCTCAGTTCAGATAGTCTGAAAAAAGTCTTTCTTAAGATTTCCAGATATGTTTTTTATGCTGACCGTAGTGTGTCGTCGAGCTACAAAGCATTTCAAGCTCAGGTGCCATGTAGACACACTGGTTTTGGATCCAGAGTTTGCTCACTGTGAGACAAATGCCAGCTGTGGCTTGTGTGATACAGGAAATTAAGGATGCACACTAAAAAAAATCTTTTTGAAGTGTTTGGCTGGGCACCTTCTTCTTGGAAAGCATGCTTTATTCTTCTGTGATATAGCTCCAAAAGCTAAAGGATAACAGTAAGTCTTCACATTACATGGATGTTGTGAAATACAGTGCTGTGTGAGAATCCCATCATCAGTTGCTCTGATGAGTGCTATAAAATCCCATTGTATACACGACAGAATCTAGATGGTGGTTTAGATATAAAGGATGTATGTTGAATGAGGAAGCCAAAATAAAACAATGAATTTCTGATCATGTAATAAGTGCCAGAGATTTTAGGTAGTACTTATAACAGAAATTGTGATATAGTGGAATATGTATGTGGAATAGTGAAAAAATATATTGAAATACCTAACATTGTGTCACATCAGCTTCTCACAAGGAAAATGAATTAAATGCATGTTGTTGGCTTTAACTTTGACACTTAAAAATTCCTCATCTTTTAAATTACTTATAAACAAACAAAGTAAACAAAATTCTTAAATGTATTCTAATATCCCTCACCTGTTATATTTTCTAATTTTACTGTAACATGCTCTACTATTAATATATGAACATGTTTGTGAGGGGGGAGGAGTGCTCAAAATCCTCCTCTAGTATGGTTGATCTCAGAAGTCACTGAGTCACACCAGTGCATACATAATTCTCCTGGATCTCAGAACCTCAGATACTCATGATCTTTCATGCTTACTTTCCTTTACCCACCACCTTCATGTCTCTGAAGGCAAAAGGAAATCCCGTACAGACTCCAGGTCATGGTGCAGGGGATGTTTTCATGTTATGGGTTCCAGGCTTGTTCTGGAAGCACAGAGTATTCTGATGTTCACAAAAATGCTTGATGCTTACACTAGCTTTAATTTTAATGGAGGTTGATGTGATTTCTTGGCAGGTTTCAGGGTACTCTCATCCACCTTTTATTCAACAGGAAAGTTAAAAATCATGGATCATTTTAAAAAGCTAATGGATAACAAATATTCCTCTATACTGCGCTTGGTTTTATTATTTTTACCTTCTGTTATTTCAGCCACAGAATAATAAATGTTTATGTCCAAGACTGCAGCATTCATTGGCTCAAACACTGTTGCAAGTGTAAGAAGACATTGTTATTAAGCGTTGCAAAGAGATGAGATGACCTGACAAGAAACACTGATGAAAAAAATGTGATAAGGTTTGTAGGTCTCTTGTGCAGTGCCATGACCCCTCCACTGCATCTGTCCAGAAATTACTGAACAAAGAACAACAGGGTAAGATGAAATATTCTGTCTGTCTAAAACAGAGAGAAAAGGCAAAAAATATATATTGTTGATATGCAAAATAAGCCGATGCCTAGGCTTTGTTTCCCCTAGGCATCTTGGAAGGAAAAATACATTTTAGAAGGGATTATAAAGAGGTTAAGCATCTTACTTTGCAGGTTTTTAAGATACCAACCTTCCTAGTAGTAGTCTAAATCATCAAAGGAAGAACACACAAGGAAGATGGAGGGTGATGATCAGAGGTAGGAATGAATCTCAAGGAGTGAATAAAAAATGAGAAGCAGTGAAGGGCCTTCATTATTATTTTTTCACAGAAGTGACTGAACGTTTTAAGTATTTTAATTATTCACTGACACCAGCGAACTTGCTGAGGAGACATATAATATGGTGTAATATTGCAAATTGTTTAAGGAGAAACTTTTCCATAAAATTCTGTCCATATATTTCTGCACTGGTGTCCCTCCACAGAAAAACCTTCCCACAACCAAGGGCTTATCGTAACAATTTCCTTGATCTATATCATATCTTGGGATATCAAGTTTCTCACAGTTTCTTTCAAAATGATGACAACTTTAAGGGGAAAGTGCATTTGAGTATATGTGTTGTTGCAGCAGCTTTCTCCCCATTTCCTAGCACTAATCCAAGTTCCAATCCTACGCTTGTCTTCAGCATAGCTGTCTTCTCCCTTTCCTCATAAACAGCTGTTAGAATGGATGCATAATTTACCAAAGTCCTGTCCTCGAGTTACCCTTGCACAGAACAGTGAATCATATGTTTCCTCTTATGCAAGTAGCCATCATTGTTCTTCATCTCCTACCCCATGCTATTCATGACCTATTTGAAACTATTTCATAAACTAATGATATGCAATGCCACAAAATGATGGAACTATGTTCTGTTGCTTATTTTTTAAAGAAATTACAGACATGGACTGAGGAAAAAGAATATCCTTGAGATCAGGTACAATGTCTCATTAAGCTTGGGCGTGGAAGAACCAGATAAACTCCAGTGTGTATTTTCTGTTTTCTAGCTCTGTAGGTTTATTCTTTCCTGAAAACGTTTTAGTAACAGAAAGTAGCTAAACTGAATTCAGAAGTTTTAAAGATATATTAAAAAGACCCTATCAGGTTGTAGCTGAATATTCATAAGGAGTAAAAAATATTGTTTTGTTCTCTAAATACTTTTTTAAAGTTTTGGTTATATCTTTAGGATAATAAAAATCAATATAATTGGCAAGTAGATGTCAATTTCCTTCTTCAAAATTGTTGAAGAACACTAAAATTGAAGATATGTAAAAAAAAAATATTGTGAAAGCACAGTCATGTGTGAACAATGAAAAAGAAATATCTGGACTTCTACAGATCCCTTTAATCTTATTTCTTGAAAAGAAAAAAAATGTGTACAAGTAGCTCTGAAGTTATTTGTCCTATATATAATTGTCTTGAATTGATAGATGAAGATGCCTATATAGACAATAGAGCTGTTTGGTTTTTTCTTCAAAATGCTGAATTTTGTGTCCAGATTTAATAAAATAGGTCTTGGTTTTGACTCAAACTAAGGAGTCCTCATTCTCCAAAGTTTGTCTTATTATATTTGGAAAGTCAATTTACTGTTGATGACAAAAGAAAAAACAAGGTTTTATTCTCATTATTTTTTTGTGTGATATTATAACTACACTTACTACATATATGATTCAAAATAGGAATAGAATGAGCCCACAAAAGTGCAGTAACATTTGAATTTCTAGGCTAAGCTATTCCAGACATAATATATTTCAAAGATAAAAAATAACATTTTTTCCAAAATGAAAGAAAAGAAGCATATGCTTCCTGAAAATGAGTTGTTTGATTTTCCAAACAACAGAAAACACATAAAAAGAAATGTAAACAGATTTTATTTTGTAACAGTTACATTATGGATAAGTATGTGTAAAAAAATACAGAGAAAACCAAATTTGTCAGGGAAAATTGAATTAAGATGACAACTGTGCTAGAAGTAAATCCTGGTTTTTAACATATTTTTCTTCATATGAATTGATACCTCCACTTTGCTTTCTACAGATACTTGGATAAGACATAATGATTCATAGGCACTGCAGATATGTATTTTATGTTTTCATTTCATCACCATGTCATATGATACCATTTTCTAACTCAGAGGATATCCAAACCCTTAGACTAGACCTCCTTTGGACCACTGTCAAAAGTACTCATGAATCTTACATGTATACTTGCATATACATCACCATCAAATTCATTGTAATTTTAGTCAGAACATGTAGGAAGAAATGTAAAAAATAATAAAAACATAAAAACTATAATTTCATGAGAGGCGTGCACATAAAGGGGTCAAAAACACATACTATTGAACCTTAAGATATAAAAGAAAGGAGGATGTTAACAGAATTTTATGGGAAAAGAATATTTGATTTCCTAGTGGAAAGCAAGAAAACTATATCTTAGTCTCAAGTGAGAATGAGTGACCAAACAATGCAAATATTAGACTATAATTTAAGATTCAGAACTCTGAGAAAAATGAATTCTGACTCTGTACTTCCTTCTACTTCATTTTGCCTCCTCCTTTGTCAGAAATGAACCTGTAAGGAAAATGTAGAAATTAGAGATACGAAAATCAGAATTATTTACTTATTAGGGTCATGGGTGGGTTGTTAAGTCATTGCTCTTCTGGTTCTTATTAAAGCACTTACAGAGTCATATTTCAAAATAGTTCACCATCCCATCTTGACAGGGGTATGGGAAAACTGTTAGAGGTCTTAGATGGGTTTAATATGTGCTGATGGTGAGGTCTTCCCAAAGCTTAAGCTGAAAGGTTTACAAAGGTGGCGCTTTACAAGTGATCCAGAGATACATGGCATTTTAAAATAGTATCTGAAAAGAATTTCAAATCAGACAAAGGACCGTGTTAAAATGCGAATTATGCATCATCCTCCCATGTACTTCATGCACTCCTGAACTTGTCTTCCCTTCTCTTGTTCCTTCTATCTCCCAGCCAGCCCCAAACTATATTGTGACTCTCAGATTTCAGAAAATTATTGAGACAGGTTATACTTCTGTCACCTCATATTTCTCACATCCTATTTGTGAAAAGAGACTAAATTAATCCATTAAACATGTAATAATGGGAATTAGAGTAAGGAACTGTCATGTACATGCAGTTTAAGGCCAGGAAGCATGCTAAGGATAAAGATTTTCCTGATCTTGGAAGCTAAGTTTAATTAAAGAAGCGTGTGTGGAATCTACTATGAGTGTGAATCCAGGCCAAGTCCTATTCTAAATCTGAAAAATACTGCTTCTAGCACACAACTTTTTAAAGGTCAATAGCTGGTGGTCATTCAGGACTAACAGACTGACTTGAAGTGAACTTTTTCACACTTTATGTTAGTGTGCCATTTTAAAATCAGTGTGGTTCACTGCAGTTAATCCAAATTTAAACAAATATACAAAAAATAATTACAGCTTACAATTCTAAATCCTTTCTAAGATATAAGTGTACAACTATAGAAACACATAATTTGGAGGTGTGTTCACAGAATTTGACTTCTTTGGTAAATAAATTAAACCATCTTAAATCTATATGTAGAAAATTATGGGGTTTTTTTCAGAATTTGTTATTTAGTTGTTTGTTTTCAGATCAATGTTTCTTGACTTTTAAATAGCCTTTAGAGCAGGATGGCAGTCAGGCTCTGGGCCAACAGCATCAATGATGAGAAACAGAGCCAGAAAACCTGGACCATTAAGAAGCTGGACAGATATATTCATAAATCTTACCAGACATCAACAGGATACCTGGAACTCAGGCATCTCTATATGCTTGCAACTTGCTAGGAGATGTACAGAAGAGATTAGTGCTCAGGGTAGATAAGCTGTCAAAACAGAAATATCAAAAGATAGGAGCTAGTGTAATCAAAGCTTTTTCTTGATTTCCTTTTATTTGATTCAGATATGTGACACTGTTTTGTTTGTTTGTTTGGGTTTCTGTTTTTTTTTATTTATTTTATTTACCTTGGCATTTTATAATAACAAGTTGTTTTCTTATAAATATGCACATCTTGTACTCTGCATGGTGATCCACTTCTTTCACTGCTTCCTCTTAGGCATGAAAGAGGGACTTAATAAACTTGTTAGAATAGACCAGCTGCACATTCTAATATCAAGCATGTTGGCAGCTTTGATACTGTAGGTATTTATCCACAAGCAAAACTCTATCAGAAATCAAATCTTAATTTTGCAGAAATGGTGGGAAACAGGACTGGACTTCAGAAACTTAAGTCTCTAGTGGTATTGATCACAGAGGGTTTAAGGTATATTGAGAAAGTGGAATGAAATAAACCTAATTTCCAGATAAATTCTGACCCTTTCTGATTGGATTAATAATGTAAATTATTTCAAATGCCCATCCAATTTATAGCAATTGTGAGTTCATCGCTTAATTGTTCAAAGTGTGCCTGTTTGGTGTAATTTTTACTTGTAAATCAATTCCCTGAGAAACTACTGTTTCTTAGAAGTACCTAAATTGTTATATCAGTTTTCTTGCTAATTTGCTTAGTGAGCTTGGACAGGTCACTGATTTTCTCAAGAGGTTAGTCTATACAGCAAACTGATAGCATAGTACCCAAAACCACTTCTTGTCTTAAAAGAGTTAGCTCAGGTGTGAAGAAGGGTCTGTGCATGGCAGTCCAATGTTTTTCTGTCTGGACTGATTCACCTTGCAAGAGAGTTAAGCTTACCCTCAATGATCTCTATCCACTATTACAGGAAAGGCTTACTCTATCTTTCTGCTATGAACCTGAGTTAGTTACATGTTCACTGTACTACATCCCAATGTGTTTTAGTCTTATCAAGTCAACATCGCATCTATGTGTATTTCAGTGCATAAGAAGATCTCTTCACAGGGGAAGCCTTGAGATTGCCACACACACCCACACTCCTTTTGCTAGGGAACTCATTATTAGAAAACAAAATATCCAAAACTCAAGAAATAATTCACGCAGTGTTATTTTTGCAGGAACATGTTTCCAACACTGCAACTTATACTTTCATCACTATTAGCAAGTTATTTCCCCAAGTTATTTCCTACGCACATAGCATGCCCGGTGTCCCTGCTGAAACTCTTAGTGTGTAGGCATACCCCAGCTTCATTAGTTTCTTGATCCACAGAAGCGGACTGATAACATGCACTTAGCTACCGCAAACAAGGCTATGCTGTAAAACAGAGGGGAACAGCAGCCATGTTTTCTTATTTCTCTGGTCCTTTAGGAGTACTGGTACTCATCCCACAGCAAATTATATATTTTACATTTGAGAACATTTCCAGCTGATTTGGGCCCAGTTTTTTAAGTACTCACACTACATCCTTTCTGTATTCCATTGTTTTTCCTTTGTATTGTAACTGTCAGGCTCATGCCTCTCTGACAGTACTTTGTGGCTTCCAGAAATAAGGCAGCAATTTTTACCTTTTCTCTACTGCCTTAACTGAAAACTCAGTATCTTTTGAGGATGTCTCTGTGTTTTCTTTACAAGCTCTATACTAAACAGTGTTGTTACTGCTTGTCAGAGCTCTTGATTTATAGAAAAATGTGATAATAGAATAAGCCTTTTTTAATTTTAATTGTCTGATTTAATGCTTCATTGTTCTCATATTGCCTTGAGACTTGAATGTAACAGTTGGATGTGTAACTTAACACCAAATGACACTAATAACTATGAGGCTATTTGTTCATCAGTCTTGTCTGGAAAATTTCGTGTTATGCTCTTTCATACTGCTTAGTCAATAAAAAACTCATACACCATAAAAGACACATGCAGAGGGTTCTGGGTATAGGATAATCAGTTGTCCTGGAGTAGAGATGGACTGAGAATTGGTTTGAAAGTTTGCTGGTCAAGCAAACGATATGTAAAATAATATCAGTCTTACTTTAAGAAAATCACTTATTATTGATTTAAGACAAATGTCTTCCTGAAGGGTTTTTTTATCCAGATAAAAGTCTAAATGCTTCATATTAAAAATATCAAAGCAACATATTCTTTTTTTAAAAAAAGAAATTATTTGCTACCAATTCTGCTGGGTTTTTTGGCTGGAGCAGCTGAAATTCAACTGGGATTAGAATCTGCAGTCATCCTGAAAATATGTCCTTTTCTGTTTAAAAAGGAATATGTATTACAACAACAACAACAAAATATCTGGAAAAAAAGGAAACCAAACCCAACACACAAAAAAATTCCACTCAAGTATATATATCTGAATTAATTGACCAGCATATGGAGGCCATGACTGCAGTCCAGCCAAGCCTCAAAGTGCATACTCTTCTTTATTTTGGGTCGTCTTTCCATTTACTCTACTGAGTGATAAATTTATTATTAGTCCAGGTAATCTCATGATCTAAGAATGGTAGTAATACAAACTTTTAGCAAGATAATGAGCAAACGAAAAAAAATGTATTTGTCAATCCTGTATCGATGATGAGTGCCCTGAGAGTATAAATGAGCATTTTTACATAATTCTGTGTTTATTGATATCTGAGCCATATTCATTCTGTTCTGTTTTTCTTCTTCTGTGGGTGGTGTCACAGGAATCTGATGTGACTGAGAGAGACAAATTCTGCTTTGCTCCAAGCACCACCAGAGACCTGATTCACTGCTATTACAGGGGCGGCCCTGTGGAACTGTTATACTTTTTCATCCCAGATTAATCATGAGCCAGGTAGAATAATGTAATTATTCCTTCTCAAACATTTTTATTAAACCTTGGGGATGTTAGAATTTATATTCAAAGCCACAGTAAAGTTCGGATCTTTCTGAACGATGACTGTTTCTCTTCCCTGATCGTGGCTCCCTGCAGTGTTCAGAAAGCACGAATATCTGATTTTCAAGAAAAGTGTCAAGGACCTCAAAATAGATATCAGACATATATTATGAAAGATTTTTTTTATTATTATTATATAATTTTTAATTTTAAAGCTTTGATTTTTACTTAGTTTTTTAATAGGTATTCATCTCTGGCCTTCCAGGTGTTTCTTCCCTATTAAAAATAGACCCTCTCCCCTTAGCACAGTGGCAAAATTGGTTTTGAAAACAAAAAAACCCAATCTTGGGAAATTTTAAGCATAAAAGACAGAAGGAAGACTATATGCAAAAATAATCCTCTCTTAAGAAATCTGTGATGAAACTGTAATTTTTACACATTGCTATTTTTTATTAAAGCTGTGTTCAGAAAGACATCTTCCTATATATTCTTTGTGTGTACTGCAAATTTTTATTTTTATAGCCAATTATAGCATCAATCAGTCAGAGGAAGTTTTGTTTGATAGCATAGCTCTAAATTACACGCTAGTTTCTGCAGCAGCACACCAACAGAAGTATGATTTATACTGGAAAAAACCCAGAAGTAATAAAAGGAGAATATGAAGGTCACATATAAGCTACCAACCACTCTTGGTGGTTGGTTTTTCGAGGGGGGAAGAGCCCAGAGGGGTCTGGAAGAATCTTTTATGTCCCTGACTGTTGCATAAGAGACATACAGATATACATGTTCTGATTTGTTTTTAAAGACATATGCAAATCCCCCACAGTATGCTCTTATTCTTCAGTAAACTGAAAACTGGTTAGCAGAGCAGAAGTGGAGCAACCAGGAGAGGGCCAGTGGGTGGAGACAATCTTTGCTATACAGTTATAACTTAATTAAATCTATTTGTACTCTTTGAATAAAAATATGTGGGAAGTGAGTAAATTCTTACAGAACTATCCACTGCAGAATAAATTTCTTTTTCGATTTGTGGTAAAACTCTGAAAAGAAAAGCTGTCCAGGGCAAAAGTTTTTTTAATCTTCTTAAATATGTACTATGTATAAAAATACATACCACAAGTATATATGCAAAATACATACATGCATACATATATACATGTAAAATATAGAGTGAGAAAAATAAATTTGGCTACATTGTTATGGACAGTGCCCTATATTCCCTTGTGTTTTTATACAGTCCTACAACTTAATTATAAGTATTGAGGTGACATTTTGCTGGGTTGTACCTTCTTGGGGAAGATCCAAATTTTTGTTACTTTTCTTCAGGGATGTTGTTAGTCACTATTTACCAAAACCCTCAGCTTGAGTCTCTTTTTTTCTAATAATTGATAGGTAATTTTTTTTTTGATTGCTCTAGGCATTTGTTTTAAACTTGGAATAGAAGTAAGACACAAAATTTGTGTAGATATTGACTAGTGGCTAAGTAAGTGGCAAGTGTGTGTATCATCTAGTTATTAGCATTCTGTGTTTCAATTATTCTGAGAGCGAAGTGCACACCATAGGGCCAGACCTAAAGTATGGTAGCAAACCAGCTCTTCCCAGCACATCCTGAGGCAAGTTTCTCTAGAGAGGCCTTACCAAACACCATACAAGGGTTTACTGCATTGTGCCGCTGGTAGGGTTTATATTGCTTAGTAGAACCGTCTGAATTGTGTGATAAACCCTGCCCGCTTCAATAAACACCTGTAATACAGCCAAATGAGAAGTTTTACACAACTGAGGAAAAAGAAGAATGTACGGCATACAAATACAGCAGGAAAACAGGTGTCTTGGAAAAGGATCTCAAAGAAAATGATGCAGGGATTTACAATGGATAGACAACTCAGTTGTAGCTGCCATTGTAATCCTGGGTCAGAAAGGTCTAATTCAATCATTAGATAAATACAGAGAGTGAATAGAAGGGCAGAAGTGATTTTTTTTCTGTACTGGGAATTTTTGTCCAACATTTATAAAAAGGTTGTTGAAAATCTGAAGAGATGCCAGAGTGAGTTGTAAGAATGGGTTCAGGGGTTCAGGAAGGTACATAGAGCTTAGTGTGTTCAAATTATCAAAAGCAAGTCTGAGAAGTGAGTTGAATCATGAACATGAGCACCTTTAGAGGGAGAAAACACTGGAAAGTAAAGGGCTCTCTAATACAGGAGAGAGAGGAGCGGCAAGGACTATTAGCTGCAGACCAGGACCAAGGCAACTGAAACACATGATTTTAAACAGCAAGTATGGTCAATCCGTGGGCAAATGGTGAAGGGGTGTAGATTTCCCATGCCTCAAGGTCTCCATAACCAGAATAGGAGCCTTCTGGGTAGAAGAAGAAAAGCAGCAGATGAACTGACCACACTGGAGTCAATCCAAGACCTGTCAGGAGCAGACCCTGCATAAGTCAGAAGTCCATAAAGCTTATTGCAGAAAGTCAGGGCAGAAAAGGAAACCACAGTTTGTAGCTCTGCTCTGGCCATTCTCACCTAACCCAAGCCCTACACACCACTCCGGGTTTAGGAAGAAAGGCAAGATCCTGGTGTAGGAAATGTGAAGGAAGGATGCAGTGGGAGTAATGTGGGTTTAGATACCTTCTTCTGCCATAAAGCTGTGGTGCCCTGGGCAGGAAGAGGGAACAAAACACGCTGAAAAATGCAGAGATAACAACCTGAAAGGGAGCGTGGGCCGTGTCAGCCCTCAGTGATGCCTGTGCTGACAGCCTGCTAAGGCTCCAGGGCCCCATTTTGTGTCAGTTTGCTCCTATGAGTCACTGTCGCATGCGTGCTCATATATATGTATATACTCCCCCATTCACCAAAATAGCCACAAAGTTATTTATTATTCATGAAAAGTCCAATTTCAGAGTCATTGCCTCTACCTTTAGTCACGGTCTAAGTTGTTTTTCTTTACTAATAATCCAGTCACAATTTTCATGGAAAATAATTATAAAGAAGTTGTTCTAAATATTTTTGCACGTGTATCCCCAGTGAATTTTCCATAAATACACATATGCCTTCACACAGTTCAATTTAGTTTAACTATGCAATCATTTCTCTTAATTTTTGCCTTGCTGAATGGAAGGATTTCTGTTTAACTAGACATTATGTGTTGGAGTAGTCATAATTAGAGAAGGAAAAACAAATATCTAAAGTTCTGATATAGTGGTGGTGTTCCCTGACTTCATTTTGGAAAGTAGAATATTGAAATAATTAATCTGACACCTCTTGTATTTCAAGCAGATTTCTTTTTCTAGAGGGTAATGTATATTCGATCACATTTTTTCTTTTTCTTTGAACTTCTCTTAACTGATTTCGAGTTGGATAGAAGCATGTTTCTGGCAAATAGAGCTGTTTATAGGGAGGAAGGGTAAAAGCCTTCTAGTTCTAGCTGGAATGTTCTTTCCTCTGAACATGTCACTAGAAATATAAAGAGTTGTGACTCAAACTCCAACGTTAGAACTTTAGCCATAGATAATTTTTTTCCAACAATTTTTCTTGTTGCTTTTTTTTTCTTTTCCTGTGGGTTCTCTATTAAATATAGAGAGAGAGGTTTCACACAATCCCAGATTTTATTTTGTCTTAGAGAAACCTTCAGTAACTAAAATTTATGGAAAACTGCTGTTAATGAGACTTGTCCTACAAGTAAAGAATATGAATAAGACACTCTTCTTTGACATTCAGCTTCTAACACTTCATTTGGGTACTGTTAAATGCTGAAAATACATTCCCTTCATACATATATTTTGCCATGCAGAAGGTGCTTTCATGGCGTCCTGAACTTATTGCAGCTTGGAACACTTTATCTGTCTGTGTTGCTGAATCTTTGCTGCTATTTTCACTCATAGTACTTAAATGTAAATGTATATTTCTGCTTTTAGATTGAAAGCTTATTTCACTTGTGCCAATATACAGCTTTCAGAAGGTAATAATACACTTTCTAATTTTTTTCTCACTCCTTTTAGATTTGAACTGAAAAACTGGAAGCAGGTATCATGTATCCATTTACAATGCAAATACTAATCACCCATGTGTTAGGGGCTTCTTCATTCTTTTAAAAACTAGTTCCTTTAGATAAGAAAACTATTCAGCTTGAAAACAAAATTAATAAATTCTATTGTGAGTGCTATAAAAATATTAACATTTACTTCTTCCATCCTAAGGAAGCAGAGCAGTTTCAGAGATCTATAAATCTCAGTCCTTATAACATTATCCACCATGTTTCACTTTGGTACTTGTGTCAAAATAACTCCATGGAGTCAATCCAATATTACAAACATTCTCAGAGATCATGGTCTTGTTAACCATGATGGCTGCTCAGCCTAATGATGGATGAATTTATTCATCAGCATGAGAAGTTTTCAAGTGGGGGAAGGTAATAAATCTAGTGGCTAACAAAATCCCCTCCCAGAGATCTCCTGAAGGGATGGGAATTCTGAAGAGTCTAAAGATTGTCTCTTTTGTATTTGCAGGAGAACTGAATAAGAACAACCAGCAGTCAGACTTCAGAATATTTTAGTTATCTGTATGTATTAGCACATTTAGGGGATAGTACAAACTTTTATTCTCTAATAGGTCTGTTGGATAGAAAATTATACCAACTTTGGGTCCTATCTTATTGCCTTAGAGGTACCTCAGCAAAGACTAGAGAGATCCTGAAGAAAGCTGTGGGGGATTTTAACCTTTTTTTTTTTTTCCCTGAAAAGTTCATCCATCTGAGATTGTTAAAAAAGTTGACTAGAAATCAGCTGGTCAACCCGAAGGCTGTCAAGTAGCTAGTAAGGAATCTATATTATCCAGATTTGATTAATAGCCAAGACTCTGAAAATACAGCCTTCAACACCATTCTAAACTTCTAGTAATACAAGTCTCTGGCATTTGTCGAAAGTGGCAGAATCCTGGCTCCAAATAAAATGACAGTATCACAGTCAAAATGGGAAGACAGCAATATTACAATTTCACAAAGTGATTAGTTCCTCCCTAAGAATTTATGTACTTGCAGTAAATTCAGAATCTGCCATTATTTCTTAATCTGATGTTAACATAAAAGGAAAGTCAAGATAACTTTTGCATTTTATAATATTTTGTCTTTTTCTTTGCTTTTCTGGCCAAAAGATGAAACATGAGAAATACTGTCTTTTTGGAGTAATATTCATTATTTTGCCTGCCTGTGGCTGTCTTTACAGAACAAATGCTTCCTTGTAACATCAGAGGCCATTCCATAAAAGTGTGGGGTGAGCTGATGAAAGAGTTGCAACAAGCAAGTACTGCTTTACATTCTCTGAAAAGTGGTATGATGTTGTATTTCTACTTATCTTGCTGAGAAAACAATGTAAGTTACTCACTTTTTTGTAATATCTTTTAACAAGCCCTCTTAGCTGTGTAGTTATGTGCAATAATATCCGGGATAGTAAAGATCTTCAAATGGAAAAGGGGAGATTGTGTTATAAAATAAAAGTGTTCCCTTTTTTGAGATCTGAAAAAAGTAGCCTTCAGACAGGTGTATTTTCTGTATTAACTATTCTGTGCTACATGTCCTTGGGTGACTAGTTCTAAATCTGAAAAAAGTAGGTTACAAATTAAAGACACTCAGATACATTCCTTTCAAAAAGAAATATTAAAAGAGATCCTTACATCTTTCAGAAAAGCAATTTCAGTCAGATAAATGTGCATTTATACAAGGTTGATTAATGTTGTAAGAAAAAAAATTAAAGAAACGACACTAGATAAACAGGAACCCTGATGCCGTGGTAGACATAAGAACAGACTAACCAAAGCTTGGTTAGTTACTTTTGAATAAGTTGGTTTTGAATGAAAGGTCCTTATGTTTCTTTTCTCTTTTGTGCTCTATCAAGCCATCAATCTTCATGTAATTCAAAGAGAGAGGGTGGAGGGAAGAGCTGAAAACTTGGGCTCTTATGGGAGAGGAAAATAATCTTAAATAAATAAATCTTAAAATAAACCTAACTCCTTAATTTGTCAGTCAGTAACTTGAAATATTTTTTGTATTTTAATTAATCTCAGGAATCAGAGACGCCGTATTCACGTTGTCCGATATTGTATACAAGGAAGTAGAAGGTGAACAATTGATTGTGGGTCATTCATACAAATAATGTGTTTGATCCTTTGTTGACTGAGAAAGGAGATGACGATAAAGCAGGGTACTCGTGTAGGTACTTCACCCACCAAGAAGGCAAAAGCATGCAATTCAAGGGAAGAGCTGTTTCTATACAGAGCACTTTTAAGGTAAGAGACAAAGTCCATTACTTGTAGAGTGAAGGATGTATTGAAGTGCCTCAGGAGGACTTCAGGCATGACTGTGGACGTGGGTCTGCAGGGTCATGTTTTTGTTTTGGTGGGTTGTTTTTTTTTTTTGTTTTTTTTTCATTTTAAGCTTTATGAATTAAAATCTGTAGATTGGCCTTTTGAAACAGGATTTAACTGCATGGCTCTGCCAGTAAGTGCAAACACTGTGTCGTTTCTGTTCCTTTGTTCCTTCTGTTCATCACTTCATAATTGAATAGGCATTGTAATAACAAAAACTTTGTTGTGCTCCAAACACAGCTTAGGCAACATGGTACAAAGAGTACAGGATGGTATCTCTTAGACCATCATTAGTGCTCCAACTCTGTTATCTATAAAATGAAATCAAAACACTGGCAAAGCGTCTGGAAGCTGAAATCTGGCACTTAAGCAAAGAAACAGGGAAACTTTATTTGAATTGAGCAATTCATCCCTGTCTTCCATCATGATGTCTGCCAAAATAAGATATTCTTCTTCTGTTGAATTTCTAGGCCGTGTTTCATTCTGGCTGTTATTTTATATGAGCTTCTTGACTTCTTTCTATCATTAGCTTTTTCTTCTGTGGTTTTTAAAGTTCTAAAGAAAATAAATTACTTGAACCTATGGATAAAAAGAAAAAACTATATGCACCAACTAAGACTGCTGAAGCAAAGAGCATAATAAATAAATCGTTTCAGAGGAAAGTAAAGTGAAAAAAGTAGCAAAATAGGGAGACATATAGCAACAAAATAAGGGAAATTCAGTAGCTTTTCTCAACAACTTCTTTTTGCAAAAACTTCTTACATTACCCCTAACACATAAATTTCTGTGTTAATTTATGGGTTTTTGTTGCTGTTTCTGTTTTCCAGTTCTAATAGTATTTTGATATGAATGTAGTATTTTGAATAATGAAATAACAATGGAAAAATACCCTGAAAAGTTTGCCACAGGGTTAACATTTAAACTTAAATACATAAACAATATTACTTGAAGCTACTCAAAGTTAAAATCATCTCTAAATGAGTGAGGCTCACTGAAAAGAGGTTCAGAAAAGAGATGTTCTCTGGCCTTGAATTTTTGCCTAATAATGACATCAAAATCAACAGCTTCTACTATATATCCAGTGTTTTGTGTTTCACAAAAACAAGAAATAAATAAGCATTGGCCATTCTGATTTTCTGCTATTTTTATCAGAACAAGCTTCTTTCTCCCCATGATGAACTATGGAATAAAATGCCAGTATTACAGCTTTCCAATTAGACTTGTAAAGCTGTAGAAAAAGAAAATGGTAGACCACAATGATTGATTGCTAGTAGTGATTTTCCTAGTAGTAAAATGAGAGAAAATCCTTAGTGCAATGAAGAATTTCACAATTATAATCCCTTCTTACTGCTATGCTTTTCTGACCAAACTATAAGGGGAAAAAAGGAAGTGGTGCTATGAGAGTGTCAGAGTGGGAAAAGAGGAGATTTGGGCAAAGAAGCAAGGAAATTAGTTTTCTTAAAGACAGACACACTTAAAAAAATGTAAATGGATCCAGGCACTGGTCTAAGACTAAAATATATTTAGGAATGTTGGGGTATCCAAGACAAGCAGAAGAGAGTGAATGTCTATAATTTCTAGCTGCATGCATACTTTTCCTCTGTTAAATATGTTATTGATTACAGGAGCTCCAAACAAGAGATATTTGTATTTCCACTAATAGGTGCTTCTGAAATGGAGGAAAAGTATATTCCCAGAGTGCTTGTAAAGCTGTCACCTGGGGAAAAGCTTTAAAATTGTTTGAAACTCTGAATCTGATTCTCCAGGGAAGCGAGGATGCACAAGCTCCTCTGCCAATGAGGTTAAAAAGTTAATGTCTGTACCTGGCATCCATTCAGATCAAGGGAAATATAAGAACATGTGGGCCTAATATTATGGGATTCAAAAGAGCAGCTCTGTGAACATTCACCTGGGGTATACAATATGTTTGTTACATAAGATAATTATATGAGAAGAGCTCATCAAAAGAACATTATTAAAGTTGCAAACTAAAAATCAGGGCTATTAGTTTCTCTACAGTTTTGCTGTTGGGCTCATGATTGTTCTCTGGATGTTGATGTTTCTATTTCTTATGTTCTCTTTGTCAACACATAAAAGACTTAAGGACACAGTCTAAAGGACACACATTAAAGCTCCTTTTAAGAGAGAAAATCAAAATTAATTAGGACACCATATATTAACTTTCAGAGATGTTACTCCATGGGAGAAGTAACAAGAGAGAGGACACTTACTGCATGATTAAGCAGAAGTCCACAGTTCTGCATCTTTCTGGTAGGGTTCTTGAGAGGATGTTTAGAATCTCCAGCATAAACTCTCGGGTCAGTACTATCTTTGGAGCTACATACACGAGGCACGTATAATAAAACAACCAAGAGTCTTTGAAAAGAAGAGCCCTCAAAGGCAAATATACAAAGAAAAGCTGAAGACCCAGGGAATTTAAGGTCAACAGAATGTAAAGGTGTTAAGCTTGACCACTAGCCTGTCAAGTGAAAAAAAATTGACTTGATTTGTTAGTCTTTGTTACATAAATTTGAAACCAAGACACTAATGACTTATCCAAGGTCCTATTAGTAATTCAGACCCAGAAGGGATTTAGATTTCTGTCTAGCCTATTAGGCCTCCAAGATAGCTTGCTCCCCCTTCCACTGGATATATATCTGAGTCTTCCCTGAAGTAAGACAAGTCACTCAACATCGAAACATTTAAATATAGGCTACTATTTTTTCTTAATTTTTCATGTGTTTTCTCATTGTATTACTTTCTATCATTTATCCTATCAATCTATTCTATCCAAAATCTACAGTCACAGTCTGTTCTTCAACTGTTAACAAGTCACTTCAGCTGGAATAGTTTTGAGTGGAGAAGTCATTGCTTCAAATAAGTGAATCTATGCAAATATGTAGATTTTTTCTGGAATGAAACTGAACCTGCACCATAAACTCACACTATAGCTGATTATTTCTAGCTTTCAGAACAATTTTAAAATAACGATATTTTTATTAGAATTAGAAGTAATGAAATCTCACAAAGGCAAATTTCCTGGTCAGGTGAAAATAGTTTGAAACTGGATGGTTTGGGTTTTGCAGCAGTTTTTCACAGATGTTTTCCTTGTTATTTTTTTGTTTTCTATCAATGAGCTACTGATTTACTCCACTGAGCAATTAAAAGCAAAACTTAAGGAGTTAAATTCTGGCTTGGTTGAAGACAGTGGGACTTTTATTCCTGAAATGAATACCACAGTGACCCAACCCTTCCTCCCTAATTAATCGCATTAACATTTGCAAAAAAAAAAAAAAGAAAAAAAGGAAGTTTTGCCTCTGTCTACCCAAACAAACAGGAAAGTTGCATGTTTAAATATGGTTGTTCCTATGAAGTACTGAAAAACTATTTTGGAAACTTTCCCATCAAAGCAGCTGTGTTCTTTTAGCTTGAATCTGACTAAGGACCCTGTTTTTCATTCACATTGCAAGAACTACCAAATGCAAAGCCATTAAAAGGAGCTTTTAAGATGACTTGAGCAGAGTTCACATTTTTAAATGTTAAGGGATTAAATTTTTGGTAAAAATATTTTAAAATGAAGTCATCTATAAAACATTTTGATAGTCAATGATAAAATCCTTTTCAGTCCTTTAGTCTTAATGAATACCTCTTAATAGTTTCCATATATTATTTTATCATTACTTTGTTTTCTGTTTGTCACTTGTTTTCATGAGAATTACATAAAATATTATATAAATATAAATACATATATTATATATATACATACCAAGTAAGCAGTACTGTGAGAATATAAAGATGATCTGTTAATAAAGTAACCTATCCTTCAGTAATATTTAAGAATTCAGTGTTTCATCATGAATAGCTAGACACAAAAATTTCCATATCCTTGACTCATTGTCCTATGCAAATGAAATGAAATAACTTCAGTAGGTAAAGCAAGACAGAACAGAGCAGAAAAATGCTTTGCTCTTTAGTGACGGCAAAATAAAATGCCATATTGATAATATGGAAATGACAAAAAGGATATCCCATTGAGGTACTATCAGCTATGCAGCTCTTGTTCCAGAGGACTGACTCCAGGAAATTAGAAAAACAGTCAAAATGCTCTTGGTTCCTATTTCATTACTTTGCTTCATACATATCAATTACAAACTTTAGCCCTTTGTCAGGGCTGACTCACTTGAAAAACAGGGGCTTTCTCATGTCTGATTTCTCAACACCTGAAAACTGCCATCCATGAGGTTATAAATACTGAAAAATAAGGATGTGAACCATTAATTGTTAATTATAAAGATAGAACATTAAATAATAATAATAATAATAATAAAGGACTTAATGAAAATTCTATTCTTTGCTGGTAACCATGGTATATATATTTATTGTTGGAGTGAACTTTAAAGCAACAGAAGAGTATTTGTTTGCCAGATGAAAATACTTCTCAAATTTCACTGTGCTGTCATAGTGATTCAAGAAATGTTTTTCATTTATTTTTTACAAAACCCTCTTTTTGCATTTCCATTTGACTTTTTATGGTTTTCCTCCTCAGAAATTAAGCAGATGCATGCAAAATTAACCCCAAAGAAAGTTATTTTATTTTTTATGAGTTTATATTTTGTCATAATGAATATCTGGGTGGTTATTTCACATTTGAAGTAGTTCTATAATAGTTTTCCTTTATTACTTTATAATGTGCATGTCAGCAGTTTTCACAGGTGATTGCCTTATATCTCCTGAAGCAAAGACTAATTTCTAGCTTGTTTCTCATCTGGATAACTGCATACTGAGAGAATAGAAAAGAAGTAACTGTTACTTTCAGAGAAGTCCTGTTCAAGATTAGTCAGTGCTTTTGCTAATGTTGTTTTTTGGAAAACTGTCCACTAGAGCTGTCAGAAAATTTTCATTTGAAACACTCTCTCTTTAAACAGATTTCTTCCAGGGCAGGGGTCACTCCAACTTCCTTAGGTAGGTAGATTAGGTGATTCAAGATGTTGAATTAACTTCAATGTCACATCAAATGTTTAACCAATTCTCCAGGAGATCATGTGTCTCTTACAGATCTTAGGTTAGTTATACTTGTTATTTGAGCAAGTGTCCTAGTTACCTCTAGTATCATCAATATCTGGCACCAGAAAACTTCCTCAATGGATGCTGTTTATTTGAGGGCTGCTATTTTAATAAATAAAAATTTATGGACTTCATGTTTTCATTTTTCCACTGGAATTTCTCAGAATCAATGCAGTAAACCAGGAAAAAGTATAGATAATATTCAATAAGATTACCACAATATTATGGTGAAACTTATGCTTGGAAAAAAAAGTCAGCTGATGGGAGATCTAAGAAATTATACAGTTGTGAATGGTATGGTAAGCATAGATAAAAATTGAATAATTATTGTTTCTCTTAAACTGAGTGTAATTATTTGATACCAGACTGTAAACCCTTTATTTTCCCGGAACAGAGAAAATTTTTACAGGAATTTTTTAGACACAAGTGTAAGCTAACTTCAGCTGTAGCTATTATGAATAATAACTCAAATTCAAATTCTAGGTCAGGAAATTTCTAGAAATTTCTAGAAATATTCTCACTACTGCTGGGAAGATAAAATGACCAAAAGATAAGGTTCATTCTTATACTCTAATCTTGCATTAGTAGTCACTCTTAGACAAGTGGTTTGCTACACCTATGATCTGACCGGGTTGTCTTGGTGAAGTAACCTGTCTACCAGGAAGCATGTTAAGAGGCAAATTACAATCTTTATAGGAAATGAGGTGATAATGGGGGTGGAGATGTTACTAGTTGGCTCGGTTGGGTATATAAATGAGTCTCTTTCACTTGCCTCATGTAGCCTTCCTGGTAGTGTTGTTGAACACACGTGCCACAATTCACCATATACTTTCTTACAAATCTATCTGACAAATTTACCTGAGTGTAAAGCTCTGAGAAGTTCTGCTCCTTTGTAATAGCATCATGTCATGTGCTGCTGTTTCTCTTGCGTATAGATTCCATTTGTTTCAGATCACTGTCTGAAGTGATAAAAACCTCAGAACAGAGCATGGACTTGTTTTCAGGAACACTGCTTTGTCCCTTACTCTCTGTACCACAGCTGATGCTATAAATGATCTGGCTCATTTCCATTGCCTGACAGACTGAAACTGGAGTGGCAATGCCAGTAGCCACCAACCATATGCAGGACTGAAAGCAGTTATAATCCAAAGCAAAATAAATGAAAATCAATAACAAACATTTTCAGGGCATGTTCTGCATCAGTTTCTAATTCTTCCTATTGAAAATTAAATTTCAAAGAAGTTCTCACAGTAAAGTCTAAGAAAAATTGATGTGGGGGGGAGAATAGCACAGGTAGGTACAGATTCTTTTCGCTGTTATATTTATATTCTAGGGTTTTACTTTTCAAGTCAGCTACTTCTGTGAATCTAGTTAGAGCTGTCAGGAAGTGTTCTCCCATGAAACATAGAAATGAGGAACCCTTGCCAATGACTCCAAGTGATTAATGCACATGGGACTATTTCATAAGCAAATGCAAAATATGATCTATTTTGCTGGTTTGCCACAGATGATTTCTTCAAAGTTGTCTTTCGTATCTTAGCCTTCTGTCTTTGAATGAGAAAAGTCTGTTGTCTGAAGGAAACTGATTCCAAATGCTGTAAGTTCAGGTCTTCTCAGCTGTGCTGTACTATCAAATATGATTATTCTTATTTTTCATATAGTCATTAGATAAACATCCTTACTGCTTTTATCCACTGATTTATAGATTTATGAATTATAAAGATCGCTTACTAACAGTTGAAATGTTCTAAGATCCCATAGCAGGCTCTATTCTTTAAAATTTTCCATTCATTTTTGCTATATCTACAAAACAATTTTAAATATTTGGACCCAGATTGAGTAAGAGGTTAATGTTAAATGCTAAGATCATTGCAGTAAATTTACAAAAAAAAAAAAAAAGAAATCCCATTAATTTCAGAGAGTTTTCACCCAAAACTTTTATATACTTTGGGCAGAATTCATTAAGGGTCTATGAGTCAGACACGATAGGCCAAATGAGTCATCTCATCTGTGCTTCCTACATGAACAACCCAGAGAGCACAACTCTTTCTGGCACAAAGAGCTTGCTTCTCAGATAGGGATGAGGTTGCCAGTCTGAAAAGGTCTTCTCCTTTCCACTAATGATGCAGCATTTGTAGACAACAACTTTAAACTAAATACCTATTTTTAGATGTCTAAATTCAGAAGAAATGAATTAAAAAAAAATATACACCACTTAATGTTATACATTTCATATCTTTAACCAAAATTAGTCCTCCTTAAATCAGGTTACTCATAGAATCAAATCTTTCCTAATCTCTATGCATATTTACCTTGTAAATTTTAGGCTGAAGGGGGAGGAGGGTTGTTTTTTTTTTCTTTACCTTCCAAGGTTATCAATCAACAAATTCATTCATTCTTTCATTCATTCATTTGTTAAAGGCTCAATAGTTATACTGTGTCATAAACACTAGTTACTTAAAGGAAAACTACTCTAAGAATATGTGTATAGGACTATAAGGCACCTTCAGACCGAAAAGCCTCTCTTGCGCATCTGAAAGCTTCCAGGTAGGTGAGCCAAAAAGGCAAAAGCCAAGACTGAAGAAGTCAGAAAAAGGCAGAACAGAGGGCATGGATGAGGAAACTTACAGCAAAGAATGTCTCAGTGTTAATTTACAGAACACCTGTTATTTCAAAAGAATCAGCCAGAGGATTTCACATGCTGGCCCTATGAATATGCATGTAGACTGGCTCACAGCAAGTGGAAAACTACCTTGAATTTACCAGATCTAGAAAACATCTGCTGAAACATAAATTCCTACCACACTAAAGCTCTGAGGTTGTTTATGCACTAAAATGTGCCGTTGGCTTTTCCTTATAACACATGGAAAAAAGGAGAAACCTAATAATCATTTTTTTGGAGCTTAGAAAAGGATACTATGCCAGTTGATAGTATATCATTGAAAAGATATTTGAAAATGTTTCCTTTTGTGTTATAATTGTGGGATGTCTTCTGGGACACGTTTTCCTTCCAGGAGAGTGATGGACAGCAGGTGACCAATCGATTAGAAGCTGTCTAAGGAGCAACCAAAAGAAAGGTGAGAACTGACCGAGGGAAAGGAAAAGAAAACAGCAGACATCCTGCCCTGAGATCAGCATGGTTCAATGAGTTTTCCCATGCTGCAGTAATTACTGACCTTGCTTCTCACCATGCTGTTGCCTCCAGTGAAGATGAATAAAAGAGAAGTACCTGAGCTGGTGGGGTGATCTCATTTAAGTGAGGTGAAGAGGGCCAGACACAGGTCCCACAGCAGACACCCTACAGCTCCTCTTACAGTCTCTCTGAATCACCAGCCTGTGGCCAGATGCTTGGGTAATAACTGTTTTAAGATATACAGCCAATGAAATTCCTCTAATGCTGCTCCAAAGTCAGAGGAAAAAACCTCAGCAACAAACAGAAGATGGTTGCTTTCTCGGTTACAGTAATATGAAATGTGAAATGTAAGAGCTTTTATTTGTTTTGAGGTTGTTGATGTTGATTTAAGTCACTGTTACCCCAGTGGCTGGACTGCAAGCACCTTAAGAAGAGATAGAGATAATTTTCACTGTATAGGAATCTTGGAAATTTTAGAAAGCAGTATAGACTCTACATTAAAAAGCATAACCAAAATTAACCTCTAAAAATAAGAAAGAAAAATGAATATTCTGAATAATTTTTCTTTGGGATTCTGCAATAACATTAGAAATTGTTCCTTTTTTCCTAGACACTGCATAGGTGCTATAGAAAATGCTAAGGTAGATGGGTTTCTTCTCATTACCTTCTTTTTTTTCTGTAAAATGAATAGTGGTTATAGTGGTTTTGTGCAGATTTCAATTGTTTTTAGAAAAGCCATTGTTCCGTTGATATTAAAAAGAAAAAATAAGCTGTAAATCTCATCCTGTGTAAGGAAATTACTTTTATTTTATTAAATTACACGCATGTACAGTGTGTTTAATTCAAAAAAAGAGATAGCTTAATAGTATAATACGTATTCCATTGTATTAGATGCAACCAGCTGCCAGAGAAGTAGCAGCAAATGAGAGACTAATAGAATAGAGAGGATAATACCCTTTAATGCCTTTCTTATGTATTCCACAAATCCTCTTGATATCTTCATGTGGGAAGAAGTCGACATGGTGCTGCAGGCTTGGGCAGAAACTGCTATGCAGACTGTGTTGTATCTGACTTCTGAACTGCAGGAAGGTTGTACTTCATTTCCTTATTTGAAAAAATCTATTGTGTTTATAATTTTTGGTGAATTGGGAGGATTTGATCACCCTTAATATACAACAAGTTTCACTTCCACCTCTAGAAATTAGTGTAAATGAGATGTTCCAGTAAATTCTGACAAAGACAGATACATTTTGCTTTTGATGGTCCATGAACTGTATTTCAGCAGAATCATTGAGAGACAAGTGTTTTGTCGTAGTCCTTATCCACCCTTTTGGTATATCCACGATCTGTTTTCCTTTAGAGAGTTCAGTCACTGTCATGTTGTTTGTAGAAGTTAAAGCCAAGCAGGCACATGCAGTATTGGACTATAGGTAGTATATAAACCAAATGTGAATTTGTAGTCTGGATTCATTAGAAAAATTGGTAACTACATGTTTTTACATATCTCCAGTTCATTTCCAGTGATAAAAGCTTGCTCTCTGTTTATTACATTAACACAATAAAGCTCTAAGTAATTTGTTCTGGCAACTGACATACAGATTTTAATAAGGTAATTTGTTAAGGAATTCTTTTAAAATATTAGAGGTCTAAAGGTGCAACAGAACAGTGAGAAATAAAGATTTTGGCTTTTCCTGGAGTAAGATTGTTATGCACTGTTACAAAGCAACTGTCATCGAACGATTTATATGTTCATTCTACTGCTCACTATAATTATGATCACAATTAAACATCAAAAATTGTTACTGTCAGTTTTGGAATGCACGAGGCTGAAAAGACAGTTTGCAGTGCAATGAATTTTATTATTATTAAAGACTGGTTAATCATAGTAAGATGCAGTTGATCAATCTGGAAATCTCACACATTTAGGAATGTGTCACCAACCTGATTCACTTAATTGTGTGATTATTTTTCCAGTTACATTTCAGCCATCTCTGTGAAAACAGCAAACTTAAATGTTCTTCTTCTTTCACTGTCCTTGTCCAAACCATCATGGGCAGATTACACCTTTTCCTAAGCATTTTTTAATGCAATTGGAAATCCTTTGTAAACACATTTGGACTGCTGTATTGTTATTATTAAAAAGACACTTCCATGGACTTGTAAGTAAGGTACAAAGTATTAAATTTATGTCCTCAAATTAGACCTTGGACTCAGAAAATTTTCATTTGAAATTCTCTCTTTTAGCATTATGAGATAGCATTCTGAATATATAGAATTAAAGCATTTTGCTCCTGTTTCATTGGTTGGTCCAACTGGAGTTTTGAATTTAGTGCTTGTATTACTGAAGATTTGTACTTAGGTGAAGTAGAACAGCTTTAAATATTTAACACAATCATCATATGTTTCAGTGTTATTTGACTTATTTTTAACCTCAGCAAGTGTATAAATTTTTATATCACAGTTACTTCTGATCTCAGAGAGAAGGGGCATTTCAATTGTTGTGCTTGACCTCAGCTATAGAATCCCAATTTTTTAGCAAGTGAAGGACTCAAGCCCTTGAAAAGTATCAAGAACTGCTTTCTCTATTGAATTTAATTCTGCAAGTTCTGCAACATTTGACATTTATTGTAACAAATAAACTGTGTCGTATTTTCCTACCTTCAGTTACTCATTCCTTAACTTGTAACTGAACTATAGGCCTTTGTGTTAGGGAGAGAGAAAAGTATGGGCTATGAGAAATCATGGCAAATATTCTCTCAAAAAGTAATTATTTTAGAAAATACGTGTGCTGGTTTAAAGGCAAACCAGCAGAAGAAATTAACCCAAATCAAAAGAGATTATAGATCAGAATTACAATTTAATAAAAATAATAAAAAAATACAATTATACAGATGAACAATTTGTTTTAACCCACAAAAACCCAGATGTATAATCCAGCACCCTGAGGCACGAACAGAATGGTGTTCATTGGCCCCCGTGCTGAGCCCCATATGGGCTCCCTGAGTCCAAATGTAAAAGGAGAGGAAAACCTGTTGGTGCAAGTGATGGTCACAGTCTGGTTGAGAGAGGTGGTTGCAGTCCGTTCGAGGTTCTGGTCCTCCTCTGGATCCCATGAGTGGTCCCAGAAGTCCCAAAACCCCAAGATTATACACACTCAAGTTCAGCTAGGAATGCTCAGCACCTCCCCAGGGTGGGGAGTTCCACAATGGGTGATTGTGAGTTGTGGGGAGTTCCACAGTGGGTGATTGTGAGTTGTGGGTGTGAGGACAGGAACATCCTCCTATCTCACAGGCCTCTTAACACCCAGCTTACAGCCTGAGGGGTCAGCTCTGGGCAGCTGCTGCCAATGGTCTATTGTTAACAGTTTCTGGGAAATGACATAGAGGGTTTAGAATACACAGTTTGCCTTACACCTACACAGTGATGAACTGGTCCCAGCTGCTCTAACAAGGAGAATATGGCATAAAATTTAGTTGTTGTAAAGTATGAAACACCAGTACATACTTCAAATTGAATTCCGTTGCTACTTGAAAACATTATTAAAAAGACCATTCCCATAAATGTTATGTAACTGCTGTTGCAATATGCATTTCTAAGTGTAAGATAAATTAATTTTCAATTTTTCACATTCACCTTATAAACAAAATCAGGGAATTTAGAAAACTATCCATTTATCAGGCACAGAAGTTAATTTGAATTTCCTGTGTTATACTCAATACAGCTATGCACTATGCATATGTGAGAATATGTAAGAAAGTGAGGGTCTAAAGTGGATGAGAATAGGAGGTAGAGAAAGGAATTGGAGACAGAGTAATACAAGGAAAAGAGACAGGAGAGAGACGGTATGTCCAAAAGTATTTAAGCTGAAAGAAACTGACCCTGATAAGTCTGCATGGGAATATGAATAGTTCATCGAAGTTCATCGAAGTACTCTGTTGTCATGAAATTTAGACTTAAGATAAGATTTAGGTGTTTACCTCTGTACCTGAGCAATATCTTCAAGAAATTATTTTTGAAAATATTTGTAAAATTCTAATTGCATTATAAAAATGGGATTCCTTAGACAATTTTGCCAGGTAAATCACAGTACCAAAGTATTCCAGCATTCAGCAATATTCAGAATCTTGAATTTTTACATCACTCTTTATCTGTGTTTAACAGCTAGACTCAACAATTTCACCTGAAGTGATAAATAAATCAGGAGTTCATTGCCAAAGTCTCCAGTGGTAGACTTGTGCCTGAAGGCATATACAAGATCCCACACTGATTTCATTTTAAAGGTGGTGTGTCTTTTTGCATTTGACTCTTTGTTTTTTATTCTTTCAATTCACTTCAAATTGACAACTGCATCTGTTTATATCTATGGCAACAGCCACAAGCTTGCTCTCCTTGTTTTCTTTTTCTCTGTATACCTCAAGTATTATTCCAGATTTTGTAACATGGTAGACACTAACAAAGACATTGTTTTCAGTGTGCTTTATTTGGTGGTTAGCTTTTCCGCTTCTGTTAAAATAAACTCGCCTAATAATTTTGAAGTTTAGAGCATTATTAGTTGTTGCTCAGCATTTTAAATGCAAGCCTAAGCTTCTGTCATAGAGAAAAAAATACCCTGAGTTCCCAAGTCTGCACTGTTGTGCAGTTAGTATTACAGTGATGGAGGACTCCATGTCACACTTTGTTAAAAAGAAGAGCTAGGTTTCTGTGTGTCACTAACATAGTTAACTTCAAAGTATGTCATTTTTATCTCCTATTCATTTATAAGTTTTCATGAGAATGTGCAGTGTCACCAGATGCAAAACACAATAGCAAAAGTATCCTCATCCCAAAGCATCAAGGACAGAAATCTAAAAATTTATTTGAAATTTGAATCTAAGACGGAATCCAAAGTTTTAAATTAGGAGTATTTCATATTCTGCATAATGATCATAGCATGGTCATTACCCTTTATCCCACTGCATGCAAGAAGCCCACTAACATCTCTGACTGAAATAGAAGTTTTACTGCTGATGGCTATGTACATGCTCCTTATTGTAGTCAAATATCATAATTTATACCTGGCAATATATACCTTTATGTGTAATTCATGTATGTCATTGTAGTTCAAATACCATCTTCCTGAAGGACATTTAAAGTGAAGAGGTTGAAACGCATGCATGAGGATAATCAGTAACAGGAATAAAAAGATAATACTATTTTCTTCCATGAATTTCAGGTCTAATAATTATTTTCCTACTCAGATTAGAGAATAAAATATTTAAATGACACTTAGATACACTTGACTCCTTTAAAGTTCTGTGTAATGATTATAGTTCTCAGACCTACCTCTAAAGTTAATAGGATTCAATTTTATATCAATATGTCTACTCTGTTTACTAATAAATGAAGTAGAAATTACTACAACTTCATCATTGCAGATGATACCTGGATTTCTGGGCATACCTCAGCTTTGTCCTTAACAGCAAATATCAGAATCCAGCTACAAAAATTCTTATGATTCTTCTTTTTTTTGTACTTTTTTAATGTCACGTGTTAGAAAACAAGTGAAAATAATGGCCCTGGGAATTGTAAGGTTTTATCTTAATTTGAATATCTACAGTTGTAATGAAAATGATTGGATAAACCTTTGAAAGCCCTTGAAAATATGTTTATCATACCTTCTAATCCATTCTCACACATTTCTAATTCAAAATATCCCATTTATCTCTTTACAGAAAATAAAGGGTAGCTAAGCAATCTTTTTTGTTACTCATAATATAGCTGCAAGAAAAACTGAAAACAATTTCCCCTTATTGATGTGTTTCTTTGAACATAACCAAACCTACATGATTATTGAAGACACTTTTCACAGTTATTAGTGGGAAATTTATAGGAATATAGAACACTCATTTTCATTATGCAATTCTGTTTATAATCATCTACACAAAAAACTGTAAAAGCTATATATAAATGTTCTTGAAGCTATATATTTAATTTATTTGTCGTAGTTGTTTCAAAAGAAGGATCCAAATTATGCATCCCTTTTTCTAATCCAACAGAACCAGAGACAGAGGGATAAAGGCTATTGACATGTTCTTGTTGTGAGTAATACATGGCTTGTGTTTGTCTACTGTATAATAGACAAATTAAATATTTGAGCACTTTGAAGAAGCTCTCACTAAGTTTTGAGAGGGTCAGCATTTTAGGAGCTGCTCTGATTCTGCAAATATGCGTGGTTGGTGTATACCTCAGAGTCCACCAATCCTGGTCAGACAGCAGTGAGCATTACTGGAAATGGGTAAAGAGGACTCCAAACTCAGACTTCTTTAAAATTGAAACCTGACAGTTGAAATTCTAACCCATGTTCAGTGGAGGGGGGGGGAAAAAAGAAGAAAAAAAAAAAAGAAAAAAAAAGTTCTTTAACTTGTTTTCTTTTCTCTCTTCCTTTGTTTTGCATGTTGCTAGCCCAGGAGATTACATTAAAGGTAATACTACCTCTGAGTGGCCATTGCTTTGCAGATGAAAGCACCTAGGGAAGTCCTTTGTCCACGCTGACCACTCAAGCTGCAAGTGCAGGAGCAGGAAGGAGGTGTTTGATGAGAGATGACCCCAGTGTGACCCCACACCAGTTCCTTCTCCTGCTGAAGAGCAGCATTTCCTGACAGGCAAGAGCAAGTAACACTCTTCCTGGGCCTGAAGTTTTCAGTCCATTCTTGCTGATCACATTATTGCATGCTCCTGTCTTGTTGCTGCTTTTTGAGAGGGGATAAATTGCACCCTCGTGTTTCTATTACTCTTGCTGATCCAGTAAATAAGTATCCACTGATGCCCATGAAAGTCAGAAATGCAGTTGTGTAGGATTAGTATGAAGCAAGAGAGTGTCAGAGACAGACACATTATTATTATATTATTATTATTATTATATTGTTTAGTATAAGGTTTCTGTCACAAATATATTCTAGTATAAATTCTTTTTGTACAACTACAAACATAATATACTGTAGCTTTTTATAATTTTCTAGTCCTGTTTGAGTTTGCAAACTCAAACTCTTTTTAACTCTCAGACTCTTCTCTGTGCAATCAATTTTTTTTCATAGATGAGTTGTTTAAATATAAATAATTTGGAAAAAAAGGCATAAAAAATTTCCTCAGTTACAGTAGTGAGTGGTTTTAATATTACAGAAATACTTACAGCAATAAAGATAGTTAGGGCATCTCACAGCATTATTCATACGTAACTGGAAAGGTTTAGAAAAATAATAAAAAGAGTGTATCCAAAACACACCCTTTACTAACAGAAAGTCCACGCTTTCTCTCACACAGATGATAATACTTGAAACTGTGGGATCTATACATGTTGATAGAAGTTGTTCTTTTGCAGAGGAAAAGCACTGTTGCCTTTAAAAGCAATTAGCTTTTGCACAGAGTTGACTGAACAAATGAAGCCATCTGTCTGCATTTACCACCATCAAACCAAGGCAGAGCCCTGCTGTTAATTTCTGGTGAGCATCCGTGGAGCTCCACAAGCAGAACGACAGCAGATTGCAGCTTCAGCTGATGTCTGAATTCACCCTCCACTCTGTTTCTGGGCATAACCTGAAGGCAGATGTTATTCCTTCCCAACGCAAGCTTGCTCATCATGGGCATCCAAGCACACCTTCCTACTGCTTCACCAGGATGGGACAAAGCATTATCTGCTCCTTTTACAGAAGTCCTGTAAATCACACCGTGGCAGAGGCCTAAAAGTGACATGACGGCTGTTATTTACCATCATTTTTTAAGCTAGTTTTAGACCTCATACAGAACTTATATCTGTCCTAAAATTGTGCATTTATAGTGGGTGAAGCAGGAGGCTCAGAGTGGGAGGCAGCCAAGAAGCCCAACCAGTATAGTCTGTGTATTTGCTTGGTTCAGAGGCAAGTTCTATGTTCTTTTTGTAAGAGAAATTATTTTCCATTTCCATCACATGCTATAATTTTAACTTTTATTTAATTGTGGAGAATATAATGAGCTTTAAACATTCTTTTCCTCTGGGAATAGTTGATGTTGTTCAGTGTGAGAATACTGGGAGAAGGAACTGGACTGTTTCTACCATTGTATGCATCTCTCTGTTCAAGGAATAAATTTTATAAATAACCCATAATATCATAATATCATAATATTAATTACCACCTTGATATGTAAATAATCCCACTGAATTTAAAAAACAGAAAATTAAACTTTACAATAAGAAGTATTACTGTGACTTCAAGGTCATATATACATTACGAATGGGTACATTTGAAAATTCACTTTCTTGAAGTTGCAGGTTGAATGAGTTTTAGCTCCTCTGGCACACTCCCTCATAATAGAAAATTAGAAAATAAAAGTATAAATGCTAAAAAAGAAGTCTTTATCTTCTAATTTAGGCCTACTTGAAAATAATCCTACTTATTTTAAAAGCAAATAAACAAACAAAAATCTAGACACTCACAATTTTCAATCTGAGGGTTTATTTTTATAGTTCCTAAATTAAATGCTGTCGTGAAGAACTTCAGTTTGCTTTGTATGTACTTGCACCTTGATGCTACTGACACTGAATCTTTGGGATTTTCAGAAATCTTTTAATGTAATTACTAGAAAACAAGAGTTTAATCACAAAGTGACATCTGGAGTAAGAAGAATTCTTCAGTAGGTCTCTTATTGAGATGATCTTGCTCAGAAAATTGACAAAATTTCTAGAAAAACATAAGGACATTTATAGAAGATTGAAAGATAAAGTATGTTTCAAAGAACATGAAAAAAAAAAAAAGAAACTGGAGTGAGTTGTATTCACCACACTTTTGCTTGATTAGGGGGTTCATCTTTTGACTGATAATTCAAATCTAGCCGATCAATGAAAGTTGGCAAGCTCTACCACTTTGATTCAATTACATAACAGGGGAAAGAATTTAGATATTGTGACAGAAGATGTCAGATGAGTACTTCATTCATACCATATGATGAACTATTTTCTATAGTATCAGTAACTTTGGACGGTTTTACCAGTTACAGGAGCTGTACATATTCAAATGAGGATTTTCAAGTAATTTGAAAACTTGCATTTACATAGGTCAGGAAAAAAATCCCTCATTAACATTAGTTAATGTTGATTTTCAATAACCAATGGAACAGCCAATATTGAAAAAAGACAATTGGGATGATCAAACTAATTATGTCTGTCAGCTTATCATAAAACCTAAAGAAAAGTGTGGACAAACTTATAATAATATGTTATTAATAAAGATTTAAAGGAAAGTAATGTAGTTCGTGCCAACAGGCGTAAGTTTATGGAAAACAGATCTTGTCAAACCAGCTTTATACCTTCCTATTGCTGAAAATAAAATCAATTATCTATGGAAAAAAATAACTGGCAGCAAGCTGTGGCTACAGGACCAAGGCAGAGGCCTTGTATTGGTTGTAGGAAGCTGTTACCCCAATAGGTACAGGATGTCTACCTGAACAGGAGGTCCCCTGAAGTAGTCAGACCAAAGGAGCAACTCTTAAAATGCTGTATCTGTTTCGCCTCTATTTCCCTCAACCTTCCCAGGTGACAATCCTCAGTAGGTTTCTTGGAATGGTGAAATTTTCAGGGGAATAGGGAACATTGAGAAGAGGTTTTAATAGTATGAATGTGTGCACAAGTTGTGGATGTAAAGGCAGTCACAGTGCCTGTATTTGGCTCTGTTGCCATCTCACACAGGAATTCGCTGTTTATCCCAGAAGTTACTCTTTAAAGGGGTCACCGGCAAACTGAGAAAATTTCATGGAGAAACATAAGAACTGCTAGCAGACTGGAAAGATGCTTGAGAATCTGAGAAGTCATTCACTGATTGTGAAAGCTTAGCAAAGATTAAGGTGTCATTTGATAAGCTCTTATAAGTGCCTACAGAGGAAATAGGTGTTTAATAGTGGAGATGTCCCATGGTTACAAATTAATGTTACATAGTTCAGATTAAAGAAATAAAAAGACAGAATTTTTAAACTACAGGAGTTATAATAATAACCACTTAGCAAGGACTATAGCATTTTTTTTAATTACTTGCTTTAAAGAGCATGATAATATATGTTCATTCAACATGTATTTTATACAAAAGGGATTTAAACCAATATAACTATAGAGAAAGTCAGAACAAATGTGTTAAATCTGTTGGTTGTGATTCAGCTTACAGGTGTGATTCAAAGGCAGTAACTATTGCCACAGGTTATATGCCATAAACAGCTGCACAAGTACTGCTGAGAACAATCTGTTATTTTGAGAGTCCATTAGCTTTCCAGACTTTCAGAACGACTTGCCAGCTGGGAGGCATTAGAACTTTCTTAGGGATGAAATTCAGAGCATGTTATTGTTAATTTCAAAGGTGGAAATTCATTGAGACAATCTGGGAGCAAGTAGTAGGATACAAATACCCCACACCTTCAGGTGTATGAGGGATAGTGCATTTGTAGGCAATGACTGTACACTGTGCTCCTGTCATCTAGCTCAGGGGAACATCTGTTAGATCTTCCTTAATTATTCCACCTATAGTCTAGGAAAACATCTAACTTCACATGCTCTGAATGTAGGTGCCTAAAGTAGGGGGCATGAATATCTTCCACTGCAGGCAGCTATAAGCACCAAGGGAAAAGGAAAAGGAATGAAGATGTGTATCAGTACAGCTCATCCAAGGAACATGCATAAGGAATGCACCTAACTCATGCTGCAAGTCAACCATGAGGAAATACGTAAAAGCACAAATGGCACTAAGATCTTGAATACCTTTGACTTACAGAAGGATTCAAGGAAGAATGCACAGCTTGACTATGTGGATTTTTGCACTCCAAGGACCTCACTTCTCTGCAAATCCCAAATGTAGGACTAGGACTACAGTGCAAGTCATAGCGGTAGGTGCATTTCTGGTCACAACCGTTTTGTGCGTCACATATCACTTTAGAGTTGTTAGTATCTCTCAGGAGAGTGAGCTATGCTAGTGTATATATATATATATATGTGCAGTTAATACTAGAATTAGAGCCTTCTAAACTGCCCTTAAATATGAAAAAGACAAAAGTAAACAAAGTCTTATAGTCCTGTTGAGGATTGTAGAAGACAGTAAAGACACACTCCTAAGCTTACATTTCTAAACAACTTTTCTAATCTTGTTAGACTGATAAAATTTTTATTCCTTTGATGTACATATGTAATTCCCACTGGTCCTAATGAGAAAAATGTGCACAATTCAACAGACTAAACCCTATAATTAAAGGGATATTTGGAGGAGGACTTCAAAAAAACAGTTATGCCTGTGATAAGAAGTCTGTGAAAAGTTTGAACATTTGAATGGCAATTTTTTTAATGATCTTGAATTTTCTAATATATGCCAAGAATTCTTGTGAGCAGAAGTCCAAGACATAGATGTCCAATCAAACTTAAGTAACATAAAAAGACTAAAAGTAAGAACATGAACACATTTCAGGCTTACTGAAGTAGAAAACTGTAAAATACAAAAAATGTGAGGGTTTGATCTGCATCCTCTTCAATATAAAAGGAATTCCTATTCAGCCCTAGGTGAACCAAAAAGAAAGAAAGCAAGTCAGACAAACAGATAGACAGAGACTAGATTTTACATTTTCACTGCATTTCTAAATCTCCTTCTAGGTGTAGAATTTTGATTTATTGTGGACTCAGTAATATATGTGTCATGACTACTCAATAAATAATTTCAAAACTTGGGACTGCTCATCCCAAACAATATTCATTTGATCAAATATTTTTTTTGCTATAACATCCAAGGATAGCTGTAATAGTCCAGCTAAGACCTTATCACAATAATGCAGAGATCAGAGAAAATCTACTTCAAATGTCATAGGCATAAATTTTCTGCATAGAAGTTGCTCTTTTCTTTTCTTTTTTTTTTTTTTTTTTTTTTTTCCTGATACTCTGCCTTTTTTTTCCCCCCCAACAGCAAAAGGTTACTCAACCTTAATCTTTTTGTGATTCAGGCTATTTTGCAGGCATTTTTTTCAGTCAGTGGCCTAGCTTGTTTATCCCTGTCTATATGTAATATCTTGTGCTAGAAAAAATAGCATGGTTTTTCCTGTCCCCATCTAAAATCTGACAAGATTTTTTTTAATTTCATGATAATAATTACCATCTTCTTGCCTTGGTGACCCTCCATACTTAATGAGCACACCTTGTGTTTGCTTCTCTGGGTCATTCATACAAACACTTAAGAGTTTTATATCCTGACCCTTTAGAGAGTGGGAGCTGCTCAGCTTTCCATTTATCCATGTCATTTTCATCTAAATCATGTTTTTCCATATTCTTTCCAGGAAAGGCACACAAAGTTATGGTGAAAACCTTACTGTAATTGCATTATAACTTCTGATGTTCCTTCTCCATCTGTAGGAGGAAATGAAGCTTGTTAGACATGATTCATTCCAGAGACACAAATGGTGGTGGTTGTTCATTCCTCTGCTTTACTCAGTGTGTTCACACTTTTCTTGTTTATTGGCTCCATATTTTTTTCAGCAGTGGAAGTTAGGAAGTTAGGCACCTCCTTCATGAAGCCATGCACTATTTTGCTTTTTGCTTTTTGTTCATATCCGTCTATCATAACTTATCAGAGGTAACCTAAAGCTTAACTTTTATTTATGAATTCTTTCAGTGCTCTGGAAAGAAAAAAAACCACCCGATGAAGGCAGTTTGAAAACACCTAATTAAGTCAGGTATCAATTTGTTCCTTGCTGAAGTCTTGATCCTTCATGCCTAATATTAGCTATGATAGCAAATGAGCTTTCTAGCAAGAGTGGAAAAAGTGGTTAAGTGTTTAGAAATTTTCAGCATCGTATGTCAATCACTTTCAATCTCTGCAGAAATAAACTAATAAAGATGTCTCATTTTTATCCTACCTCTGGAGTACTTACTTGTAACTGGTTTCCTGTTGCAGTTAATTTCCTCCACAAGTTTCCTTTTCTGACCTTGTTTTTCTAACCTGAACTTTAATTGCAGTGCTGCGTTTTCGCAGCCATCCTCAGTAGTTTGACCTGGTGTCTCTTTTCTATGCTGTTAACTTTGTGCTTAAAATGACAAAGAGATCACAGTTTCTTGGTTTTTGTGCCCTTGATATTCTTGTAAATTATTAATCTCTTTTACACCTTCTCAAACAAGCCATTTGAAATGATCTTTCCTTCGAATTCTCTGTTTCATTGAAGTCTGACTTTCTGAAAACTACTGTTTTCATTCTGCCCTTATTTGTACACTCTCCTTGGGTCATGAAGTTAAAATGGCATGTTCACTCACACCCAAGTTATCTTTTAATCTGATGGCCTCAGACGGCCTTAATCTGATGGCCCTTTAATCTGAGTTCGTCTTGATTGAAATAATATGTAGAATTTCTCCCTTATGAATGCCCTACAGTTTTGCTGCTACTTGGAAGAACTTGCAGGGCAGTAAATGTCTAGCTATGTCCCTATTTTCTAAGTTGTTTCTGTCATTAAACTTTTTTACTGATTATTACTCATTTAAGGGGTTTAAAGGATCAGAATGACATCACCTGCTCTGTCTTACAGTTGCAGCAAATATTTCTGCTTGTGATTGTTCACTGGCTAATTCTGTATTTTGTGAGACTGATCCTTAAACCTCTTCTATTTCAATTTATTTCCATTTTAGTGCCAGATATGAATCTCAGCTATGGCTGAAGATTCAATATTTTGAGATAACCCTCCCTGTAACTCTCACATCCTTTCAAAACAAACTTATTTTTACTCAATTCCTTTGTGTTGCCATCTTGCCTCTGACTACTTCTTCAGCGCCGTGAACCTGTGTGTGTATGTGTATATGCATGTGTCCATGCCTGCACTTATCTGAATATTGAACTTAGAGGGTGATTTTGCATCCTACGGAGACTAAATGATAACAGACAAAGGAGTGTTTGATTTCTAGAAGTGCAAGTGTCAACTAAGCTATCTATAATACATGGATTTAAAAACCTCTGGGCACAAGAGGAATATCCAACAATTTAGTGACTGCAGCAACCTCAAAAATTCTTCAAATATTCCCTGTTACACAAGTAATGAAAAAGTTATCTTAACAATACAGAGGCACAGACAGTTTCACAAACCTCCATAGATTTATAATCTTAATAAAGCCTGTTATACATTCAATTTTCAAAAGCATTTAATTTTTCTTTTTCTTTGCCATATATCTCTTTGGTTATGCCTTTCCATTTCTTTAGAGGTTTTGGAATTGGAACTAAACAGTTTGATTTACTTTGGCTCATGCTTCCTATAAGTCTGCATTCAAGCATCTTATCCATGAAAGACAAATAAAAAGGAAACATATCAAGGATGTAGAGGACTGAGAAAATTGTAATGTTTTTCTATCCTTGAATTAGAGTACCTAGGAATTATAATTTCACTCTCCATTGAGAGCAAACTATAGTTTTTAACCCTCTGTTTCCCTAAAATCATGATCCAGTGAGGCCTTTAAACACCTGTTCTACTTCAAAGTATGCTCACAATTGCTTTATTGGATCAGCTCTTAATTCACTCAAAAACATAAATGGACCTTATTAAAGTCAACAAGCTTGTACTCTGTGTCTTATTTTCAAGTTATTTAATTTAAAGCACAGGGATCCAATTAATTCCGATGGAGCTGGTTTACGGATATTATATTTACATATTAAGCACTAAATTGAGGCAAAATTGAGGATTACTGAAGGTCTAAAGGCTTTTGATTCCATAGCTGTGCAAGGCTACATGTGTGGAATAGTTTCCTGTTATTAGACAATTTTATAACTTGTACAGATTCAATTCTTCTCACCTAGCATTTGGTTCGTAAAAACATGCATCTTTCTTAAACTACCAGCACACAGTCATGGAATGATTTTCAAGCGTAGATACTAAAATCAGGTAATGTAAATAAACAATAAGATTTATACACTGGAAATGTTACACACTGAATTTCTCAGGATTAATTTTTGGAACATTTTAGCTGTATCTTGTTAAGATGAAGTTTTGTTCTGATTTAAAGGATCACTGTGGAGTTACTTATTAAACTGTCACTCAGAGAGAATAAGAGTGGAAAACCCATTAGTGTGTTAATTAGGTCTGTGGTAGTTTTCAGACTGATGACAGCTGCCCAAATGTGGCTCAGCATATATATTATCCTAGTGGCAACACTACCTCTGTTGTGGTAGAAGACCTTCCAGTCATTACAAAAGGGAAAAGGATGTTGCTTTGCCCCTTAGGGGGCAGTATCACAATCCAGAAAAAAGCTTCAAAGGATAGATTTATTTTCTTGCAAAATATGCATAATGAAAAAACATGCTGCGGATTCATAACGTTTTCCTATTTTTGATTTATTTCTTACTCATATATAACTGCCTTGCACAAACACCCAATTACATTCCTCTAGGTACAAATGTTACCAACAAAAAATTAGATTATTTAATACCAGAGGACTATATGATTCAAACACATTGTGTTTATTGCGTGACTACAGGATTCCAGGAAATAATTAAATGATAAAACAAGTATTTGTATTTCTGGACTAAAACGGCCTGGGTCAGGTGATAGGCAGCCCACATATCTCAGTATCTTTCAGCTGTTAATTACTTTCAGTTCCAGAAAATGGGGTAAGACAGAATTTCCTAATGTGACCTTGTGACTCGGCGACTAACCAAATTTTCAACAGTGATGAAGAAAGTAATGTCACTGGACTGTCATTCAGCCTTAGGCTACAATATACCAAATCTGTTATTGTAAAGGAAACTAAGGTACAATATTTGGAATGTGTACCTGCTCTAGAACAAGTTCATGAAGGCCTATTTACCTCTGGTAAATGTGTAATAGAAAACCCCACCTCCATCAATAGGAACAAGTTTGGAAAGGTTGATGAACTCCTTCAAATTTCCTTGAATTTGTTCAAAACTGTTATCACGTGGTTGCTAATACTCCTTATAAACCCTAAAACTCCATATGACCACTAGTAAAGCATTCACCCTCCATGCAGTCAGCATGTTGTCACATTCGAAAAGCAGAATATTCTTTGCCAAGCCAATACAGTATTTCTTAGTGTCTCAAAACTAGATAGTGAGTAAAGTCAGGCCCACCAAAAGCCATAGTATCACCTCCTGAACCCAATGAATTGTCTTTTCTTCTACTTTCAGAAATAAAGCGCTCTCTCTTTTTGTTCCAGTGTTACAGCAGGAGATGCTGCTCAGCATTGTGGCAAGCAGATATAGTACACAAACAATCATTCATTGAGTATTCATGGGCTGACACTAATACATATACTTGGGGCATGCTAAGTATCTATTCCCACACAGGTTGCTGTTTCTGCTCTTTTAAAAAGTAGACTAGTCCAAACAAGAATCTGCCGTGAATCAGCGAACAGGCTCTACTTGCCCTTTGTGCCAGGGTCTCATACTGTGCACTGCTGAGAAAAATGACTTAATTAATTTTTCCCCATCTCTGACTTTGATGACTCCTTGATGTTATCTTCACCAGCTTTCCACCCCAATCTCGCTTTCTTCTATGTACCTTATCTCATCATATTTTCTGTCACATTTTTTAAATTCATCATTTAATACTGAAAAATATGTAGATTTTTTGACGTTTAAGATCTCAGACTACTCAGCAGAAATAGGCTAAGTCGGCCAGTCAGAAGACAGGCCAAGATTAGCATGCAATCAGAATTTTCCTACTCATATAAATTACTCCCTCTCCCAAAGTCATAATGAACAGATGGATGAGACTTTAGTATCATAAAATTCTGTTGACTAAAACAAGAAACAGTAATTGGGACAGGAAAAATCTTTCTGCTCTTTACTTTTTGGTCTGAACTCATGAACTTGCTTTCAGTAAAAGGACAGGATCCAGAGCCATTTGTCTGGAAAAATAAAGTTGTGATCACCTAGTAAATGAGGTAATTCAGCCAGAACATTTGCAAGATGGAAGAAAGTGTTAGCTATGTTTGCCTGAGCGCTTTGTGATCACTGAAGAGGATGTATGACTGAGCTACTAAACTCCAAGCAATGGTAGCTAGAGTATGAGAGAGAAAAAAAGTTACATCAAGGTTGCCTGCTCAGTGTTCGTGGTCCATCCTTCACATGATGGAAGAATATAATGGTAGTTAATTTTTTTCCTCTCTGAATTAAGGACTCTCTGCTCATGGAACTCATATGTCACCTTGCTTTCATCATGACCTCCTTTGGAGATCTCTGCTAGTCAAAGGTTTAAAAAAGTGGTAGTAATCCATGTTAGAACAAGGGAATTGGAAACACGTTGGCCTTTTTCCAACAAAAGGCAGTTTACATTACTAGCTTTCCTTGAATTACCTTTTTGGTGATATGGGTAAGACCCTCCAGAAAGATGGTGGATGAAGAATCACAATTTGTTTCTGTCTCCACTAAAGCAGGGATGCCAAGAAACAGTGGATTTTCAGAGGAAGGCACAAGAAATCAGGAGCTTCTGTGAACATTTCAGGCCTTCTGCTGATTTTATCAAGTTTATTTTAATATCTGATATAAATGAGAGTTAAAACACTGGATCATGATCAGTTTCTTTGACTGTGTTCTCAGAAGCAGTACCTGTCCCCCCCAAAAGAGTTTGGATTTTTTTGATCACCTCTATATCTCAAAACTTGCTTATTATCAGAAGTAACAACATGTGATTTCATGTGGGGGTGAAAGCTAGGAGCGGTGTAGTAGGTTACTCAGCTATTTTTTTATATCCAGTGGAGAAATAAAGTGGCATAGTTTCTGATTTTGATATAGAGAAGAATTTATGCTTCAGAAGTCAGTCAGATTCTCTCATTGTTTACACCTAAAAAAAAAAAAACCCTGAAAATTTCACTGTCAAATGAAGATTGCTACATCCACAGGTATACACTGAACTTCAGTATGAAGATTCTTGAATGGGTGTGTGAAGGCAATGTGATTTAAATTATGAAAGGTTTCTAAAAATATCATTAGTCAGGAATCCATTCACAGTAGAATTCAGCCCAGCACCTCTAATGAAACTGGCAATATGCATCAGCTGAAATTATCATGAATCACAATGTATGCAACAGCACTAAAGTTCCTAGTTTCTCTCATGCTTATAACTATGCTTATTCCAATAGTGACTCTGTATAACATTCAGACTACTTTGTTTCTGACAACAAGAATTTGACAAAGGAGATGGAGAAGTAAATACCTTTATTGCATATCCTTAGAAGAAAACAAAAAAAAAAAATTTTTTTTTTTAATAGCTTGGATTTGCCTTCCTACCTTAACTGGTCTCTTGCAACCAGAAATTTAGATGCTACAGTATAACACAGCAACACAAAACAGCAGTCTCTCATGCCGATATGTTTATTTCCATTTGAGAGGCTAGAGGAGTATTAGATTTGTAACAGCAATGATATAAGGAAACATTTGGTCTCCTAGCTGCCATAATTATTATCAGCTGCAACTTACCGGGTTTCCTCTTATTAATGTTATCACTTGGCACACATTTATAATGCAGGTTTAGCCAGTTATTTAGCTATCTGTAAAGTGACTTAACTCTGTAAGGCTTGGTATTAAAAAAAAATCTTATTAATTTTGAGGAATATGAGTACATGGCATTGTCTGCAATTAAGTTAAATAAAAAGGAAGTCAGCTGGGAAATTTCTACAGTTGGACTATTTACATATAATAGCCTAGGATGGAACTAGATGAAACTAAATTCTTCATTAGAGCCTCCTTATGCTAGACATTTTTTGGATTTTCTTCCCCTCCTTTCCTTGCAATAAACTAAGTAAAATTTGAACCTCTCACTAAATTATCTTCCTTTAATTATTCAAATTTCAAATAGAATATTTTTCATCCTTTGTCTTCATTTCCTGGCAGAAAGTAGAACAAATAAATTAATTCCGTTAAGAGAAGCTAGAGGTATAATAGAGAATACTAAATCTGATCAATAACACACTGACTTATTGAATCATCTTATAGTAAGTTGAAATTATTTTAACAGCCTACAGTCTGAAGTATTGAAACAAAATTCAGACCCTTTTAGTTTTACATGTAAGAAAGGAACCAAAGGGCTGGAATCTAAACACTGAGTTTTCTGCTCATTTATTCCCAGGGATCAACCGCTGACACACACATTGTCAAAAATTACACTCATATGCTAGCATAGTGTCCTAAGCATATCTATCTACTCCAATCTGCATTGCTGGGGATGCAGTTTTCTGAGTAATGCACTAGAAAGATTAGAATGTTCAGAAACCCAGTGCCTACACTGGCCTGAAGTTGAAAACAAGGTTAGTTATGCTGCTGCGTTCTCTCCCTGAGAAGTCAGAACATTATTTTCATCATGTCTGATGGGTGCTAAATCAGATTAAAAAACAAAAAAACAAACAGAACCACTTTTTATAAAGAAAAAAATAAATCAAATATGCTCTTTCTTTTTAAATAAAAATATGTCCCAGAACAGAAAACTTATGAACACAGAAAAAAATCATAGAACCTTGTTGTTGATTAATACACAACTAAAATTTATGAGACATAATTATTTTATCAAGGAATAAAATAATTTCCATTTTCCACATCTTTTTTTTGTTGAATGGAAGTGTTCATAATGATTATTGTTAGAGCTATAAATATATGAATAAATACACATATGTACACACATATGTATACAAATGTGTAAATAAAATTCCCTCCAAACAATGTGTAGTATTCAAGAATACTGGTAGTTACCGCTAAAGGGAACAGGACAATCTGTTTGTGTCCATGGTGGATTTGATGAGCAGAAGGGGATTTAACAGTGTGAAGGAATATTCAGATTAATCTTTATTAGAAGTGTTTGCAATGTGAATTAATATCCAAGAGGGAACAAACTAGAATAGATTACGTGGGAAGTGATAAGAGTCTCCATTTCTGGACTTCTTTACAAGCAAGATGGAAAATACCAGGAAAAATACAGTTAATTTTACATTAGAGGAAGAAAGCCAGTCAAATGATCCCTTGAGAGCCCCTAGACACCTGAAGCAGAGTTGTGTACATCTTTCTGGAGGGCAAAGACTGGAACTTCAATTTAGGCATTTAAGAGTGAATCTACATGGTTGTTTTAGGAGAAGATGCTTTCCATGTGAATTGTGCAATTGTTCCATCACTGCACCTTGGTTTGCACAGCAGAGGGGTCACGGGAGGCATGAACTCTGTTCCCTTTAGGTAAAACTGAAGTGGAGGATGCACTCTGGGATCACAAGAAATAAATTTTAGTTGCTAATACTCAATCAGCTCATGGTGTCATACTAAATTTGTCTGGAGGAAAGTGACTGCTGTGCAAAGTTCCTTATACCATCTGTGTTGCTCTACAGAGCCTCTCCTGTTAGAGCATTCTTCATGCTAGTATAGTAAGGCTTTTACTGGTTATGACAGTAAGCTGTTGGTGCAGCCACCATCTGTTGTACTTCTGAGTCCTATACCACAGACACAAGGAAAATCAAGCAGAGGAAAATAAAAGGAGAGGCAGAACTTAAGATAAGTCTACCATATTAGATCATCTCTATGTAGAAGAAAACACATTCATAACAGGGAACAGACTTTCCAAAATAGACATTTCTAATAGAATCGCAAATGAAATAAAAAGCTTTTTGATAAAAGATTATGCTTTCTGTGTTTTTTCCCAAATTGTATCTGTCCTAATCTTTAACTTAGAAAGAGACTGTCTTTTGAAAATAGTAAGTCACTGACAGAACTTAAATTAGTAATATCACCCAGCAATATGATGGTGTCCCCGCTCTTGTGGTCTTACATGCTTTTGACCGTCATCCAGCTGCCAACATGTAGGTGCAATAGGTTGGGAAAAAACTGTGAAGACCTAGAGAACAGGCCTAAGACTGACTTCTGATTTCTCTGATATCAGAAGCTCTTTCTGTTAGACCTCAAACTCATTTCCAAATGCTTGAAAGGGTCTTGTCTCTCCCGATAGTTCCTCAGAGTGTTTCATATTTCATTGAAAACTACAGAGGAGCATGATCACAGATAACCTATAGCTAGAAGAACTTGTTAATAATAGTGAAAAGGATAGGGAGCTGACACCATCATTAAAAATGGAATGTTAAAAGGACAGGAATGGCTTGATTATCAGAACTTTTTCCTGATGCTTGCAAAGTACAGAGAGCTGCTGGAGGTACTGAATGAAAGACAGTAATATGCTAAATGTCAGTGGGTGTCTTTGAGGTACAGACACACACACACATGTACACATGTAGTAATTTAGCAAGAAGCTCTGATAATAATTGGTCAGAAAAATTGACCAAAGAATGCAATAGTGAATTGTCTAAAATGCAAGAAGCAGCTTCCCTGATTAGTTGCATAATGATGAGATAAGATTCACAACTTGCAGTCTGCAGACTTTTTATCATCCAGCTATAAACTGTTGCAGATCCTCCCCCAGATCCTCTCATTTGGGAGGGACTTAAAAGTAGCCAAGGCAGCCAGAAGAAGAGGATGGTGGAATATCGATGAAGTTGCATAAATTTAGGAAAACCTCAACTCTTAAAAATCTGACAGTAATTGTCTTTCTGTCTTACAAAGCCATTTTTCTTTTTCCTGACAGGGTGCTACTTCTATTATCTTTGATTACAGAAAAACACAATCACTTATTCAAAAAATGAAGGACTGTCTTCTCTTTTAAACACAGAGTGCTGGTAGGCTGCAGTATTTCACTAAAGACTGAGGCTAGACTGAAGATAGGAGAACCAGCAAGGAAGAAGATAAAAACGACAGCACATTCCTGTGTGAAATGTTATATTCAGGTTATCTCAGAATCAAACACCACTTCCACCCCTGCGTGCATGTGAACTGGCGCCTGCAGTCACTGGAAGGTATCATTTCCTACCACCACACGTCACCATGGCAGAATTTTGAAATAGCACCTGAGTTTAACTCTCTCACAGATACCTGGTTCAATCTCATGCTTATCAGCACCTGTACAGACAAATTGCAACAAATGCCAAGGAAATTATAACTCCCTGTGGAGCTGACCCTGCCTAGGGTACTATCTGTATTCCTACAGGCTCTTGAGGTCCATATATCCAAAGTTTAAGGTTTCCCATCCAGCAAACTTTTGTCCACAAAAAATGTCAGGTTTTGGGATTGAGGTTTTTGGTGAGGAATGAATTTCTAGCTCTGACCACTGGATAATAAACCCCCTATTGACAAAAAACAAAGAAACCTTTATTAAGGCCAAAGTCAGTGATCTTGACTGGATTGTAGATGATGGCATTTATTTAATAATCAGTGAAATTCTTTTCCACAGAAAGAATGAATGATGCCTGAATCACGAGTTTATCTTAAAAATACAGAGCCTTGTTCTTTATATTGTCTCTATGCAAAATAATCTTTGGAACTAAATTATTTTCCTCCCATATTTCACACTAGTGTCAATTGAAATGAAAACTAACTTTGACAAGTGCAGTTTTACTCATTTACTTAGGGAAAAGTCAGCAGAGTATTTAAAACAGGTATGGCAAAAGGATGATCCCTTAATGCCTGTTTAGGCATTTCCAGGCATCACATCTGAATTTTTTAAGGAGGAAAAAAAAAAAAAAAAGAAAAAAAGAATGTTATGCAGTTGGCTTATAAATATTCCTTTGTATATTGTCCATGACAGTTGGCTCTCGTACAAGAACAGGTGAATTCCCCACAACCATTTCAGTGTTTGAGGAAGTTGACAATTGCAGCAATAACTAGTGAATACATAGTTCAGGTTAGAAATGTGTACCTGGAGACAAGGTTACGGATGTTTTCCAGAAGGCAGAAAACAAAGGCCAGTTATTTAACTGAGCCAGGTGGTGGAGGACAGGAGAGTCAGGCTGTTCTGAGTATATGTATACAAATTATCCCATGTAGCTCCTCCAGGGAGCACTTTTTGAACACACAAAACCTCAAATCAGCTCACTAACAGCAATCTAGAATTTTAGAAAGAATTTTCCCATTCCTAGAGTAAACAGCAGCATTTTTCTTCCTGCTGAGGTGAATTATCTATTAGTCTTAACGACATAGTCTCTAAAATCAGCAATCTCTACCGCTTCACGTAAACCATGAGGTTCTTCATGCAAATGTGCTTGGTAACACCTTGTGAGTAGAGACTGTGTGAGAGCATTTTTTTGACAAGGTAATTACTGCATGTCACTTATGAGGTCACTGGAGATTGCTACACAGCAGGACTTTGTTCTTTGGTTTTCTGGGCAATTCTGACAACAGAGCTACTTATCCAACAACACAGTTACAATCTTCCCTTTAGAAAATCATAATGAGAGACAATTTCATTTTTAAATGCATCAAGTAGTCTTACAAAAAATCAAACGTGGTGTGTATTATGCTGTACTGTTACAACATTACACTCTCCAAAGCAAATTCTCTTTGATTTCCAAACAAAAGGGAAATGAACTGACAAGTGAAACCAATCTAAATAATCAAACAATCATGAATTATTTGCTTAAAAATATTTTTCTTTTTTCTCTTTATTTTCTTCATATGAAACCTGTGAAGTTCACTAAGATAATATTTTTAAGCTTTTCTCTGCTACAATAGGGAAATTTTTCTCTTAGCTGAAGGTTAAGACTGGTATAGACTTGTGGCTAAGAGGAAAGCATCAGATATCACAGGAGTCATGATAATATCACAGTGAGCTCACCTCACAGCTCCTGATCGTGAATTCTGAGTTGTTCATAGAAACAGCTGGCATTGAGGAGGTGACTGAGCAACTGAGGTGCCAGATCCAAGGTTGCTGTCATGAAACAGGGACCAAAGACAATATACTTTTACCCTCACAGAGATAGTAGAGCACATGCTCAAGCACAGAGGTGCTTCATTATGTCTGTAGTCCCTGTAAGACAAGTAACCCATGGTGAGACTGCACTGTCCTGTTCCTTCTGCCCCTTCCTCTGCCATCCTTCTGTGCTCTTCCCACCCTTTCCTGAGCACCAAACAGCTCAAGTCTTTTGGCACTCACTTTTTTTTTCCCCAGAAATCACTCCAACAGACTTTCTTTGAAATCTTATTTCTGGAGGAAAAATGTATATATTGTTTATTTTGCCATGGGTTGTGTTTTGGGTGTCTCTTCTTTTTCCACCCTTGCCCCCTTCCAGTCCACAAACCCAGGTATTGCGTAAAGCTGTGAATGAGAAGCCAGTGCTAGAAATGGAATGTCAGCTTCATTGAGACAGCAGGGGAAAACAACGTGAAAAAGTCACCACTGTGATAAGGTATCCTTGCATCTTTCTATTGAGAAAATACAAGGCTGATGATGACTTTGCAGAGCTAATCAGAAACAGAATGATTTGGATCCAAGCTTACGCTTTCCTTGCATAAGCTCCTTGCTTAAGCAAATGCAAGCAGATCAACATACCCCTTAACCTGGTAAAAGGACTATCTGCAAATCACAGTATCCTAAATCATGAAGTGACCGTGCTTGGAAAGGATAGTTTTTAAGCATTATCAATGTGACATTCATGCATCTGAATTTGGTTTTGCTACATAAGCATGAATCTAGAGCAGTTTCGTTGACTTATCTTCATTCTTATCAGGGTTACTACGAATAAAATCAGGACAAGACTTCCATTCTTATCATCTGACTTCTAAGTGGAAACATATGCCCTTAAAAATGTAAGAGGACTATTCATCTTCATTTTAATGGAATTTATTACAGGTTGCTAATATGCTATTTGTGAATTACTTCAAAATGCCAAAGAAGTGTTTCCTAATTCTGGGAATAAGTAAATGGAAATTGTGTTTTGAGATTTATCTACCAAAATACACAGAAATATTCTTTTGCGAGTGGATTTGACTAATTAATGCATTAAAGTAATTATTAATAACATCAATTAAAAGAGTGAGACTATCAAGAGGATGCATTTCAGTGGACAGATTAATACTAACTCTGAAAAACACTTAATGGCTTGAGTGTG
>JAYRBT010000114.1:46031507-46062531 GCA_036023395.1 Myiotriccus ornatus
TGAGACTATCAAGAGGATGCATTTCAGTGGACAGATTAATACTAACTCTGAAAAACACTTAATGGCTTGAGTGTGTCGACTGGGTGCATGGAATACGGATCAGTGGAACGCTTCTCAGAGGTGGAAGCAAATTTGAAGTATTCTGTCTCAGTGAAAAAGGTACAATCACGTAGCTCTTGCTTTTTTTCTTCTTTTCCCTTCATCTCAGTCTCCTGCTGCAGGAGCTGCTTCCGAGACTCTTTCTTTGGAAAGAAGGATTTCATACTCCGCAGCTTTGTGCTGTAGGGTTAAGTGAACAAGATAGATTACTTACAGTCTCTTTTGGGAACATCTGCTGCTCCCAAGCACTCAGCCTGTCTATGAAAATGTCACTTTTGCCCACACCTACAGTGCCAAGAGTCAGACCTTCCAACTAGATGCAACTCATTGACTTAGACTCAAGATCAGGAAGAGTCAAAGTCCCTATGCTACTCTGCTCTAGAATAACCTGTCTCTGCATTAGCTATCTAGAACAGCTGACCTTCCTAGACATTTAATGCAAGTGTCTAAAATTAAATTTCCAATATCACTACATTTTTATGCAAAAACACTGTTATTCAAATTTCCCTTCTCCAGGAATTGTCTGGCTTCCAGGAGTTAGCTCTACAGAAAGATGGCCATTTGTAGCAGTTATTTCTGCATATTTTGATCTTATTTAGGCTGAAATTTAAATTTTAAATGAAATTTTAGTCATTGCCAGAAGAATCCAGTGAACTGATGGAAAATTTCATATAAGATCTAAAGATACGACTGAAGCAACAACTTTTACAAGTGCCTTCAAGTGAGCGACAGAAATAACAGATATTTATTCTTCCTTATTGAGGATGAAAACTCATGTCCAGTCTTCCTTATTTCTAAGAATGTGTTAGTAGTAGAAGTATAGGGATGTTGAGGAAGCTTGAATGCTCCATTTTTTTCTTGAATAATATCTTTTATGTAATTGGATTTGTTTTTCAGTCAGATCCAAACAAGCAAAGGCTAAAATATACAGTATATTTCATCTTTCATGTTGCTCAAGTCACTTCTTTCAATCCCTAATAAACTGACTACTTGAGTCCTAGTATAAATATTAGAAAAGAGCTTGCATCTTTAGCCTGGAACTCAAACTTCCACTCATATTTGATTCTATCATATTCTTTTTTTCCTTAAGGCCTGAAATCTCGAAACTGCCAAACTTCATTCAGCTACAAAAAAATATTACACATTTTTTAACCTTGTAAAATCAAATGCAGGATATTTGAGGGAGTATATAATTCAAAGTTAAAAGGAAACCTGTGTAGCTAAATCTGGCCTACATCACTATTTGTTCTGATTATCAGGCATAATGTAAAGGGAAAATGGAAAAAAAAAATAAAATCTTGTGAAGTCTATTGTACCAGGTATGAAAACTGAAAACAGGACAGAAGATTTCATATCTCATTTCAAGTACTTTTATGTCTAAACATTCCACTGTTGGTGACCTTGCAGTGCACCTAGGATTTAACTAAAACCAAAGTGATGCTGATTTGAAATTTCCATATGAATAAGCTGCAACAAACATACATGAAAAACCTCATTCCTCCTACAGAAAAGTCAAAGCTTGTCACTCTGATTTAAATAAAAGTTGTCTCTGTTAAGGGAAAAGAAGGTTCTTTACCAAAATAACAGAGACTGCTGTGATCTTTCAATAGAACAAGGTCCTGCCTTGTGACTGGACACATTTTGAGTTTAAATTACCACTGTTAACCAATCATTATATTTTGGAAAGAAATAGTCACACCACAAGAAATATGATAGCATTTTATGTTTCGCAACATAAAAATACTGTGTGTCAAGGTTTTCCTTATACCTACAAAAACACCTGATGATACATTTTCTGTCTGCCTTTCAAAGAGTCCTTGCTATCACATGAAGCTTCATAAAGTCTTAAAGTCTGTTTTCTATTGAGAACTCCGTGATATATGAGGATTAGGTGGATTTTCCTTTTGTTTTGAAGGAGTTATCCCAGTTATCTTATATTCTCTGGCAATTGTCACTCACTGTAAAACATGACCATTAATTTCTTCAGGACACCATCCTAACCATAACAATAATAAAGAAATTTATTTCTGAAGCTTTAAGTTCTGAAGCTTCAAATTTCTATAGCAAATCCCTCTCTATAGAGTCTAAACATCACCTTATTTTCACAAGCCTGTAGTAATAATTAACAAAAATAAATAAAAAATTAAACATAGCTTTAAAAAAAAAGTTTGTAGACACGCTTTTCTGGTAATTTCACATAGAACACTTCTACCATAGGAGTACTTTTCATAATGAAGGCTGCAAAGACCAATAAGCAGCACCAGTCTCCCTTCCAAAATTCAGTATTTATTGCTTGAGCTTTGAGAGCTGAATGGATTTAGCATGTGGTGGTGCTTATAACAGCACATTAGCTGTTATGTGCTTGACATGTGGCAACAGCTTAAAACCATTTGGAGGAAGAGGATAAAGCAGGCTTCTGGGCAGCAAGGGATCATATTGCTGGAGCAAACATTACTGCACCTGTGAGGATAGCCTACAGACACTGCCTTTCAGATGCTGATTTGCATCTTACTGTGAGAGACCTGCCTTTGTGGTGTGAGCCTGCATTTTGTACACGCTACCTGCTCATCTGCAATGCAGGTGTGGGAAAAGCCCCTGCTTCCCTGGACCCCCTCAGTCCAAAAACAGGGTGCCTTTAAAAGGATAAAGGAGTTATATTCACTCTTACCTGAGATGTCACCAACGGTTACATCAGAACATCAGTATGGTATAAAATATGGTAGTACAGAGCAAAACCAGAAGACATTTGGAGCTTCATTTTCCTGGAGTAAGACATCAAGCATCAAGATTCTCTGAAAACAGCAAAGCAGTGCACTTATCACGTGTGGCAGTCAGGCTGTATCTTCTAAGTAATTGCAGGTTTGAAGCAAGAATTACTGGGAAAAATCCAGTAGTGCACACAGGACAAAAGGCCCAGAAGACTCTTTTGATGACTTCTTTTTAACGCCTTAAATTCCATGAATACTCATCTAATATTTATGCAAAAGTAGCAGCCATAAAATTACTGCTAAGATCATCTTTCCTCATCTACAATTGCTACTGCCCCAAATTTTATTTCAGTTTTATTTTTAAATGCTTAAGGAAAACTTGTATGCTATTATCAACAGATTTGGGTTCGTCCATTACAGGGAGGGGAATTAATTCCAGGACCTCAGCTCTCTCCCAGACAGCATGCTGCTATTCTCCCCTTATGTTGGACAAGCTTTGCACCCACTCACTCACACCCTACATTTTCAGCTGGGGAAAATAACACAAAGGGGTAGCAATTCTCTCGTGGTCTTCTGATTTCTTCACAAAGACAATAAAGCACAACAGCAGCACATATATCCACACTTTGTAGTATTTTAAAGGAAGTTTTATCCTATAATTGTTGTACAATACCCATGTAGTAAATACAATCCAATTTAATCTTAGCTAGGAAAATAGGTTCATCTCCATTTAACTCTCACTTTGATAGATATATTTCCAAGAGATGCTGCTCTTCATCATAGCTCAGTAATATCATTTTATGGGAAACATTCATGTAGGCTTATTGACATGGTGTCTAAATACCACACATTTATGTAAAACATATATTTAAGAAACATTTCAGTAAGAAAGATCCTTTTCCCAGTACTACAAAGAGTAATAAGCAGGGAGTTACATCTTTCTTTTAAAAGTATAAGAGTATGTATCCATTTCACTTCTTTAAATCTAGTAGTTAACTGAAGGGCTTCAACAAGATATGGAAGACAAGTTTAGAAAATTATATTCAGGCCTAGACTCCTCTCAGGAGTTTCTAACTTAGTGCCAGGCTGTTGGCCATTTAAAGAATGAGACCATTTCTCCAACTCCAGCACTGCTGTTTTCACCTTTGAAGGGCACACTTTTATATTTATCACCTGGAAAAATGAGAGAGATTGCACAGATCCTCAGCAGCTCTGTGAAATGGGGAAGAATGGGATTTTCACCCCTCTTTGAATGGTTTCTGTGTATCTCTGTCTTCTGGTAGTTTAAGGTAAAAATATTTGGGAGCCTCCAATGCACTCCTTGTGGGGCATGATCATTAGGCTGCAGTGTTGCTCTCTCCCTAGTTTTCTCCTTTTGATTCAATGACTCCTTAAATACTGCAGGTAATTTGAAACTTTTGAACAAAAAGGAATGAAAGTTCCCTGTTCTCCATCTCAGCATGTGTCCAGCTAGGTAAGTCTGAAGCATTCGTACAGGATTTCCTTGAGAAGGGTTTTAATCTCTCACGTAATTTCTTGCATAATCTTACTTTATTAAATCTTATTAACTTTATTAAATTATTTACTTTTAAACTTATTTACTTTATTAAATCTTACTTTATTAAAAGCTGAGTCTTAGGCTTCACTTTCCAATAGACATTGTTTGAAAAATATTTTTGTGGAAGGCACTTTGCACAGGGAAAATAATTTTGGATTGTGCAGAGCTTCATGCCAATAAAGGTGTTCCACACAGCTGAACTTGGGCACAAGTGGTGCTGAGCTCAAGGAAATAAATATTTTCAGTGTTAGGTGTCACCTGGGATGAGGTTTTAAACCTTCTCTGTATGGGATTCAAGTGCTTAAATTCAAATACTTAGTCTAAAAAGAGATTTGCACAGAAGGCCTCCAAGGAAAGACTGAGTAAAGTAATTAATCCAAGTCTTGGGGTTAACAACTGCAACAGTGATTAATATAACAAGAAAGAGTAATTCCTTTCAGTGCAGGAGCAGAGACAAACGGCATTCGAGAAGAAAGAAATCAAACCAGGTGTCCATCATGGTTCCTTCTGATTTTACAGACCTGTGAAAGAGAAAGCTTCAGTATCTATTACCAGTTTTATCTTCCTGACACACGAGCAGCTCTCAGTGCTGCCATCATCCTTCACTATTTCCTCTCTTCCTTTTGTTTGCTAACCCAAATCATCACACTTCACCTTCAAAGAGCAGGCAAACCCCTGAAGGCTGAGTCTGTCTCTTACTCTGTTTGCACAGGGCACAGCATGATTCCGACAGGAGCTGCAGGAGCACACAAGCTTAGCTTCATTCATCAAATGCTCCTAAAGGGAAGGAGTAATTTAAGGGAACAAACTGACTCAAGTGATCCTGGGGAAGTGCAGACTAGGGATTTTTTTTATTGGATTTTTTTTTTTCTGGGGAGGGAACCTTTTTTTGTTTGTTTGTTTGTTTGCCTTCCCCGGAAGAATTGCTGTGTCAGCACCATGCTATATTAATATTGTTGTAAATACCACACCAGCACCGTAACCAGGTCACTTGGTTTTCTTCCAGGATCTTCAGACAATGAATTCTGAGGTTTGATTTTTATTTTCTTTTCAGATCTAGATTGTGTTATTTAAACAAACATTATCTATTTCTTCTGCTTTTAGGTTCTCTGAGCATGTTCTAAGGGTACAAAATTCTTTTCTATAACATCTAGGGAGCCAGCACACACTGGTCCCAAATTCCACCTCTTTCTCCTCAGGTTGCAGTCACAGTTAAATATGCTGTTTTGTAAAATGCTAGAAAGGGTGCAAGTCTTCACTGAGAAAGACATTGTTCACAAAGTACCCCATCATTTACTTGTATAGTGTAGCTTAGTAAGCTGGGTCTGCTCTTTCCCTTAAAATACAAAGCCATTGCAAATCACAGGAAGCTAATATACCGTCTTTTGAAAGTAAAGCTTATTTCTACCTTATTAAGTAGCTGCCTAAACAGCCTCTCCTCAGCTTCAGCAGCTAAAAATGATTGAAGGAGTGACAATTCTCTCTTTCTCACAACTTTCCAAATTTGCATGAAAGCTATTTGAAAAAAAACACTATCCTGCTGCCTTAGGGGATTTCAGACTGATTATTAAACTAGGTAGCTTTGCTGTTGAAATGATAGTCTTTCTTGTTTTAACTCTGACTACTGGGTAGTGTACTACCTACATGACTAGGCTCAGTGAAAGGCCAACTCAGATGTAGCAGTCTCTTCTTGACAAGTTACTAGAATTTGAAGTTTCCTGGGAGCTCTCAAAGTCCCACATCTGCCAGTGTCCCCTTACTCTAACTAATGCAGTTCATCAGAGAAACTCAGTTGATTTGCTCTCCAGTCCCTGGGTTTCTGGAAACTCATGAATAAATACGGCAACAAAATACTTTTATTCTCCAAAAACTTCAGTCAGCTTGAAAGTAATATGCTGTCATTATAGATAATTTTCTTAGTTTATTATTTCATCATTTTTTAAAGTCCTTGTATTAGTGAAAGCCAGGATTTTGCACACGCACCTATCAGTCATCTTCCCCTCACTGAATGGAAGGTGAACTAGATGGCTCATTTCTTTTGCACCCTTTAAGACACCCCATAAATACAAAGACAGATTATAACAATTTACCTGGACAGGTGGTGAATCTTGTATGAACTTGTCCAGAAACCAGCAGACTAATACAACCATGGCAGTCAACAGTCAGCTTGTGCTCTAAAGCTGTTTGCCAGCACTATGAGACAATAGCCATTATCATATATCACTTTGAAAATGAATATGGCTTCTGTTTTGTGTTTGTTGGGTTTTTCTTCATTCTAGAAGGAGCTTTACTGAGCACCAGTTTTCCTGTAACTATAGAAGTCAATAAATGAGCTTGAATCTAAAGACAAAATATAGTAAGTGGAATGAAGCTGTGATGCTTTGTAACTGTTATACAATTTCTTATGATGTGTCCAAAAAGGTGTAGAAAGTTAAACTATATCATAGTTCTGCAAAATAAACAGCTACTTCCTCTTAAGATGAACGTTATGAGTACTGAAGACTATTTCCCATATATACACAATCCAAGTATCTGTGAGCAAAGAAACCCAAACACACAGCAACAAAGAACAGAGTTTTTGCCAGAACCAATGGGCTTGACATAAAATACATGAAGGATTAACTTTGGTTAATGAAACCGGGTGCAAACTCTGCTCACTTCAGCAGCTAGGATCTACCCTGCTGAGAAAAAGCTCCCAGCTTTACTCTGAGATTCCCCCCGAGCAAACCAGGCTTCCCGAATCTTAGGAGAAGCTGTATGCTGCTCAGCAAAGATGAGTTTCAGTAATTTTAGTGGTTCACCCTGTTGTAAATCCTTAAACAAATCCTGCTGATAAAAAAAAAAAAAAAAAAGAAAAGTATTTTCACAAGAGCTGTTGATTATACTCATATACTACTAACTCAAGTATTGCTTTTCAATTAGATCATGCTGTGCTCAGCCTCACATGTCAGCAGGAAGGTTAGAAAAGTCATCTTGCCCTGAATTAATCTGCTAGCATAAGTGTTTGTGGTGTTGTATGTCAATCTGATCCAAACATAAACTGCGACAACATGCTTATTAAAAAAAAAATAAGTCAATCTTTCAGCTCACTTAAATTGTCACCTGAAGTTTTCCCTCGTGCTCTTTTTCTCCTTGATATTTTCTCCAAACTATTGCAAAACCCTCAGCTTCACTTTATTCCTGCCTGCTTAGACGGAAGACTGTCCAAAATAGTTTTTGTCTTGTATAAACAGCAACAAAAAGGTACTGTAAGAAAACACTGAAGTTGTTAAGCGGGTTTCTGCTTTTACAGACATTTACTCTCATTTGTGTACTGTGGGTTGCTAATGGCAATTATTAAAGCTTTCCTTTACTAAGAATTTTGTTGGGTTTTATTTTTTCGTTTTTTTTGGGGTTTTTTGTTGGTTTTTTTTTTGTTTGTTTTGTTTTTTTGTTTGTGGGGTTTTTTTAATCATTTGCATAGCAATAACTACCACTTGACCAACAAAGCTTCTTCATGAGATCCAGCACAGACGAGAACTCCCAGATTCCATTAATGATTTGATTTTGTCAAATAAACACAAAGGAAAAGAAAAAACAATCTAGCAATAGATGAGAAACAGTCTCAGGCCTAACTGGATAAATACCATGACTTCTATTTCTTGTCTCTTAAGCCAGGAGGAAAGAAGGGAATATGACTCCTATATATGGAACTATAACCATATGGACAGGTCTTAACTGTATTTGGCCCAAAAAGATTTCCAGTTTTGAAAATATCTAAAGATACCCCTTGAAAAAGGATGGAAACACAACTTTAAAATAGGCCCAGCTTTGGGTATCTGATATATAAAAGTCCTTCATTTGCATGAATACTGTCTCCATACTGTTTCCCATACTTGACCTGCACTGGCTCTTTTCTATTAGATTCTTGAGGGGGCATTAGAAATCAGAAAATTAAAACAAAAGGAGAATATTTATATTCTGCTGGAAAATGCATTTGATGCAGGGGATTCTGGTTACTAAGGGGCAAAGAAAATCTCAGATTTGTGAGGTAGCAGCAAAAAGTGACTTTGACAAATCTCAGGTTATAAAACTTGAGATACATTGAAATACTGAAGAATTTAGTGATGTGTCTCTATTTTCTCTATCAGTTTTAAGTGCCTTGAAAATGAGGGTTTAAGGAATAATTTATCAAGTAATTCTGGATACACCTACACTAGCATTGCCAGCAAACATTGTTTGGGCAGTGACAATCAATAGTGCGTGTTGCCAAACTGTCCATGTCATGGTGTGGACCCAGGTTAACAAAAAGTGCCCCTTGTCAGTCCCTGGAGCAATCTGGCCGTCAGTCTGGGCCAAGGACAGAGGTTGAAGGAGGCTGCCCTGTTCTGGAGGAAAAGAGCATTTCGTGGGAGAGATATGGGCTGTCTTGTACCTGTTGGTCTCCAACTCATGTCCTAGACACATTAGTTTTTAATACAGTTACAGCGTAACCCTCCTAAAAACCAGAAAAGAAGGTGATGATATCTTACTTTGCGATTCATTTCTCCCTCAGGTAACTCTGGCAGACTTTTAGGAGCACTTCAGTTCTTTAACATCGCAAACTCACACATAATAAATATAAATGGATAAATAAATAAATTCAGCAGTTTAAAACAGCCCAGGACAGACCCCTGGTTGTATATTATAATTATCCACATATTTTGTCAGCTTATTTACTGTTTCTCCCTCTACAATTAGTCTCTGATAAAAATCATCCTTTTCCAGAGCAATACTTTTCTGTTCTGTTATAGTTTATTACATAGTTCTCACTAGCAAATTGCAGTGTCAACTTTATTGGCACGATTTAATTTTATTTACCAGGAAACAAAATACTTCAACCAGAATAACTGGTTTTTCAAAGTTACAATGAAGTGGGCTTTCAGAGAACAAAGTAAATATTTAATTAGCAACAAGTTATGTAACACAACTACCTCTATAGGAAGTGCACTTTCCCCTTCTCTATGTAAAGATTCATTGTTTCCAAAGAATAATTTTGTCAGAATAGTGACTGTAGGGCACACTTACATAAAAGGAAAGACTATCATGCATCACTAGTGATCATAAGTGATATTTAGCCATCATTGTTTTATCTTCTGGCAAATGTTCAAAGCACAATAAAGAGGTCTCATTTGAATACCACATAAAGCTCTCTGCATTTTAAGTGTTTACTGCACTGAAATCTCAGAAATATGTGTGTATTTATGTAAACTGACATTTTTAATGCATGATGTATTCGGAAAGTGAAAGCATCTTATTGTCCTAAACTACTGTCTGGATTTGTAGAAAAGGCAAATACCTTTATAAACATGTAAAATGAAAATAAGAGACCTGTCACAGGTTCTTGTTTTGCCTGGATAGTTTTTCTGCTGCCCCCTGTAACCCTCATGTCTTCCAGGAGGTTCCTGTCCTACCCTGGCACTGCTCACAGTGTCCTCTGACAGTCACAAAAATTGCTACAGCCTTGTCTCCCTCTGTGAACTTAAAGATAATTAAGAGTGACTAACTAATGAGATAGCCTCAGTGGGCTTGAGTTACTCTTCTAAAGTTCTGCTTAGTCAATGAAGCTTCACAATAACTTTCATCTCATCATCTAGAGATTGCAACAGTGAGGAAAAATCTTCTGATGTGGATGATGTAAATACTGGGAAAAGAGGATAAAGTCACATAAAGGACCCTGAAAGCCAAATATTCACAAAACTGAAGTACTTTTATTCCACTAGCTGAGGAAAACAGTGAGATATGGCCTTCTGAGGTTATTTGCAAGCCGTACTGGGGACCTGTGACCATGGGATGTTTCTCTCAGATGACAACTGGAGTGGTAACATGACTCAGGGCTGACAAAGAGGTTCACAGGGCAAACAGGGATGAGCTGATAGAATGCAGACAGCTGGAGCTGTCTATGCTGCAGGCTTGGTGACCCAGGGAGTTGCCCATAAAGGGACTTTACCTCATCTCTGGTCACTTTGTGGGCAAGTTCTTCCTATTGAATCTCAAAGCTGTCAGCTGCAGATCCATAACTTCTCCAGGGCATTGGCAAGCCTGAGCACTCACCAGGTTCAGAGTCATGGCTACACAGACTCAAGGAAGCAAATGCTGGATCCTTCTTTGTCTACTTTCATTTGTCTTTGCTGTCTTTGCTATTATAAAAGAACATTGGTCTTGACAGTCCCAAAGGTGTGTAAAATTACAGATAGTTAGATTTTGAGATTTAGGAAGAAAACTCGAGACAGAGAAAAACCACTAGGTGTACTTTCACGGTTGCCGTGGTTTCCCTCAGACAGCAACCAAGCCCCATGCAGCCACTCAGTCCCCTACGAGCAGGACTGGGGAAGGAATTGGAAGGGTAAAAGCTGGAAAACTCGTGGGTTGAGATAAAGACAGTTTAATAGAGAAAGCAAAAGCCACACACACAGACAAAGCAAAACAAGGAATTAATTCACTGCTTTCCATGGGCAGACAGCTGTTCAGCCACATCCAGGAGAGCAGGGCCCCATCACACAAAATGGTTGCTCGGGAAGACAAACACCATCACTCCAAACTTCCTCCCCTTCCCCTTTCTTCTCCTCACTTTATATACTGAGCATGTTGTCATATGGGCTGGAATATCCTTTTGGTCAGTTGGAGTCACCTGTCCTGGTTGTGTTTTTTCCCAGCTTCTCATACACCCCCAACCTCCTCAGCAGCATGGCAGTCATGGCTAGGCTTTGCAAACAAAGATTTGAAATGGCAGTATAAGAAGAAGAAAAGGCCTTGGCTCTGTCTAATCCCAGCTCAGCAATAACAATATCATGTCTATATTATCAGCCCAGTGTTCAGAACAAATCCAAAGCATAGTCCCGTAGTAGCCACTGGGAAGAAAACTGATTCTACCCCAGCGAAAACCTGCACAATGGTAATGCATCTCTTACAATACAGAGCACTCTGGAACTGTGAAAACCCTATCACTTATGCTGGGCCTGAGTGCTAGCACCACAGTTCATGTTTTGTAGTCTTTCACTTAGAAGGTATGATTAAAATTATAACTGAATTCCCACCTGAGGATGCTGGAGACTCCCCACCATAGGAGGGGCTGAAGTACCTCTTCTATGAGGGAAGGCTAAGAAACTTTGGATTGCTAAGCTGGAGAAGACAAGGCTTTCGGGTGACCTGACTGTGGCCTTCCAGTGCCTGAAGAAAGCCTACAAGAAAGATGGAGAGGGACTTTTCACAATGGCATATAGTAAAAGAGCAAGGGGAAAGGGCTTCAAACTGAAAGAGATCATATATTAGGAAGAAATCCTTTATTGTGAGGGTAATGAGGCACTGGAGCAGGTTGTCCAGAGAAGCTGTGGATGTCCCATCGCTGGAGGTGTTCAGTTCCAGGCTGGATAGGGCTCTGAACAATCTGGTCTAATGAAACGTGTTTCTGCATATGGTGGGGATTTGGAATCAGATGATCTTTAGGATTCTTTCTAAATCAAACCATTCTGTGATGCTTTGATTCTAGAGTATAAAATCTTTTATTTATCATCTGCTTCAAAACTGCTGTCAAACTACATGAGATGGGTAAACTGATTTAACTGTGAGGATTGCAATCTGATACAGAAAGCTCAGAACCTGCTTTTGGAAACCAATAAAATCACGGTTACAGATACCGTAACTTTAATCCATCTTGATCATAAAACATGTTATAACAAGCTTTTCTGTGTGTCGGAACTCATTTATCATTTTTAAAAGAGTTCACAGACAGGATTAATTTTTAAACTCTCTTTTATTTTCAAAATAGAAAAATCAAGAGACAAAAACATTTATGCAAAATGGAAGCTGCATGCATTATTTCTATTATGAAAGCGTTTGTTTCCTCTAGAAAGGTGGTAAGAATAAGGATTTTCCTTTTTTATCAGTCATCATTCAAGTAAAAAAACCCAGTTAAAATATGATTTAAATCACATTTTGAAACTTTATAATAAGTTTGTGTAAAGTGTCTGGACACTACAGATAAATCTCACCTTTAGAGAAATAATTATATACAAACATATTATATTCTATTAATATTGAGCCTTTAGGATGATATATATATGCTGTTTTATTCCTATAGTCTAAATTCTGTATAGAATATAAAATTTTACATTTTAAAAAATATGCATGTTGTAATATTCTTTTTAATAAAGATATCAATAATTGAAATGCCAGAGATGCAATCAATACATTTTTTGACCATACCAAAACTTTTCAGATTATATTAAACATTTGGAACTTGCTGTTTGTAAATCAAAAGCACATTTACAAAGGTTGGAAATCGTTATTTTCTTTGTTTATGATTAGAACTAAGGACTCAGAGACATCATTACTTAAATTTTGAACAAGATGTTCTTGCCGGAGCAGGGAATAAGCTAGAGGTAAAATTCAGTCTTTCTTGAAATTGGAGAGAATCCCCTATTGACATTTTAAGGAAGTCAACATTTGTTTCATCCTTCTTGGCTAAAGGTGAGTACCTGCTGTCTAGTGCTTCAAAGGCAGTTGTTTGGGGCATGATTATTCTGGTGCTGAGTGGATATCCAGCTTCATCTCACAGTGTTTTGCAGCACCTTTTAAGTTTGCAATAAACCATCAGAATCCTTTATGTGTACTGACTGTATCTTGCTTTTGGCTTGGCTTGTACAGTGTGTCTTACTGCGGAGATGTAATGATTGTATCTATTTGTTATGTTAGCTGTAGGGTAAGTTATTCTAAGAAATATGATACTGCCAGTTATGTGTTCAAATCTTTTTAAAAAGGTTGCTCCAAGGGGTTGATAAGGTGTCATTACAGACATATTGTCCATAGGAGTCGACAGTTCAGTAGTGTATTTCTTCTTTTAATTTTATTTGCTAAGTTTTACATTTATTTTGTCAAATACATACTGTTGCCTATCAGAGAAACATCGGTGACACAAATCACCAAAGATCTTAAATCTGTTTGCACTGGAAATTGTAAAATTTTGCTCAGAAACAAGAAGGCAGTAAAAAATCTTGAAAACATTTCATTGACATTCCCTCTAAATGACAGAAAAATTCTGGACAATTACTTTTATGAAACAACCCTAAAAAGCACATTACAAAGTCTCATCCGAAAGCACAAACACAGAAACACAGGATTTTTATTGGAGTTTTCAATGGAAGCAGAGCAACACAAGTTGAATACAACCACATGCTAAAGAGCTATCAGAAGACACAACTAAACACTGCTTAGAAAATACTTGTATAAAAATTGAGCTGACAAAATAGTAGGTTTAGCTCAATGCACCAAGTTTCATACCATCAAAGACGAGAAAAATATTGCCCGTATTTCACGCTGTTCCCATCTAGATTTGGCTGAGATTAGTCACAACAGTATATGTTTTAGTGTAAAATGTTCAATATTCTAATCTGCTATGCTCCTAAGGCCTTTTAAGAAGGCTGTGCGATAAACTAATGCCCAACTGTCAGGAGATTTTCCTTGGGGCTAAAGGTGCACTTTGCCACCTTAAATTTGCCAAATTGTCCACTGCTGATTCCTCCAGGCTGAACATCTCTGTTTCCTGTTGTTGTCACACATTTAATTCACAGGCAAGTGAATCAGTTTTTAACTTCAAAAAATCTCTCCAGATATTTTATGCTCTGATCTATCTCTCAAAGACCAAAAGTAGCTATTTTAGGGAGTTTTTACCTGGTATTTTAAGAACAGAAATCAGTAATCTACATGTTTACCACACTGATCTCATGCAGTGATTCCCCACATGAAAATCAAATTATACAGTTTGCAACAAAAATGTGTCCTGAATGGCAACCTGCACTTCATTGTCACTTGTATTGTCATAGAACTATTTTCATATCTTTTCTTAACATTTCACTTTACCTTTCAACGAAATTTTTTTTTAAGTTTTGCTCCATAATACAGTAATATTCTTAAAGAAATATTTGGCCACATTTGAAATCTATCCAAACCACTTTTGTTCCATGATTGTCTCTTTATATTTCTGTCTGTGGTCTGTCGACCCTGGTTGGGTGCCAGGTGCCCACCAAAGTTTGTCTGTCACTCCCCTCCTCAACTGGACAGGGGAAAGAAAATATATCAAAAGGTTCCTGGGTCAAGATAAGGACCGGGAAAGATCACTTACCAATTGATGTCACGGGAAAAACTTAAGGAAACTAGTTTAATTTATTACCAGTCATATCTGAGTAGGATGATGAGAAATGAAACCAAATCTTAAAAACACTTTCCCCTCACCCCAGCCTTACTCCAAGACTTAAACTTTATTCCTTAATCTCCACTTCATCCCCTAAGAAATACAGCGGGATGGAGAACTGAACCTGCAGTCAGTTCATCTCACGTTGTCTCTGCTGCTGCTTCCTCCTCAGGGAGAAGACTGCTCACACTCTTTCATCCCTCCAGCATCGTGTCCCTCCCACAGGAGACAGTCCTCTACTAACGTCTCCAAGGTGAGTCCTTCCCATGGGCTGCAGTTCTTCACAAACTGCGCCAATGTGAGTCTCTCCCAAGAGGTGCAGTCCTTCAGGAACAAGCTGCTCCAACATGGGTCACAAGCCTTGCCAGCAAACCTGCTCCAGCATGGGCTCAACTCTCCAAGGATTCAGAGGTCCTGCCAGGAGCCTGATCCAGCATGGGCTTTCCACAGGGTCACAGCCTCCTTCAGGCACCCACTTGTTCTGGCCTGGGGTCCTCCATGGGTTGCAGATGGATATCTGTTCCACTATGGATAGCCATAGGTGTGGCCTGCACTGCAAGCTGCAGGGGAATCTCTGCTTCAGCAGCTGGAGCATTTTCTTCCCTTCCTTCCTCCCTGACTTTGGTGTCTGCAGGACTGTTTCTCTCACATATTCTCACTCTTCTCCAGCTGCTGTTGTGCAGCAGGTTTTTTTTCCCCTTCTTAAATCTGTTATCCCAGAGGCACTACCACCGTTGCTGACAGCCTTGGCCCTGGTCAGCAGGAGGTCCAGTTTGAGCCAGCTGACCTTGGCTCCATCAAACACGGGGGAAGCTTCTCACAGCTTCTCAGAGAAGCTACCCCTGTAGCCCCCTCCTCTACCAAAACCTTGCTAAGAAAACCCAATACAAACTCTCAATTTAAATTAATTTATAAATGTTATTGAAGATTTATAATCTCCCTTTTTTGAACAATATTTGGATGTGCTAAAATTGGAAGAAGTATTTATCACTTCAATATCTCTCCACAGCTCAATAGATCATTTATTATATTTTCAGTATGTACTCTTTAGGAAGATGTATCCTTTCTTGTTTAAGGCAATATGAATTGATAGTGAGAACAAACAAATTTTATTGTCATAAGTTAACTATTGCAAGTACTTTATAGCTGCAAATGTCTATTAGTTCATATTTCATATAACAATAAACTATAAAATGTGCTTTTTCTAAATTTTCTAAAAAATATTAGCAATTTGCTGTTTATGGCTTTTTTAGTACAAAGCAAGCTTGGATTTGCAATATACCTATGAACATTTGCTCCTTCACTTCTACAACACAAAAATTGCATTGAGTAATCAACTTCTGGCTTTGAATTTTGATGCAGTGGCTACCTTTCCAAAATCCCACCGTTCTTATCAATTTTCTTCACAACTTTTAAAAATGCTTCTTAGTGGTGCAGTAAGTGACAGGTTAGCTAATCTTCCTAATGGTCTAGCAGGATTAGGTAACCTGCACATGTTCTATTTTAAGTACTTTTTCCCTCTTAGCGAGCTATTTCTACCACCTTACTTTGATACCTCATTCATTTTTTCAGTAATTTAATTTCGTTACACTCATCTGATATGCAAGCTATGTTATATTTTGGAACATTTTTCTCTTATATACTCATGAGAAATCTTTCTTATTTTTTTCTACACTTTCATTAAGTCCTAGTGGGCTGTACATATTATGTATTAATAATATTAGATTACTCCAAAGTATGATTTCATAATTATTCGAAATGTTTATTTCAGCCATTAGTTTGTGAGCTGTGTGCACTGCTATAGCTGAAACAAAGCATCTAGGCAGCACCAGGAAAATGGCATTTAGAGGAACGAACAAGGGAGGAGGTTGCAGCTCCCAGGAACTCTCCTTAAAGATTTGAATGATGCTTGGAACAAAAGCAATGTCTGCATGAACATGCTGGTAGCACAAAAAAGAAATAGTTACGAGTCTAGCACTCATTAGATACACAGCTTTGCTCTAAGCAGAAGGTGGACTTCAGATTTCAGCAGATATTAACATTTTATAAGGAAGAATAAATAATGGCTCAGCTGTAGGAAAGATTAAAAATGCAGCTGGAAACTATAAACTTGTCTGGTTCTGCTCATGAACATATGTATTGCATGTTCTGCATTCAGATTCATTAAATATTACAAAGCTTTGAACATAAGAAAGACTTATGTTGAGTTGATTCAAATGAACAGAAACGGGATAAAAAGGACTGTTCCTTTTTTAAAAATGAAAAAAAAACCCCACACTTTTTTTTCGCCTTTACAATTTTGGTATTGGAATTGACTGAAAATACCAACCTTTGGAATAATATTCCTGTGTACTTACATTGTTTCATAGCTTTCTTCTCCATACTTTTTTTAAGGCAGGTAAAGCACAGGTAGTCACTAGAAACAGAATGCCTGCATCAGCTGAACCTGAGCTTCAAGGCAGGGCTACAACACAGGAAAGAGAATGAGGAGACACCGCTTGCAGTGTAGTGATAAGAAAAGAGACAAACATTGAAACCTTCTTTACTACTATTGGGTGTTTACACCAGATGGAACTAAAGAAGATGCAACTACAGCCTGATAGTATCACTTAAATCCGGATTTCTATTGCTCTCCCATGAACTGATCTGTGGTGTGTCTTTAACATCTTACTGGCCAAGATACAGAGTAGAAGCTGCAGTTGTACTCGTGTCTGGCATTGAAACTCTCCTACATGTTGCAGTTAACACGATAACCACGCCATGGGCCTCAGCTGAATAAAAAAATGAACCCAGTTAATGAGTAGTAGTAAAGCCTAAAATCTTTAATGCTGGGAATAATTTACAGCATAAGCCAATTAATGTTGGCAAATGCCATATGACTTCCCCAGGGTGTGTACATAGGGAACTGCAGTAGCTCCAGTCCTTTTGTGTATTACTCCTCTGGCAGACTAATTTCAGTGTATTTCATACAGTTTCTTTAAAGGTGACCATTTTTACTTTAAATCCAGTGTTGTTCACAAGATGTAGATTTTGTCCACTCTCCTAGATTTCAGATGTCATTGATGTTTGCCTTTTGTTTTCACTGGACGCATATGTGCACGTGGTTATGTACATACCAAGCTGCAGCACAAATACGCTTTAAAGACCAGGGCCATTAAATGTCTCCAAAATTGTAGACCTGAGGCTTTTCTTTGACTCTTTAGGATGTAAATTTTCAGTCTTTTCTAATATTAAGCAGTAAGTATAGGGGCAGAAATAAAGACTTTTCAGTGCTGTGCAGGGAGTGAAAGTTCAAACTTTGGATTTGCACTGAAAGATGTCCGCATATGATGCTCATGCCAGGGGGTACCTAACCCTTCACTCTGTAAACTTGGGGCAAATGGATGAAATTTTAACCATACTGCTATCTTGTTACTTTATCAAAATAAAGCAGTATCCAGGTTTCAGGCTTCAAACTCCCCTTGAAACATGTAGATCTGTTCTGAGATTGTTTCTACCACAAAGGACTTTTTTTACATTCCTGACAAGATTTAGTCAAGCAGTAGCATAGTGAATCTCTGAAGAACCCTGCGTCTTCCAACCCATAATTTAATTCCCAACCCATAATTTAATTCCCACCCCGTAATTTGATACTTCATCACAGTCCTATGTGTACCTACATGCCGTCCATAGGAGTTTGTTCAATAGTGCTATTAGGGACAGATTTCACTTTTCAAGTTTCACATTTCCAGTTCAATCATTTTGTGGTTTTCCTGTTCCTTTCATAGTAGTAGGCAGCTATCCTTTAAACACCACTCTTTGAGGGCCCTTTACTCCAAATGGTGAAAACTGCTGGTCTGTGACAACATGATTTCTGAGTGGGAGGGGATTCTGGATCCATCACCTTTTCACAGGAGAGTTCATGCATTTCACGTTAAGCAGCAAAAGAGGCCTTGAAGCAAATATCTCATCCAGTGAGTAATGTACACACATTTCAGATGCTACACAAGTGCTGTATTCAGCTTGCTAATTAGGCTGCTCATTTTGTCCCTTTGCCTTCCTTCTGGCCCTTTGGAGAAACAGTTTTTAAAAACAGTCTGGTAAGAATTAAATTGGTGCTTGGAAAACTTTTTCTGAAAATAGCCTTTGCTTCTTTCTTCCTGGAGAGACTTGGTTGAAGATAAGAAACGTGTTAAATGACAATTCAAAAATTAATGATATGTGAACTCTACTCTGGGACAGACAGAGTATTTGGATTAGAATTGATGTTAGCCTCCAGCAAATCTCTGTAGAAGTTCTGCTGTACTCTCTTGACTCTCCCTATTCTTTTTTGGAGTGTACTTCCTTCCTTTATCCTCTTTCCTGAAATATATTTTTTTAATAAAGTATGCTGAAGAAGTCATGTGGATAGTGAAGAAGCACAAAAAAAGTGTTGAAAGGTGGGGGAAAAAAATGTATGAAATCTGTCTGGTTTTCCTCACTCAATTAAGAGTCTGTTATGCAGTCTGCATATGCTGCCTGTGGCATTTCCCAATCCTCTCTAAAGATTTTGAACCAAACGACCTCTGAGAAGAGGCTGAGAGATTGTGGTTTGGTAAATGTGAAAAAGGAGCTGCAGAGGATGGGGTCTTTTTTCTGTCTTCTACTACTCGATGAGTAGTTATAGTGAAGGGGCAAAGACATTGACTGAAGGTGCACGTTGAAAGTCTGAGATGTAGCAGGCACCTATTTCAGCAAAGAACATTTCAATTATTTGTAACAGAAAATTTTCTCAGTGTTGGTCAAATCATTTGCCCAGACGTTTTTTTGGAACATCCCACTTTGAAGAGATTGCAAACTCAACTGGAAAAGGAAATGACTAGCTACAAGAAATTTTTACTTTGGCCCTACTTTGGGCAGGATTTTGGATCAGATGAGATTCATAGGTTCCTTCCAACCTCAATTACTCTTCTTTTCAATAATTTAGCAGTAGATCCTATGTCTGAGGTATGATTAGAAACAAGGAATATATTTATCAAATCATGTTTCCATTTCTTACTTTCTATCTGGTTTTTAACTTTCTCTTTTATTTATTCTGCAACTCTGACATTTGTGGTACAGCACTGTCGGGAAAATAACCTTTCTTGACCTGTCAAAATTATTTGCTTGATTGCTTAAAACTCTTCTTTTACCTCCATAAGAATAATGGAAATGTTTTAAAGATATGGCATTTCCTATGAAAGTACACATTATAAAGTAAAATAAAAATATTTACAAGAATTGAGATAAATAATTAGGAAAAAAAACCTGAATAAAAGAAATTTTGAAAGCTCACCGTACCTGAATTTTTTGCCTTTATATAAATATTTTATCATTCTCAGATCAACCCGATGTGCTCTCCACACTGTTAAGAAAGTTTCTTACCTTACTACAAGACTCCAGTGGTCTGAAGATCAAAGAGCTAATGATCATTATCATACCCAGCTGCAGTTACAGTACTTCAGAGAACACTAGGTAGTACTTAATCATGTAGGGCATGCAGCCCTTGTGGTTCTCAGGTATTTCCCACTATGACACTCAGTGCTCAAGTACATCTTAATTTCACTGTGACTTTCAATATTTGTATTGATTTTTATGTACCATAGCACTGTCTCAAGTGTAATGTTGTTTGAACAACTTCAGACAACATTCTTTGTCTATTTTCCAGAATGATAACAGATGGAAAATTGTTGCTCTTTGTTCTGTAGTGCTTAACCTTTTCCTGTGCAAAAACTGTATGAACTCTGGAAGAGAGACTTGTGTTCTTTGCCATAGTCTGCATAAATATGTATGAATTTAACAACTTAAAGATTAAGCTTTGCTTTGACATGGTTAGGGAAAGCAAAATACCCAAAAGTTCCCACCATCTTGGGCCAGATCAGGTTTTTATCTGTCGTGAGACCCTTGTGCTGCAGTGGAGTGTAGGTCAGTGCAGGTGGGCAGGGCTCGTGCCAGCCGCATAGCTCTTTGCTCGGTCAGAGCAGCACAAAGGAAATCTCACATCTGACTGAGGGGAAAGATATAAAAAATAAATGTGTCTTCTCAAAGAAAAGGCAGATGTTAAAGTATAAATTCTGCGATTAAAAATAATTTAATAAACAAATACCTATGAATAAAAGACCCTCACTGACCACCCAGGTGGCCTTCCTGGCTTAACAGTTTTGGCTTGACATAAAATCTAAATTTCATGAGCCTACGTGAACTGCCTTTGTATCCCATTGTACGACATAACATTTTCGCAATCAAATTATTGGGATTCCTAAACTATTTTGAGGTACAAAGAATCCTGACTTTATTTTTCAGTTTGGACTACTAAGTTTTTTGTTAGCTAATTACCATAGCTTGGTCACCCAGACTTTTCACTTAGTCCTTACTTATATATATTTTAGAATCTAAAAATGTTTATCTAACCTAAAATATACCTATATCTAATATAAAAGAAATGTCAGTGTCTCATGAGTTGTTGTTCTTTTTTTAACTGCAAACACTTTTCCATAATCACTATGTGTGTTTCCCACTTCACAAAGAAAATATGTTGTATACTTTCTGGTCCATGATTGTTTGCTACAAATTTTTTAAGCTGCTGAACCCAGTACCTCATTTGAAAGTGATTGTCAACTCACAAGACTATGGTGATTTGTTTTAAGCAGAAGATTTGTGGCTTATTAGAATATGAAAGTTTTCTAACTTTTCTGCAGGCTCAAACCTTTCTATGAGCAGTTGCAATTGAAAATAACAATAGCTCTGAAATTGTTAAACCAAAAAAATGAACTGCAGAAAAAGGTCAAGATTTGTTGCTGAAGTACAAGGACTTCCTTCTAGAAAACAAGCCAGTTTTGTTCTTGTTAGCAAGGTCATGTTGCCAATTAATTTCATCTAACTTTAAGAAACTGCTTTTAACACACTCAGTTTATTAGATTTAGGGCTTTGAGCTGATATAGATTGTTGTGGCACCAGCAAACCTCTGGACTTACGTCAGCTTTGGGTCTGGTGCCTTTTTTTTTTTTCCCCCTCTGTCTTGCCACATAAATAAAAGTAGTTATGACAAGACCTCTCCTCACAGGATTTTGCAGGTCATGGATGGCGTCACCAGCAACAGGAACTCACTGAAATAATTTGCAGGTTCTTGTGAAACAGGATGGGCTGCTATGTTCTGTCCATCCCCAAAAAGGCAGCAATACAGTCCCAGTGACAATAGAAGATGAGCTACATGTGGCTCTTTAAGGGATCTTGCCTGCCACAAACATCCAGTTTGGACTGCTAAGACTTATACTCACCTTCCTTGACCACCTGTGTCTCCTCCCAGTCCACCTCCTCCCTCTAGGAGGTGCCAAATGCAAAACCAATCTGAAATTCCTGTAGGAAAGGATCAAACCTGAAACTTAATTTGGCTTCCAAATTTTTGGAAGTAGGTCAAATAAGAAAGCGGACAAGTCATTGTGTGTGTGTTGAATCCAAAGGTGCAGCCATTCTGACTCAAAGTCTGTGTGTGACGTGGGCTCAGTCTGACTGCAGAGACAATAAAGGTTTGAGAAGATGCTGGGCTGGAGCCACCCAATGGCAAGTAAGACGTTCCATGGCCACAGGTGCTGAGGCCATAACAGCTGGCATCTCCAAAATTCACAGCCCCTGATATGAAGAAGCGAAGAAATAAAAAACAAAGGGAAAAAGTGATTAGGGGGAACCTATGGTGGCTAACTCAGCAAGACCAAGGCTCAGTCTTCTTTAGTCTGAAGCAAAGGCTCACCAATCTGTCCCTGACTGAGAACTGCCTGCAGAAGTGTTTCATCCAGTGTGAGGAACATATTAGTGCTTAGCATGGCACTTTGTTGGTCTTGGCCATCTATTGCATGCATTACTCCCCGATAAATAACTGCTGTGCTCTCTGTGCTGTGCCCAGACTGCTTGTAAAGTCTCTCTGCGTATGGTAAAATGTGCCTGAACCAAGGTGACTCATGAGGGAGAGAAATGTGTGCTATCGGCACGAAGATTCTTGTCAACTTCAGTGTTTGCATTTCACTATAAATATTTTAATTATTGATAATATAATCATAAGGAGGGAATGGGGAGATAAAATTAATGGGAAGGGACAAAGGAGATGGGAGGAAGAGAGAAAAGCAAACCAGAAATGTCTCTGAACTTCACCTGAAGCACAGGTTGTTAATATGATATTGTACTCGAGCCAAGAGTGTCTTGAGGCATGAGCAGAGATCTCCATCACATGCAGAAGGTTGCTGAGACCTCTATAGTGCTCCACAGATTACCCAGCAGCCCTACTGCTGCAGGGTGGCCATTTGTCCCCAACATGTGACATGGAGGGGTGCACTGACTCCTTCAAATACAGTCTCCCCTGAGGCTCACACCAGGGTTGAGAACAGAGGAGGGAAAACAGGAAAAGAGCAGGATTTGGGATAGAGAAGGAAAAGAGAAAAGGAAAGAAAAGCAATCTGCCTTAAAAAGTGAGATAGTTATCCCACAGTGGTACAGAGGTAGGATAATTTTAATTTTGTCACATTTGTCTTGGTTTAATTGTATGTAGACATAGAGAGATATTACAGATGAGGTGATTATCAGGTAAAATGTTAACCTTTAGTATTCCATACTCTTAAATGTTAAACTTGGCTTGAAGTATAAAGTTTCCTTTTTTCCCTGAAGCTGCCATAGATAAAACAAAGAAAATTATACACTGATCAAAAAAAATCTCCCTTGTAATGGATCTGAGTGTATTTTCTTTCAATACTGAGAGAAATTCTGTGTGCAATATGACACAAAACAGATCATTCAGTTTCTTCTACTACAAACCTCCATGGAGCATGGAAAATCTCAGATGCATCTCATTAGCTTTTCTGCATGCGGGTCCCTAATTATGAAGTGCTATAATTGATCATTTTCCTTTTCAAATTAATTTATAACATAAGAAGATTTGATTGCGGAAATGTACAAAAGGAATACTTTGGTTTGACCTTACAGCTTGTTCCAACTCCTTGGCTGGTATCCATGCGGATCATTAAAATCAATTAAGGAGTTAAGTACAGGACATCTATTGTTCTGCCCTAGAATCAATAGACCCTTTCAAATCTCCTATAATTCTAGGGATCATAGCAGACAGTTTAAAGAATTACTCTTTTGTAGAATCATAGGTTCTAATTCTGCATATGATGGCTTTGTTAGGTTGCCTCTTTAAAGGCAAACACATAGACTTTTGGAGATTGGAAATATAACATGATCTTTAGAAGTGGTATGCAATCCACATTCCGTCTCCGATACTACAGACATGCTGACTGAAATCTAAACTATAGCTCATCTCTTTGCTACAATCAATTTAATTGAAATTGCTGAATATTCATCCTGCTAATGGCTGGTCATTTGTAGCTGCAGCTATATTTAGAAAAAGAAAAAAAGAGATATTTGTATCTAAGTAACAAAGATGTGGCCCACGTCATAGCTCCATGTCTGGATCAGCTGGTGGCAGTCATTGCTGCAAATGAAATGAGAAGCATGGGGAAGGACAGACTAAAACTGTTCTTGGGGCCCAAAAGCTAAACTATTGCAATAACTAATTGGAGCCAGAATAAACTTAACTTGTTTGGTGAAATAGGATTATTTCATGAGATACGCCTTTTCTTGCAGAAACTGTAAATTCAGAGCTGGGGCAGTGTTCACTTTCATTTGTGTAGCACCTCACAAGTGAGACTGATAGTGCCTAGGGGTATCAGAGCTAATGCTGGGTAAATGTTGAATGACTCCTTTTACCTTATATATATATATATGCCATTTTATTATTTAGTGGCCATTGCTGGACTTTGGAGGAGCTGGTGCTAAATATAATTTGTTTCAATCACAGTGAAATATTACACATAGCAATGCTGAAAACTAAGGATGAACGGACTATAATGCCACACACCTTATTCACACCTTATTTATTACCAAGTTTAATACATATGAAGGTGAAAGAAATGAGGAAAGAAAATTCTCTAAAATTGATGCCTATTGTTACATTCACACCTTATTTATGGTCTCAGAGGAACCACATCTTACATTTATAAAGACAAGAACTTATTGCTCATATAATCATAATTGACAAAGTCTAATAGTTTTTCATCCCCATCTAATTGTTGTGGAAAAAGAAAGATGGATAGAATTAGCAATGGTATGCACACATCTTAGTTTCTACCCCTTTTCCTGAGGTTATGTTCCCCTGTTCCCTGCTCTAGCAATGGGAAGTGTTATGGCAAGCTCTGAGCATCTGGAGTCCTTTACCTGGAGGAACATTGTGTTTGTGTTGATGGTTTCACCTCACTTTGAATCCTTCCTATATATATGCTGTTATGTTTTCATACCTCACTCTTTCCCTGTTGGTGTGTTGGTCCATGTTATGTCCAAAATTATTGCATATGGTACCTTTTTTCCTATTCTAGATACTATTCTGTGTTCTCTTTTGCACACTCAAGTCTGCATTTCTTTGACTGGCCATGGCTGAGCAGTTTGTAGCCTTGTAGTCTCTAGCACCAACTTCTTTCCCATCTCATCATGCAGCTGCATTTGGTACCTCCACTTCTCAAGGCTGCTGTCTCACCAACCTGTGATTAGATATGTAGCATCATTGTGTTTAGAGTCATGATGGCACAGTAAAAACACAGAACAAAGGAAAACAAATTAGCTGTAGACAACCTGCAATTATGAATTATGTTATTACAGCTAAACCACATTAAAGCAAAGCTTCTGGCAGGTCAGTAAAAGTCAGACAGAGCAGGCATGACAATCCTCAGACCTTAGGCCTTGCAAAGAACACTTATGGCGACTTGCTAGCAAAGATGATACCATATTGTGGGCCTGCAAGTTAATACTATTTGCTACATGTAAGTTCAGCAGTAAGTCTTATAAAATTAATATTTTCTTCATCTGATAAAGATGAAGTTCAGCATTAATACATTGTCAGCCCGCAGTGAGACATAATCATGCATTTTTTCTACTGAAAAGCCAACTTACATCTGTTTCCACATTCAGTCAAAGGACTCCTAGGCACTGATTGTGTAATAAACCATCATAAGTGTCTACTTTAAAAAAATGAGTAAAATATCAGTGAATATACTTTATAATGTGACTTCTGGCTTACTTAAATATCAGACTAAACATGAGCATGATATATCTCATAGTCCATAATACCATCTGTATTTATTATCATCCAGAGTTTAAGGGTAATTTGAAAGAACTTTCTTAATTTGTGGGAAGTGCTCAATTTCTACACTGACAGTGTAAAGACATTAAAAATTACACTTCTTTTCTTAAATCAGTAGGTTATGCCTGTTCCTCTTTTCACCTGAAGTTCTCACTCTAATGCCCCATCAGACTGAAGTCAGCTCTGCTGCCATCTGGGCGGAGGTAAAGGTGAGTGTCCCTTCCATCTATAGACACCTAGCCAAGCAGGGACAGAAGGGACACCCAGAATTAGGCAGTGGGAAGAGAAAACGGCAGGACAACCTCTCTGTTGCCACCAGTCTCTGGGGGTTACAGTGAGAGATCCTCTCTTCTTTGGCCATAGGTAAGGGTACAAACACTACTCCTATGGCAGGCTCAGAGCAAGGATGGCGAGAAGCTGGAAGGATCTCCACTATGGCCCTTGTGAAGAAGCGGAACTCTGTTCCCCTGAGCTGTGCCCCCAGGCTTCCCTGTTGGCATGCCACTTCTCCACCCTTTTCTTACAAGCAGCTTTAAATGCCTTTCTTCCTTAGGTGGTCCCCAGGAACACTTCTAAACTCGCTGTGTGACTGCCAAAGCGAGAGGCGGGAGCTAAGCACCCTGCTGCTCCTTGGCTTGCCCTAGCAGTGAGCTGGGAAACTGCAAAATGCTGACAGCTGAAAATCCATCATTAAAATGTTCTTCAGCATCAGTTTTTCTTTCCCCTATCACCAGCAAGTCCCCAGCATCAAGACAGGCAGGGTGACCCTGACAAAGAGCTGACTATTGGCTTGTGTGTGCCAGCTTTCAGGTTTTATTACCACTGTTTTCTGTCTTAGCAGAGCTTTTTCTAATTGTGTGTCAAGAACATTTCCTGCCTCAGAAAGCAGTAATCTATTTTGTAAAGAAATAGGCCACCTAAGGTACCTCCATGAGCTAGAGTGTCTTTCTTCCCTAATAGTACTTAGAGGGTTCTCTGTGCAAGCCCCAGATTCCCAAATATCTGAAAATCAGAAAAGGAGAAGACAGCATTTGCTTAAATACTTCAGATTCAGCAGAAACTGCAGGCTTCCCCTTGTAACCTTCATTTGAAACACCTGATATTATAAGGGGCAGGATTCAAGCAAACACACTTGTGGAACAGAGAAACTTTGGCAAGAAATCCTCCATTAATATTCATTAATTTAGATCATTTGTGTGCAGCGTGAAAAGCATCACTATGGAAAAATAAAATGCTGCATCCATTTCTTCTGTGGAGCAAACATTACAAGGACTAGTCTGCATTTTGTAATAAACTGCCTGATGTTTCTTCCACTCTAACATTTTGATGCTTCAGTTTGTGCCATATTTCCCTCACAGAACCCATGGGAAGGACATTTGCAGCTCAGAACCCATGTTGAGAAAAAGACTTGCTTATCTATGATATTAATGCATTCCCACAAAAAGCAAAAGGATGCTTCTGAATGCCACTAGAGTTGTTTGTTTGTTTTTCTTTTTTTGAGCATGTTGAAATTTTCCAGGAAATCCTGAGATCCCACTTTTCTGTTGTGCAATTACCACACCCAAATTGTTTATTCTGAATTTTTTTCTTTGGCAACTGTTTATGCCTGGAAGATATGAACTTTTACAGATCTAAGAAAGTAACCATTATGTTTTCCAGCATTAAAGACTGTTTTTTCCTACTTCCTCATTGTGTTTTTAAGCTTAAATTTCTTTCCATCTTTTTTATTTTCTTGAGAACTTAGACATACAGCACCTTATATTACTCCTATAGACATAAATTTTCTCCTTATAATTTTATCTTTCATGCAGTTTGCACTATGATATTCTATGTAAACCCCTGAGTATTTCAATTTCTACATATATCTCAGCTCTCAAAAACACATATCATAATATTTTATTTTCAACCTTTGCAGAGGAAAAAGTCTTTATTGTTTTATTTAACCATTAGCTGACTCAATTATTTTAACTTTTTTTCTTTTTTATACTACACAGATTACAAGCCTTGAAAGGAAAAATCTATTGTATAATAAAAATCTTTAAAGAATCTAGCCGTACAAATTTATTGTAGTATACATACATTTCTAAATGGCGTGTGTTGCAACTAAAATAGAGGATGTAAAAAATCCTTATTTTTCAACTCCTTTTGTTACATTCAGAAGAAAATAAAATTAAACTTAGCTGAATTAAATTTCCTATTTAACTCCATTTTCTCAGCTGTTATTTTTTCCTGGAAAAAACTTCAACTAAGGGTTGCCAAAATATTTTATAGCAAAACCTGAATACCTGGATGATAATGGTATATGATAGCAAATGTTCATATTCACTTTGACCACTCTACAATAAATGTAGGGAAAAGCTATATAACCCTAATGGAGAACATCTCTCTCTTATGTGATATTTCTAATTGCAGGATCAAAATAACCATGTTGTAGCAATATAGAAAAAATAGTTCAATACTTTTTCTCTTACATGTGTAACTGTCTCCTAAATGAAATATGGACATCTGCTTATTAAAGCCTCTCAACTTGTCCAGTAAGAAAAGGTACCTTGTATATTTAATTCTGTATAGAAGGGAAACCTCCCTCTCAAATGATCTCGAACAGGAACTTTGAATGTAAATTACCTTCCTACACAGATTGAAAATAGGAATATAGAAACAATCATAAGTGCTTGTCTAAATCAAAGAGAAAAGAAGCAATTTCCCAGAATTTTTACCCAAATTTGGTATCAAAAAAAGCTTTGTTTACATAACTTTCTGTAATAAATTAGAGCCAGGTCTCCCTTCTCACTCTTGTTTAATGATAAAGTTTAGCCAGTACAATAGGATATTGCTGAATGAAGCAAAGCCAAAGTTTAAGAGGCTTTGCCAATGGAAGCAATTCTCCTGCATTTTGTCAGGTGCTTGTATTTGCACTTTCTTTATGTAGCTTCTTATCCATGGGAACAGTTAATCTACATTTCAACCATATCCCATTTTCTTATCCTACTCTTCCATTAGTACTGGATCCGAGTGCAGACAAGGATTATATATGGCCCAGGTGCTGCCAACAGATAGTTTGTTTGCATTATGCTGTCATCACCCTGACTTACTGAAACCACTCCCAGAAAAAGACATTAAATTTACCTTATTGTCCCTCAAGGACCAAGTTTTAGAGCATATAGTGGAGAGCAGAGTAGAGCAGATGAAGGCTGTAAGGCTTCCCACACCCACCAAATTGATTTTTTTATGCCCCTGTGATGCTGAACCAGATTCATAAAGTTGGGTTGAAAGCAATGTTTTCATGAAGACTTTTCAAAAGCCCTCGTACACAATTTTCCTGTCTTTTGTAAAACATGAAAATGCCAAATGCTAAGTTCTTTCGATCTCAAGACTCTGACACTCTGCTGATAGAGTAACACAGGAGATCTATTAAGTAATATTTTCCTTGCCATATAAACCACAATGAAGAATCATTTCAGTCAGAATATTAGCACAGTAGTCATGTTGCCAAGATCAACTTCAGGTCTCCTTCACCTGCACAAAGAAAACAGCTGGAAGAAATGTTTATTTTAAATATGTCTAGGTTACCTTTACTTTCTGTCAAAAATTTCTTACTGAGAAAGTTTCCATTTATCCTACCATGAAAACAGGTGTCTGTCATCTGCTTCAGGAAAGTGCAGTCTGCTGAGATATTCCTGCTTGATGATGGGAGAAGTGACTGGCTGAGACAGAAAGAGGCAGCCACCCACGTCTGCAACTAAGATAGGATTGTTCTTATCTTAAGAAAACAACAAAATATGATCCAATCAAACAAACTGGTCATTCACTATCTTTACTAACAGAATTATGATAGTGCACTGTTGACTCACTTTAACCTTGTTAGTATCATGTCTCTTTCATTATAGTTTTAGAGGGTTTTTTTTGACAGGGAGGTATGCAATAAAGTTGTGAACTAGCAGAGGATGTTAGGCGCATTGCAAAAAACTGCAGAAACAAACAGATGAAATCTGAACCCCCTTAGAACAACGTACAGCTCTGTGGTTTTGCCTTTCTTTTGTATTGACAATGCCCTTAGCTGAATGTCTCTCTTTCACCAAAGAAGTCAAACTCAATTTACTCTGTGTGCTTACCTTTTTCACAACATTTTTCAACTAACTGCATTCCCAGACCACCCGACCTCCAGGTTAAGTATGTTTTGCAGTTAGATACACCTGACCCAATAGCCTTATGAACAAAGCCAAACTTCATCTTCTAGTGAATATCGAAGGAATAAAAAATTGCATCTTTTATTGTGGGCAGGATTTCTAACACAACTGGATTGCTATGAGTAATGATACCATTGTACGCATTTAAGAAATCGTAAATCTAAATTTCTTGTCATCTCCATTTTTAAAAGTGAATTTTTTAATACCAGTAAAACTAAAATATAAACAAATAACTTAGATGAAGATTCATGCTTCAGAGCATTGCACTTCAGTGTTTTTTGGCATGGAGGGGGCACAAGTAAGCCAGCTGACCCAAACTAACCAAAGGGATGTTCTATACCATATGACATCAGCTCAGATATGAAAGCTAAGGAAAGGATCAGGAAGGGGAGCATTCATTGTTTCCAATGGCTGCCTGCTAAGAAATCATTGCATGTGCTGAAGCCCTGCTTCTCAGGAAAGTGGTTCGACATCGCAGCTGATGGGAAATAGAGAATAAACCTTGTTATTTTCTGCTTCTCTTCTGCACATGCAAGCTTTTGCTTTTTGCATTAATAAACTGCCTTATCTCAACCTATGAGTCATTTTCCATCTTATTCTCTCTCCTCTTATGGCTGGGAGGGTACTTGGTGGCTAGCAGAGGTCAACCCACTACAATCATATAAAGATGTACTTAAGAGGTACTTCATATTGAGATTTGAAAATAGAGAAAATTATAGCAGTACAAAAGAGAAGGATCTGCTGGAGGTTTTTGACACAGAGGAAAGACTGTAGGAGCAGATGACTAGGTCTTGTATTTGTGGCCACAAAAGACTCTGATCATGAACTTAGACTGAAAAAAAAGAAAATAAAAATACAAACAAACAAAAAAAAGACATCAAACACAAAACAGAAGGATACAAGATAAAGAACAGCAGCTATTCTCACACAAAGATATGACGAAGTCTGTAGTCTGTTTGCACAGGCAGTCACACAATGCCAACCCATCCTTATACTCTCCTGTTCGGAACCCATTCAGCTGAGTGAGGGGTGGGTCAGGCTCGTTAGCAAGTGCTAGGGGAGGATATATAAGAGCTTCCAGGAGCATGA
>JAYRBT010000114.1:46077317-46117530 GCA_036023395.1 Myiotriccus ornatus
CTGCATAAACCTTCTCTCTACTAATGGTAATTGTGTGGGGGGTGTAAAACAAACTGACCCAAGGCAAAACCACGACATCAGGTTATACTATAAGCTCTCTTTTGGCTGTCTACTGCTTTTTGCTGCCTTTTTTTTTTTTTCCTGTCTCTTCTGTTTCTCTCAGATGTAAACATACTGCTGCAATCCATTCATATTGATATCTCACCCCACTTCTGCTAGCAGAACTTCTGGATCTCCTTATGGCCCATGGATTAACTCCTACTACATGCTATCATACATAATCTATTTTGACAAATCATGTTGCTTTGGATTAGTATTCCATGGAAAACACAATTTTCTAATTTCTCTGAATAAAATCTGCCAAACCCAATTTTCATTATGCTTTCTCACACCTTATCTGTGATTTTTATTTATTAATGGTAAGACTTCTCAACTAAAAAATTCTAAAGAATTTATCTGTCTTTAACATTTACTCACTGTGGTTAGAAGAAAAGAGGACTGATTGTTTACAAATCCTCTACATGCTGCTATTTTCAGGAGGTCCTCAGTAACACATAATGATGGATCAACTTGCTGGTTGACTGAAATAATTTATTTTATCTACTCGAAAGTATGTCAGTCAGTGCACAGTGGAAGGTGATGAGGGGAATCTCAATGATACTTAAGGTCTTTAAAGTTCTTCTGAAGCAAATGAAGAAATCTGAGGATCTGAAAAGGCAGAATAGGGCTGAGGATCTGGTGTTTTCCTGACTGGGCAAGGAAATTCAGCCCCAGCTCTGCAAGGCATGTTAAGAGATTTCCCTATTCATAATGATGGTGCATGAGGCCTGATACAATTACCTCTTCCTGAAACATTTCAGGAATTTCAAACTTGAAAATGACCAAGTTGGGTAAAAATATTTCCTCACTAGAATGATACATAAAAAACCCCAACCATTAAAAAAAAAAAAAAAATCCCTTTACATTCAACATCAGTAAAAAACAACTCCTCACTAATATGGAAATAAATTGGCCTTGAAAGAATCTATTGGATGACACACTGAGAATAGATCAGACAAATACATGGTGAATGTTATACTGACATTTAGGCTTAAACTCCATTTAAGCAATTACATCAGAAGCACTGCTTCCAAATAGGTAATTTATATGTGTCAAATACATCTGCCTGTATCTGGCTTTGTGTAATCAAAAGTAAGATTTTGCAAATCAGAGGAGAAATAGCTACACAACACACACGGTAAGGGAAAACAGGGAAGAGTAGAATTGCCAATGTAGATTTTATAACTGTTCCTTCTTCATTTGACTTGGGTTTAGGAAAAGCTAATGTTTATTTTCAGATTATTTCCCAGGCAGAATTGAGCAAATATAAAGCCACTTTCTTTTCCTGGTACAACTGTTCAAATTCACATAAAAATTAACAGGTTCTGTTTATAGCAGCAGATAATTTTACCCCAAATATTTGCTCAAAATCAGTGCATGTCCTGAGTGGTTCATAACTTATTCTACTGCAGCAAATCTGCTGTGAGTCAGTAAGTCTTATTCTGCAAATAAGGTGACTCCTACAAAAATAATTCTCTCTTTTGAAAAAAGATGACCTTTCCAGACTGTTCTCATCTTGCTGGCAAAAAATGTACAAATTCCAGCTCATTAATTCTTCCATTGTCCATATGGGTCATCCTGGAATGAACTTACTCCTTCTGTCAAAGATACACTTCGGAAGGATAACTTCCACTATGCCGCTCCAGCTGTAACGGGGGGGTCACAAAACTGGGATTTTACTCCAATTCTGTCAGAATGCTCCTGTTCCTACTCTAACGTCACCTTTTTTTAAACTCTGCTGTTTATGAAAGGATTATGCAGCAATGAAGTTTCCAAGACATGTATGTGGTGGTATTAATAAAACAGGGTTCAAGTCATTCCAAGTTATGAAGTCTCTCTGATGCTTTAAATTTACATCTAAATCTTGCAAGAACTTGTTTAAAAAAAGATTTGAGGCATCTCAAATTTTAATTCACTATAAACTAATTGCCTGAAGAAGTCATGATGGAAATCAATATGTATGTACTTAACATACATACTCTGTGTTAAGCATTAAGTGCATGTTGCTTCCATGGTTTTAGTCTTTTCTGGAAAACTGGCAGTGAAACTGCAGCCAACCTTTTGACACATTCAGAATAGCAGGAAACCTCTTAATGAATAATTATTTCTACAGAATTGTTTACACTCAGAAGTTTGAAATAAATCTAACACTTGCTTTAAGTAGAACCACATTTGTCTTAGCATGCTGTTAAAGTGCATATAAATCATAATTTACCTTTGCTGCATAACCTAATGCAATCTATTAAGGAAATAGTTCTTTTAATAACAAGACTACAGGAAACAGAGAGCTCAATCACACACAAAGAGACAATAAGATTACTGTTAATACACTTTTAACCTTTTAATAAATCATTCCCATTAGCACACAGAACTGAGAGGGTCAGTGGCTGTTTTCTTACAAACCCCATTTATGGACTGACAACTTTGCCACACCAGAAAATGAACCCAAGTGCCAGAAATTACATAATGTCCCCACTCACTCCTTCATCCACCTGGTGGCAGGGCTGGGATGTCTCAACTTTTCTGAGAACTTTGTCATTCTCAGTCAATATTTTATAATTAACAGAAATATTATTGAAAAGGAAAAAAAGGATGTAATTCCTATATTTATCTGGGTTTATATAGTGTAATAAAAATATTCCTATTTGGTCTTATAATTGAAAAAAAAGCATTATGATGCATAGAATTCTAACTTTCATATTGATCTCAAATTGTTTACCACTTAACAGTTATAAGGGAGTGAAAGTTTACAGTCAAAATATTGATTTGTTTTATCAGAGTAGATTTATAACATGCTACTGGCAATCAGGAGACTATTCAAAGCTTAAATGATGGATCAATATGGAAAAATATTGACAATCTGAAGCACCTCAGGCATCAGTAAATTTCAGGAACAAACTTCCTCCTAATACTGACAGGGCCTTTCACTTCTGGTCTCCAGACAATGCTTACCTTATCTCAGTGCCAAACAAATGATATCTCTGAGGATTCCTTCACCAAGCCTTAGCCACAGTTGTAAACGTGGCAAAAAAAGTTTTTAAGAGGGTTGTTGGATTCAGGAGTACAAGTCAGTTCTCACTGTGTTTTTGTCTTCCCCTTTCTTCTCTTTCTTGTTTCAAGCAACTTGATTAAACCATTGATAGTTCACAGGAAACCCTGAAGTTTGTTTCAGAAGAGCAAACAATTTTCTAATCCCTCTCTGATTTATTACCTGAGTTGTTGCTGGCAGTCAAATAGCCAGTAAGCACACAGATTAATATGTCATGAGCAAAATTAAAAAAAAAAAAAGGACACTTTTGACATCAGAGGGAGGCACACACAGATTTCTACAAGTCTTTTTTTTTTTTTTGAACATACATGAACAACTCACGACTTTGAACTTCCTTCCAGGAAAAGGATTCATTCACTGAATATACCGAAGGAGTACACAGACTGCAGCAAACTAGATCACACTTTGTTCTGGCTTACAGTGTGTTCCTCCCATATTTTACTGAAGGGTTTTTTATCTAGCTTTGGCTCTACATGCCATGTTTGGCTAATGGCATCCTCAGTATGTCTCTCGGGCCTTTAACAGTAAAGCTCCAAAAGCACTATAGATCGGAATTAACTTGGTAAGTGGGACTTAGCAGAGGCAATTTCTTGCTTTCTGATACTATATTGACTATCCCTGAGTTGTAGATTTTGAATTTGCTTATTCCAAATACATCTTGCTTTGTAGTGAGGCACCCTGGCTAGCTCTGCAGGACACTCAGAGCACTTCAGAGCATTTCACAGGACTCTCTATGAGCAACCTGCTCTCACACATTCCAGACATTTAGTGGTCCCTCCTCTGGGCTTTCACGGCCCCAACAACATGCACATCAACACTGATGCTGCTGGGACAATAGTGACTCCATATGGAGCACTTTGAAATAAACCAGCAAATGCAAGGGACCAGGCTGTGGCTGTTGGGTATAGATGGCAGCTAGTACAGGCATCATCCAGGAAAGAGGACCCTGAGGAAACCTGTGACTAGCTGAAAGATTATAACATTTCATATAGAACTATAGACACCCATGGACTTTTGGTAGAAGGTAACTGCTTCATCAGCTGACAGACTTCAGTGGTTAGAGTTCAGCACTGTAGCTTCAAGGACCAGCACCAGCAAACTCCTACACCAGATCTTTTCCTGGTGTCAGATGGACCTCAGGAGCCCCATCTTTATGACGAGTACTGTTTACCTTCGTATCCATGGCAAACAACAAAAGCTTATCATGTGCTGTTTGTGCAACTGATAAGACCAAAAGCAAATAGAAAAACAACAAAGTAAAATTAATCTTTGGTTAAAAATTAATTAGCCATATATATATATGTATACACCTGATAAAAACATGCAAACAAACATGTATTAAAAGATAAAAGCTCTAGGTAAGAAGAAAAAGCTTAAAGTTTAAAAAATAGCCAAAAGAATATTATGACACAACTAAGTGTAGAACTTGCTTCTGTATTACAGGACATTCCTGCTCCACGTTTTTTCTTCATGGTTGTTCCCTTCACCTCACCTGAGACCATACACTTGAGATGAACATCTTTGTTTTGGTTCTACCTGAATCAATGTTCACAGAAGCCATTTGTAACAATCTTCTCATAAACATATTTGATAAAAAAACAGGAGTATATTTACAAAAGTAGGCAGAAGAATTTGTGTTGTAATGCTCACATATTCTTCCTGTGAAGAGAAGCAGGTGAATATTTTTACTGTATTCCAACACCATTTAAAGGTTTTCTTCTCAAATACTGGTTAACAGAGCTCTGAACAGCTGGCTTTAGGTTTTCTTTCCTCTTTAGCGGACTATAAAAAAAAAAAGGTTAAGTGGCAGAGCAGAATACTTGTAATCTTCCCACATCTCCATCCAACATCAAGCTTAAACATGTATCACACCATTAAAAAACACTACTTCTGTAGCAGGTTGAAAGTCTTTTCCTGTTTACAAAATTGTTTGGAAGTGCAACATTCTCAAATCTGAAACTTCTGTGTAGGATCATGCCAGCTTAAATTTAACTGACTCTGCCAGGGAATTGCTGACCGACATGGAAAGGGCATATGCCAGAACACAAGGTAAGCAGGCGATTGGGTTGCAGGCTTAGAACAGGATTAGTTGAGATGTGAATTTTTTTGGCCCTGAAATCAAGAAGTGTTTTATAGTGTTGCCCCTCTTCTGTGCAAAGAACAGATCTTTGCTTTTTTTTCTCCAAAGACAGGCATGTCTCCTCACTATCTTTGGAGATACTATCCAAATTCTAAAAAGTATCTTTCACTTCTTGATTATTAAAATGGAGGAAATAGCTGTTCCTTAAGTCTTTTTATTCATACTTGGATCTGAACTCATCTGATTATCATCTGCAGCTTTTAAGGAAATCTTAGTTTATTTTTAAATACTCTCATTCTCTAGAATACTCTACTTAGAAGTTGTAAAAGAGGATTTTTTTAACCTAAAAGAGAACACAAAGTCTATATAAATGCTGAATAATAAAGATCATTAAATATAAAGTTTAGGGATTATGAAATGGTTATAAAACCACCAAAGTAAAAAAAAAAAGTTCACTTTCCTGTGGGTGCTTTGTAATATTTTTATTTTCTGTCTCTCGGTAAACGTGGTGTCACTTCAGAGAAGAAGACAACTTTTGCTTTCTCCTCTTTCAGCTTGGCTTCTCTGATTCGGGTTAACTTGTTTTGGCTAAATGAGAAAAGGGAACAACTGTTCTTGTAGGTATTTTCCATTCTATTAAGATGATATACAGAACAGCAATGTAGCCTTTCTTCTCAGGCTGTAGATTCCACATAGCAAACAGAAATATGCACTTTTTTCTGCACTTTTTTTTCTGTCTCAGCTAAACTTCATATGGTGGTGGTAATCCAGTTTACTATATAAACAAAGCATCACCAGGCAAAATAGAGAGGAGTAATATAGTGAATAATGCATAGAAAATATAGATAATATATGATATAGCACGACAGAACAGCAAGAATACCTCTAGGTGGCATAACATAATGACTTTTCTTGGCATGCAAGGCCAGTTGATAGGAACCAGGAGCCATTACCTTGCCAAGAAGCATTTAAAAACAGTGTGAAACACTGACCTAATGCCATACAATTAATATTTTTTCCAAAGGTAAGAAAATACTCACTGAATTGCTTGACATAAAATAATTTTTTAATTTATGAATATTTCCCTAACAGAAAGTCTAGAATTGTCAAAAGATGTCAATAGTCAAAAGCAAGCAAATTCAGAGGATAAAATAACTTCTAAAAAAATGTAATGAGGGAACCACAGTCTGTTATATCCATTCCATATTGCAAAAAATATTACTTGGTAGAGAATTTTTGTATGTATTCCTGAACGGTTTTTTTTGTTGAGACTGGATGTATGGGTGATAGCAGTTGGGAATGGCTGCTATGACGTGTCTCACTTAGAAAGCTGCTTGTACAAATGGTGTGTCCTCTCCTGTCCCAGCAGTTCATTGCAGTTCACTGTCAAACTCTGTAGCTTGTTCCAAAGAAACCAGGAAAAAATCAGATGGGTTTCTCATTTGTCCTGTGTGTCTTCTGCGCATAAAGTAGAATTTCCATGCATCCACCTATGAAATTCCTCACCATGTTGTTATTTTTCTGGGCTTCTTTTGGTGTTCCACAGCTTATCCGTAGTCCATACGGGCCACAAGCCATGTGTTTTTATTAATATGGTACTAAGCCAATGCTAATAATCTTTTCCTCTCCGGCAGATTTTATTAGATTGGGCTAACCTTAGTTACACAGCTTCCACTTTAAATCTGGTTCAGATTTAGGCACTTTATACAGAGGATAAAGGTCTTACATGTCCACAGAATTTCATTTAACTGTAGTCTCCATTAAAGAACAAGGTTACAGTATTTTACTGATTCTAGTGTTGGAATTTTTGAACTGAGATCAGGTACTTATAATTTAAAACTACGGAGTTTTCACAGTTATCTGTCATTTTATATAAGACATCTAAGCTCTATTTTGAAAGTTATTAAGGCAGAGCAGGCTCACAAAAGAGACTGTGAATGTCATAAAATAGGAGACTTTGCTTAGAACAATTAATTAAAGGCTAATGTACCCATATCCTTCTTACCTATACCAAAGTGTCTCCTTTCCTGAGCTACTATATATCCTATACTTTTTATTTACTTACTACAGCTGCTTTCTAGCTGTTTCTGAAGTTCCTGCTTTCACTGCGTATACTCTGTAGGAAATACCGCTAAGGAATGCTCCTGAAATCAAAGTCAAAATAATTTATCTAAGAGCAGTTGAATATGTAGATAAAAGTTCACTATACTGCACCTAGATATCAACCTTGAAAGTGACTTTGAGTCAAGGAAGAGTTTTGATTGTTCTTTGAAAGCCCATTTCCTTGGGATTTTGTCACAAAATCTGATAAACTTGAGGGCTCCCCTAGTGACTGCAGTAAATATCTCTCCACAGGCAGCCATTTAAATATGATTTCAGTTCATTAAGTTGGTGTTTGCAGTGAAAAAGAAAACATATTTAGTTTCCATGTCATCCAGTTTTTACTCACATTTTTAGTTCTCATTTTCTAAACTCTACTTATTCCAATCATCAGAGTTTAGTGACTCTGCTAAAACCTATCATTTTTTTCCCCACAATTACTAGAAGTTATATCTAATAAACATATTTTTGCCTTTCTTCTCTCCAAGTAATTTATTTGAGTCTAAAGATACTTAAATTGGCTTGACATGGTTTATTAATTCCCTGATGCATCATGCCTATTAAATTGTCCTTTCCAAATGCATCCAAATGTATAATTACCTTCAACGCATATCTGCTCAACAAATACCTTAGTGTAGTAATCAGATCTTTTAGTTTCTCAAAGACCTATTTAATTCCTTACTAACAGATAAATGAGTGAAAAGCATAATGCACTGACAACATTTTGTGTAGGAGCAGTCTATTTTCATGTGTAAATTCCAACACCTCTCAGAGCAGGTGAGGGACATCAGACTGACTACATTGTGCTTTTTATACCACAGTGTGGTACGGTGCAGAGAGGTATGTAAATAATAGAATGTTGTGTGGGACTGAGTTTATATAAGTCTGACTAATTCATAGCATTTGATATAAAGATACATATGCATGGATACTCACTAAAGCAACATAGCATATTTATTTCAAACTGTTTATTTGGCACTAGGCAAAAGAGAGTAGAGTTGTGCCTTGTTAGCAAAGATATTACATGTATTTATATATACACAAAAGAAATCCAACAGAAGGGAAAGTTAAAGGTTCAGATTTCATATCCAAAGGATAAAGTTGTTAATCCATGGGGGATAGGCAGTGTGTTGAGAAGTGAAGAAGCTTTCAGTTTTTAAATTAGTAAACAATTCATCCTGATCCTTGAAAACCTTTGAAGTCTGAATATTGCCTACGGTATACAAGGTGTAATTGAAACTCCATTTGTCTGAGATCAAACCCAAGGGAAATTGCCTGAACTTGAGTACACTAGTCAGTTCAATTTAAAACAACCTTCTGAAGACAGCATGGGTTTTGTTTGCATGCTTGTTTATTTTTTAATCCGTCATCTTCCTACCAATTGTTTGGTAAAAGCCCCTAATTAAAGATGGGGGTTATTGTGAGTAGCCAAATTGGTTTTACAAAGAAGCAAAGTTTCTAGGAAATATCTATTATGATCAGCATAGAAGGAAGCAGCACATTTGTCTTGTTTTGTGTCGACCTTGTTTGTTCTTTGTCAGTAAAATAGCGGAGTTTCAAAGCCAGACATTGCAGCTTGGGGAAAGTAATGTCAGACATACTTTGCATCACAAATGAAAGGCAAGTAATTGCAACTGCCTTTAGAAAAATCCTAACAGGACATCTGCCTGTGTGTGAAGTGTAGGCGTCGATCTAAGAGCACACAGACATACTGTGTGCAACTTTGCAGGAGACTTCATGTAACTTCCATAAGTTGCAGAAAGTTAAGAAAAGTATGAAATGACAGTGGGAACAATTCTCTAACATTTTCATTCCCCTGCACAGGAGAAAGAACTCCACAAGCTGGAAACCAGTTGATCTGATGGCTGCTTATCCAATAGCAAGAAAAACAATACCCAGAAAATTATCTTAATGGGTTTTTTTCTTTGTGTTTGGGTCATTACAATTCTATCCTAGCTACATTTACTGGCAAAGTTACTAAACAAACAAGGCTGTTCAAGGTCTCCATCTTGTACACTGGCTAAAAGTGGAAGTTTGATTATACACGCCCTTGTTATGGACTGATCATTATCTCTTCGTATATGGTTTGCAGGGTGCTATTTTTGTGAGACAAACAGGGCCAACAGAACTGCACAGAAGTACAATCTGTAGGTTTTCTATCTTCTGACAGATAATTGGTGGCAATATAACTAGTGAAGGATCTATTGCTTCACTCTAATTGCTGGGAAAACAATGCATACACCATACACATCTTTCAGTTGAGAGAATCAAAAGGAGCCAGAAGCAGACAACGAAATACGTCTTCCACTTAAGACATCTGGAGGAAATATATGAGAAACCATACATAAAACTCCACTCGAGTCAAATACTCCAAAGCTGCGATGTAACGATAAGGGTTAGCAGGACTGGGAATACCTATGTGCTTTAGGTATACCTTACCAGTTAAATCACTTGTTTCAAATTAATGATAATATTTGAACAGAACTGCTCAGAGCAGTAGTGGCAAAATAGAGGATGTGGGGAGCATCACTCTTGCTTTACAGTGCAACTCCTAAGACTGAATTCTTTCACATCCTCTACCACAAAGCATATTTTTAAACTAAGATATTAATTTAAATTATTTGTTTTCACTCTGTGAAACTCTGCAACTATGAAACTGCAGATAAGATTGAAGGATGAAAAGGAACACAAAAGTAGAATCACTGACCAAAATTGAAGGGACTGAATCAGAACCACAAAAAACAGCCACAGCTACCACAGCAGCCAAATGCTTCTCAGAAACTTCTTTAAATACATTAAAAATTACTGGTGCCTTAGGCCAGATCTTAAAATTGTACCGTGTATTAATCTGTGTACTTCAAATTTGAGATGAGATTTGTCATGCCCATTATAAATGCAGCATTGATTTTTTTTTTTTTCTTCCACAATCCTGTGCCTTATCCTGATCTTAGTAGTTTCCCAGAAAGTCATTCCCAGGAGACTAGACTTCGGGAAAGCTATAAGAGAGTTCTGTATGCTTCTTCATATACAGAACTAGGAGCCTGATATCAAGTCATCTGAAGAATAATCTGTGGATGGAGTTCAAAACTACTCTAATACTAGCCTCAACATTTCTGTCTCAGAAGTTGTATTGCACCCATATTTAGGGAGAAAAGCAAACAGGGTCAAGAGCTTTTCTCCTGTGTTTTGCATCTGACAAAGTTGTTTCATGTCCCCATGGCCAAAAAGACCACAGTTTTTGGGAGAAATTTATTGTTCAACTCAGTCCAGAAAAAATATGTGAGGACCATTACCCAAGCAAAGAAGGGTTCAAGGGCAATTGCAAATAGGAGAAAAAATCCAGGCTGGACTGGGAGGTCAGCTGAGATCTGTATTTGTTAGCCTCTGGGCTGCAAACAGATGATTAAAAAGCCAGAGCTGCATTCTTGTAAGCATTGCTGTGCTCTGGACTTGGAGAGAAGAGGTTGAGCTCACTCCTCTTTCCAGACCTTGTTTGTGCTGAATGACCCCGTTCTGTGATCCGCATCCCACAAACTTGGCTTCCTCTGAGTTTTGCAAGACAGCAAGACTGTCACCGTGGGGGCTTGCTCCTCTTTGTTCCACTCAGGTTTTTATACAGTCAGTGTCTCTCCTAGCATTTACGAACTGAAATAATTTTAACTCCCAGTACCATCTCGTTTGCAATTTTACGCTATTTATTACAGGAAGGTAATATTAATGGGTAGTCATCTCAACTTTTACACATCAGTGCAGTTGAACTGTTGTGATTAGAGTCTGTCTTGAAAAGATTATGATATACCTGTGATTACAAACAGCAATTTTAATGCTAAAATGACAGCTTCCACATTTCATAGCCCCAAATGAAAACCTGAAAAAAAGGGCATGTGGCAATAAGGAATATTATAATAAGATATGAAACGTATAATCTATTATTTATCAACTACTGAATAGCAGAAATATTAAAAAGACAATTCAACCATAAAGTGCAATAATAACAAAATAAACTAAGAAAAAGCCATGGAAAATCAGCAGTGGCTAATCCATGTAGCTAGATACTTTTTGTTTTGAGCAATGAGTTGGTAGGAAACAAAGAGAAGAAAATACTAAGTTACACACTCAACTGCTAACTGGAGTTATCATTTTACTTTTATTCACTTCTAGATCTTAAACTTACACCATCGCAGATTACTAATTTGGAAGGCAGGATGCTGTGGGTAATAATTTCGTGTAGATTATTTGCACTTCTAAACTTTGTATTGGAAGTTCCCTATACATCTATAAATGTACTAGCTGAGCAAAAATATGCCTCTTTCTACTTTTTCAGAAAAACAAGATTTTACACACACAATTTCTTTACATTTCAAAATCAGTATTGCTTGCTAAAATGGTTCATTGAGGGTATATTTTAAAAGTAGACTAATCGCCCACCTGGGAAATATTAAAACCAGAACTCAAACCTTGCTTTTTAAGAATAATCAGAAGCTTCCTGGCAATAATTTACAATCCATGCAAGCAGAGCTAACTGAGCACTAAATTCTGAGTTACCACTGATGGACTACACACCCTCTGCTGGCAGTCTGGTCAGGAGAGAAGCTGGTTGCAATATTTAAAACTGGACCACCAAAAATATTTTTATACCACAAACAATACAAAATGATAGTGATCCCACTATTATTAAGACTGTGTTTATGCAACAGTAAGAAGTTACAAAAGAAAAATTATCATGGGTTGATGTACAAAAATATTTTGTATAGTTGCTGTAGCACTCTAGCTCTTCCTAATCTGCCCAGTGTTTGGATAATTTCCCAACCTGCCAACATTGTTTGTGGTAGAAGGGTGTTCCCGTTCAGGGGACTGGAGGTACAAAAGCATTCAGGATTCATTGGGGAGATATGGGAGAGACCATTCTTGGAGAAGGGAGTGCAGGGCTCCAGGGACCTCCTGAACGTCTTTCAAGCACGGGGACCAGGAGGCTGTAAACTTTGGGAACATGCACCCCAAGTTGCTAGTGGATCCTGCAGGCATGGCTGCTCAGGAGAAGACTTGGTATTGTTTCAGAAAGATTTGGTCCTGATTTTGCAAAGAAACTCATTAATAAATACCCTTTTCATGGAAAATGTAAATATTGTCAGTCCTCATTTCCACTCAAAACAAAAGCTTCAAAATACTGAAATTTCAGCCAGAGTGAAAAGTCCAAGCTTTAGGAAGCAGGTCGCTTTGTTTGTCTTTCATTTGTTTAATCTCTTCTTTATTTTGAATTTCTTTTTCATACTGTTTCATATAATATCATGATCTGGACAGTTGTTTCTTGAACAACTTGTTAGAAAAGTTTGGCAAGACACTTTCTTTGTTATCATTTGAATTGCTAAAGTACTGGATGTTATTGAACTGATGCAGAGACTGCATATATAAAATGGAAAATATATTTTTAGTTAGTAAATATATTTTGAAATACTAGCTAGGGGTAAAAAAAAGTGGGTCTAAGTTGATTTTCCATTTAACAATAACCTGTCCCAAATTTACATTTACTCATTTCTCCTGTTTGATTACACATGAATATGATGTTCCTCAGACATCAGATGAGCACGTTTCTTGCACAATTCCTTTCCTAAAATGGACATTTGTCACCTTAGCATCAGTCAAACCTATCTCTGACACGCAAAGGTTTTGTGAAACAAAATATACACACATTTAAAGTTCTTGAACATTCTATAGGCATTTCACTGCTGGAGTCAGTGAAATCATTCACAGTGATCATGTGGTCAAACCAAAAATGTGAGAGCTGGGTTAGGAAGAAGCAAGCTCTGGTCCTGTGACATTTAAATCTTCATCAAAGCTGACCTTTTGTTAACAAGAGCTAGCCCTTCGTGTTGTTCAAATAAAAGTTTGCTTTAACAAGTTGCTTCTCAAAAGTGTAAAACACTTCATCCTTGCTGCTTAAAAATTACTTTATTGTTACATTTCAAAGTTATCACTGATAACAAAACCTACAAACTTCAAAGTAAATTAAGGGCAAAGACATAGAAAACAAAGCATTTCTGAAAAGGTTATACAAATAATTGTAAGAATTGTTAAAGCTTTTTTTTTTTTCTTTTGAATAGAAAGTTTGATTTTCATTCTTAGGCCAACCAAGCACAACCCACTGAAGGATTTTAAAACAAGTTTTAAAGTAGGCAACTCTGATACACTACATTAAAAGGCTTATACCCTCCTGGGTCTTCTGTAGCCCACACTGCTTTTTACATGTAGGCAAGAAGGCTTTGCTCAACACTATGGCTTTGGAGAACAAGTTATACACAGCTATTTGTCATTTGAATATCTGCCTATGTTCATATCCTGGCACCCAAAGGTTTCCTTGGCTGCAGCATCTTGTTCCAAATGTTTCTAGGGCTTCTTTGTTACCCCTATTGCCCCTGTTACGAGGGACTGTGCCATCACCTGTCCATGCCCTGAGCCCTGCATGGGCCAGGTGGGGCACACAGCCCCAGGGAGTCACAGATGCAGCACAAGCAAGCAGAGGACTCCAAGGCTTCTCTTCATCCTCACAGGTATAATTGTGTGCTCACTTTGCTTCTCTCTCCCCCCTTTTACTTTGCTGGGGTTAAAGGTAGAATTCCCATCCTGAGATGACATTTTAAGCAGACAGGGAAGCGGCTAAGCCAACATGAAGCAGGAAGCTGATGATAAGTGTTTATAGTACAGCTCTGTGCCTTGTAAATTCTCTCTTGTCTTTAGATTTTTAATTTTGTCTTCAAAGCCCTCTGAGTGCTCAGAGTTTCATATCTGTTCCTTTCATGGTTATTAGGTTTTCCTCTTTCCTTTTCATTTTTGCAGTTTAACGCACCTTTTTCTGCTAATAAAATCACACTGGCAACCTCATCTTGTAGTCCTATTTCATTTGTGACAATCCCAGCTGGTTGGTTGTCTATTCTTAAGTCCTTTATTGGCTCTAAAAAATGCCTCTCAGAGTCCATCTATTGCTTTAAATGTCCTTTAGCTGCCCATGACCTTGGGTTGCATTGTGATACTCCTTTTTCAAGTTGAAATGCTAAATTCTTTCTCGTTCTCTTTTTTCAACACAGTCATCTGAGAACCCAGGTTAATACGTCCTGAATTTCTTTTAGCCAATCCCTGTGTATCTCTTTCAAAATTTCCTTCATAAAAGCCAACTCCTTATCCTTTTCTCATAATCTCCTTCCTAGTTCTCCCTGTAATTTTGCTACACTTCCCTTGGCCGTAGTTTCACTTCAGCACATGGCTCAGCTGCTGAAACAATACCCTGTGACCGACTGTTGTGCTTCAAACCAATAAAGCAGGTAAGACTTGCCAGCACTGAATAAACAGTGCACTGAGGTTTCTGTTTCGCACTGCTGGATTTGTTTTTGGTCTTAAATTCTCCCACTTCTTTGTAACTGAATCCCTGATTTCTAACTTTCTCTTATTTCAAATAAATCTTTGAAAGAGCATGCTGTCTTGCAGCACACTTACACAATGCAGGGGAGGGGAACATGCAAGTAAGGAGACTCTGTAAGTATGCAAATAAGGAGATTCTGTATAGGTTACCTTTAATGTTTTTTTGTGTAGGTTCATGTATTTGATGCTTAGACTCTTTCCATACCAAACAGTCACCGTGTGTTATTGCAGGGTAGGGCCAGAGGCAACTGGGGTGGAGGAAACACAGCCATGAGCTGTTCCACCCAGGATATTGTGCTGAGCACAAGCCAGTAGGGTAAAGCTTCATTCCTTCTCTTTAGGAGGCTTCTTCACAAAGAAAATAGAGAGGAGACATGTAATAGCCTTTCTTTTAAATGTCCAGGTGGGCATCCTCACCTTGAGCCATGGTCAAGCAGTAGCGATGCCCAGTGTGCCCAACATCACTTTGACAGTGCTATCAAAGCACGAGAGACACAAGAGTGGCTGCCTGGGGTGGATGTTTCAGCTCTGACAGTCCTGGCTTCCGCAGACCACCTGAGACAGTCCTGGCTTCCCCAGACCACCTGGGACTCATAAATACTTACTTACAGCAAGATCTAAGAGTCACAGTCCTTAAGTCTCTGTCACTTAAGAGAGTAAGAGCACAATTAAAATCCTTTGATACATAGCAGGCATGCAATCGTCTGCTGGTTTGAAGCCCCAGACATACATCAGAGTGAGAACTTAGTGTTCATTATGATGGAGAGAGGAAAAGTCAGAGCTACAGGGAGAGAGCAGTGATATTTCTTTCTTTCCCTATTTTCTTTGAAGTTTCAGCATTTTTGGGCATTTTTCTGCTGGTTTTAACCTCTCTGGAAAATATTTTCACTACAAAAAAGAAGTACAGCCCTTGCCACCACCACCATCACCACTTCAGGAGAATAACCAAATCAAAAAAAAAAGATTCCAACCACAAAATATTTTAAAAATCCTTAAGAAACAGAAGCAACAAGAGCAAAAAAGAACAGTTACAAGAAGACAAGAAAAATATGAAAACTTATGTCATCAACACAACAGTACTACAAATCAATGATGTCTGAAATGTGGTCAGAATTCATCCCTATGATATTGTGGCAATAAGCCACTTACTTCTTCTATAAATCAAAGGTTTTGTTTATTAGCAAAACCTTGAGGTTTTTCCAAACCAATTTTGAAAGGAAATACTCATTTTCAAAAATGCAAGATCTCCAGGACATGTGTTAACCTCAGGGTTACTGTCTGGTTTTTCGAATTTTTATCTGTTCATTTTAATATAATAAAAGACACATAGGTGGTTAGAGATTGGTACTCATGTCTTTGTGTATCATCCAGTGAGTTCTTGAAGGTATGAGTGCACACACCTCCATTCTCCGCCTACAACTGTGACAGTTATCAACCATCTTGCTCACTTATTTAAACACACAGAGAACAAAAAGGAAAAAAACAAGTGTAAATATATTATTGGCATAACTGACTTTTTTTTTAACCTTTTGAAAACTGGAGAAATGTTGGTGGGCTGCCTTGAAATGTGCAAGGGGCTGCCTCAGGCACTGTAGAGTCCCCTCCAGGAGGGTACCCAGTAGGTGACTGCTGTCCCCCTTGTCTCGCGATGCAGCTATCCAGAGACGCAGGACCACCCTGGAGATATGTGCCCAGATGGTTGTGGATTCTTCCTTGAATTGTCTCTTATCCTTCCAGCCTGAGCAATAGGTCCACCACACTTTTTAAAGGCTGTCCAAGAAACCAAAAGCAACAAATTGTTCATGCCAAATATAACCAAAAGCTGACACGATACCATGAGTTTAAGTTTTAGAGAAGCAATGAATGTTGCAAAGTTTTGTGACAACTGTGTGAAATGTGTTAGGACTGCATGATAGACGGTGTGGTTAAAGAGTTATGCAAAGATTTTACATGCTCATAACAGAGCTTGTTCTCAGCTATCATCCAGTACAGCCACAGGCACTAGTGACAGACAGAGGCAGTGATGGATAGAGTGAAGTTTCTCAGTTCTGTTCATCTTCACCATGTTGGAAGGTTTTTTATGAATTCACCTCATAAACTAAGGTACTCACATGACATTTTTCCTATGCATGTATACAAGTATTTAACAGAGCTCTACAGTGCTTAGGAATCAGTTGAAAATATATATATATTTTTTTTTTAGTCTAAGAGGATCAAAATTAAAATAAACAATTCTGGAATATTTGGCTGAAAACACTTAATTAAAATGAATGTCTGCACCAGAATGGGCTACTTACTCTTCTCTAGTGTGTTGATCTCCATTTGCTTCTACATAAAAATTAAAATTAAAAAAATTTAACAACTCTTATTTAATCTCTGAGGCAATTTTGGAAAACAACCTGAGCCTTTTTGAAACCTATCTGGCACAGTTTTCGTATAAGCAGAAGCCAACAAGGAGAAGTGGTTCACCCAGGAAGCCAAGGGCAGACCTTGAACCCAAGTCCCTCAAAATTTGCTCAGTGCCTTGGCACATTGCCTCTCACGAGCCTCTTCTATTTGCCTTTCACAGGGTGGAAGCCCAGCCCTTTGTGTCCATGGGCACAACTCTGCTTTGTCTTCAACGGGTCTGCACAGTCCTGCCTGCCTGCACTCCCTGGTCAGGGGTGAACAGGAACAGGAGAACACAGAGAGAGTAAGGTCAATCTCATCAAACACAAGACTTCAAAGGGAAGTTTCTGTTCACAAAGCTGGAAATCTAATGTCAGTAGTGTCGCAGAAGAGGTGAGAAATTCTATTTTCTTGCCCTTATTCTACTTCCACTGTTATAGTCAACTAAAGATTTAGAAAAGTCATAAGGTCGTCTTATTTTCTTCTGATGGGTATAAATGACAGTGAAAGAGAACTGGCGGTTCCTGTGTGCTAAGACTTGCAATTTTTTTCAAGAGAAGGCTCCTAGAGAAAAATGTAATTAAATGTGTGTGCAGTAGACAAAGATAACTTCATTGCATTCTGGTTTTGGCCAAGAAATAGTCTTCCAAAAATTTTAAGTGGGGGTATTTTTTACACTTTGAAATCCTGCATGCTAACATTACCTACTTCAGTTAAGACAAAAGTAAAGCACCTGCACATTTCAGAGACAAAACTCTGACAGTAGCAGATTCAGTTTTAATGGCAATAGGCCTCTTGTATAGACAACAAGAGGAACTGACACAACATGATCATCTTGCTATTGTTGCTTGAAAATGCATTGGGTGAAGGAACCTGGAATTCCTATTTAGCATTCACATGCTGACTGTCCTGTCATGCCAGCCTTTAGGCCCACAAATCCCACTTCAAAAGTAGGGACTTTCTCTTCTGCCTGCACCTTCCTGTACCAAGTCATCCACCTTCCACACTATGTCACCTTCCTGGTGGGTGCCTGGGCCACTCTCACAGCTTTTTCACTTTCTGGTATATCATTGCTTCTTAGCTTTACACTATGTCATGACAACTGTAAGTGTAAAAGTGAAACCTGCCTCCTGGCCAGGCTCTGTGAATCTTAAATGTGTTTTTCTATCTACTCAAGGGAGATTTTATTTTTCTCAAGAAAAGCTTTGGGCAATTTGCAATATACAGCTAAGGCAGGTGGCAGTGCAAGGTGGTTTTGCTCTTCTTTTAGCCCCAGCACTCACTTTCTCAGTATGGCATTCTACAGAATTGATTCCAGTTTCTATATGGAGATAATTTTTTATTGAATGCAATTTATAGTATGAAGAAGCTACACCTTTTTCTAAGCACTCAGTTTGGAAACATCTCTGCTTGAACACAGCTGTAGAAATGAGTCTTCAGATGATGTGTATGTGGAAAACCAGGAAAACAGATTTTTTGAGTCAATACCACAAAGTTTGTTCAGTCAAAAAAAGCCACTTTAAGTATAATATTGCAGTTTTATTTAAAAGACTCATAATGAAATAAATAGATTTCTAGAGAGGACTTTCTGATAAAGTTTTAGCACAAAAAGAATTCCGGGCATTTTTACAAAATAAATCTAAGTTAATTTTGTGGAGAAAAATTATATCTAATAAATTCATCCAGTTTTATTTAAGGGCTTGACTCTTGGATTATGATTTTTTAAAACATTTAACATTTTTTGAAATAAATCTATATCACAATTTTCTTTTCTGGACAGTGTTAAAATTGCCACCAAGGGTCTTTGTAAATGCATTGTAAAGAAGTTATGATAAGTTACTATAATGTAAAGTTTAAAGATATTTAAAAGTGTAAAAAGGCAATGTAGCTCTTTACTGCAGAACTAATAAGCATTCTGTTTAACCTAAAACCTTTTATCAGTTTATCCATTGAACTGAAAACTTAGTTATTGCAAAGTGTAATAACAGCAATGGCTATATCTTACAATGCATTTCTCAGTCAATGACATAAAACACAAAGAATATAAGTGTCAGTTTCTGGCAAGAATAATGATAAAATGTTACTGGTTGAGGGACTCTGCAGGGCAAGGAACGTGATGTGAACAGTGGCAAGGCAAGGAATCGCAAGGAAAGGTGGGGGGGGTCGGGACTCCTACTCCAAAAGGGCAGTGCATGAAAAGAGAATCCTTCATCTCTGCTAACAGAATCCCTGTTGGAAATCTGGTGTGTATTTGACATTTGGGCCTGTTTCTGTGAAAAGCAGGGGGGGTTTAGGGGTTAGAGAAGTGAGTGGATTTGAAAGAGCTTATCTCCTGAGAGAGGGCTTAAATATTAGTTTCTTTTTCAATATATATGTTGACGTGGCATACAGGGACCAATACAAATGATTTACATTTTTACAAGCTTAGTGTAATAGTAAAACATGCTTGTGAGGTCACTCTTATGTGATCATTCTCAAAATTAGGGGAAAGATCGGGCAAATGCTTTCTTCCATTGAAATATCTGAACTTTAGGCTCTATTATATATGAAATATCTATTAACGTTGAGTTCCATTGCATGAAGAAACAAATATATTAATGGACAAATCTAGGAATATGGTTTTGAGCTATTCAAAGATATGAGGTTCTTGGATCAGCAGGGTTAGCCAAATTCTCCAGTAAAATATTTTCAAATTAGCAGAGAGCATGTTTTTCGTCATCCATGGTAACTGAAGTTACACCATTTGAAACTCTACTCAAAAACACACGTTTTTACCTCTGCAAGGAAAGATGTCTTAAATGAATAAGTGTAAAATAATTATACAGATAGTAATTTAAAAATAAAGTAATAAACACTTTTAGCATTCTAAACCAAATATTTTGCGTAATGCATTCAAATGACTATATCTTTCTAAGACAAAAGATTAAGATTGATCAATTCAAACTTGGTATGCATACTGCACATAATTTTTACAGTTATTTTGCACTAAGTGTTTAAGAACTATGCAGTAATTCCCAGCAGCTTGTTATCTGAGGCAACAAAACTTACAAGAAATCATGTATATAAACTATACTTCAGAAAAAGATTGTTGCTATTTTCATGTGTCAATGAGTGGAATGAAGAGGGGATGTTTCTTCAATATTTTTTTTCACTAAATTTTTAAACTAATTTTATTCTACAATGTGTCTGAAACATGATGTGCATTTGCATGATTAGTGTGCTAGAGGGTCTTATGGTGTTGCAGGAAGTGTTATTTACTTGAAATATAAATTTATTTCTTTTTCAGAGTTACTTAGACACTGAATGTTTCCACGTCTGACATGTATGCACTGGAGTCTATAGTGTACACAGAATCCTCGGGCTTCCTACAGGCACCTTGGAGTGGGAGCCACAGAAGTCAGCTCATTTAACAGGATACTGTGCTTGAACCCAAGAAGCTGAGCTATTAGTTTTCCACATTCAAGTTCAGGTGGCTCAGTGACCCACCTTCAAGGTTCCAGAAGCAATTTCCAGGAGCCATCTTTGCAGCTCGACTTTTGCTAACTAGGTAGCAGAAAGGTCAGAAGAAGCCCTGAACTTGAGCCAGGTGAGCAGTGTCCAGGATGACCTCAGCACAGACAATACAGCTTTAACCACGGCTGGATGTGTCAGCCTTCACACTTTGGTAGAGAAAGAGCATACACGTTTTGGGCTTTCATCTCGAAAATGCCTGTGTAGTAAAAGACGACATTGATTTGGGTAAGAACTGTTCTCGTATTCTGCTAAATAAGAGAAGTGGATGATACTGCCAGACTGTGAAGAGGCACACACTGCACAAGATTAGCTCCATCCAGAGCAGACTACCTCATCCTCTTCCTCCTGGATTTCTTCTGATACTCTGTGTTCCTAAAACAGAGACATTATTTTAATTTGTAAGATTTCTGAAGCAATGTTGAAGCCCACCAAACTCTTGCTTCTGGAGCAGGAAACTGAGGCTTTGTGTTGCATGCCCTGAGATCTGACATGAAGGGGTAGGAGGGTACAAAATTTTCTGGAGATGTGTCACAGGACTTCCGGAAGCCAAACTTAATTCATTCTTGGAACACTGTCATTTGGAATTCATCCTTAGAGTGAGCTACCTCCAGATTGTACTTGGAGAGAGATAGCTGATGTCACCCTGCAGGAGAATTGGAGAATAAGCTAATATTGAGGTCAGACAGGCACGAGTCCAGTACAAAAATTCTTTCCAACCTTTTCTTTTTTTGCAGCACAAAAACTTTCTGGAATCATTTCAAAGAATAGCTTCATTCTAATTACCCATGACACCCTATGAAGTACACAGCCACAGCTGCACTCAGGGGTCACACTTGCACTGAAAAGAGATATGCAGGATAAACTCCCTCTTCCCTCCTCCTCCTCCTTCCCTTGCAAAAAGCAAGCACAACGCTTACACGTTGTTTATACCCCGATCACATTTCACTCTGACCTGAATGCAAGTGAGATACCCTTGTGTTTCAAGGGTAATCTTTTAGCTCAATAATTAAATTAAATTTGAGGGGACAAAGCTATATAGAATGGTTGAGAAATTCTAAGACTTATGCTAAGGATCTATCCAATAGGTGTCAGGCGTAGCATGAGCTCTTAATATGATCCTCTCCTCTATTCATCTGCAGCACTAAACACTGATTCAGAAGTGATGGCTTTTATGCTGCTTGCTGCTGAAGTCAGAGCTATGACTCTTCACCAGTAACACATTTCCTGAGGGTTAACTGCAGTGTCACAAGGAATACCTCTGCTGCAGTGTTGCATGTCCTGGCTTTAGCAGTGGCTAATGGTTTTGCTATTACTTACTTTATTTTGGGATGACAATGATAGATCTTTGTTTCAAATATGGATTTACTCATTCCAGTAAGCTGAAATGTAACGTCTAAACCACTTGGAAGTATCTCCTTAAACACATATGTAAGGACAAAAGACTTCTGTGTTGAAAAGGAACAAATTTTAGTGAGTGAAGAGAAACGCGGGGTACAGAAAATACACATAATCAGTTCTAGAAACGCAAAAGGATTCTGACACCATACAAGACAAATATTTTTCCTTCCCTGTCTATAAATTATCATTATCTCTTAAAACAGGAAAGTGATTCTGGATTTTGGATAATGGCACATTAAGTCTTGGTCCTTGTTTGGCTAAGCTCTGTACAAGCCCATCTCCACATTGTTGTGTACGTGTGCCTTTCCAACCATCGTCTTCTCCCTGAAGCTTGAGAGTGACATTCAGTGGAAATGGGTTTGGAGGAAGCCTGCTTCTGCAGAGACCTTTCAGCAAGTGTTCTCCCTACCCACCTTCCCATCTTACTAAGGTAACCACACAAATAAGTGTGTGGAGTTTAAGCCTCTATCATAGAGAGCTCCATGTGCCGCTTTCTGCCCGGAGGGATGCGCTGGTGGTTGGGTGCAGTGCAAACATGCTCAGCAGTAAGTGTAAGCCCAGTGTGTGCTTTCTGCCATTGTACTGCTAACTGATACAAGATGGGGAGAAAGAGGCTGCTTTTCAAAACACATTTTAATTAAAATCTCTGAGATGAAGAGTTGCCATCAGCATGAACAGATGCAAAATAATTGGGTATTAAATGTACAGCATAATTGACTTCAGCTAAAACTGGGGTTTTGAAGGATAATAGCTGATATCTTTTTCCTATATAAAAAATGGCTTGCAGATTATGAATAAGTAAAATGGAAGGAATTGAAACTTAAAAAAAAAAAAAGTTCACAGCACAAAATGTCTTTGAGAACAGTAAGTGACTTCATGAATAAAGACCATGATTTAAGAAGATGATTTTAAGGATATGTTAAATTATAAACCAAATGACATGTTACTATACCCAATACTAAAAGTTAGGGCCATGCTTCATCTAGGGTTAGATGCTGCAATAAGACTACATCAGAAAATGAAATGGTGAAAACCACTGTAGGCCTCTTTCTTTGAGCATGCCACTGTCAGCAACCCTGATGACAGCAAGGAGAGTTATAGGGAGGTCCTGACCCATCTCCCTGCTCACCATCCTGGCCAGGCAGACCTGAGGCAGAGTCCTGCAGAGCATGGGCTTCACTCATCCAAGCACCTGGATTAAGTTCAAGCATTTATAATGCAGAAACAAAGTAAGTTCCTGTCCACCTTCTAAGGTCTGTGCGGACATACTCATGGTGTCTGAATGGAGACTAAAAAATCCATTGGATGTCCGTTTCCTCTGCAGGGCGTGCATGGTGTAAATCAGCTTCTGTTTCTTTGTATTCTAGAGCTGCTGAAATGAAAACATGAGACAGGTCCCTCAGATCACATTTTCCTGCACGTCACAATTACCCACATTATTTGGGGTCTTTGAACTCTAAAAGAACGAGCACCTATGGGTAACACAAGTCTGCACCATGCAAGTAACAAGCAGGTCACTTAAGTTATCAGAATGGCATATATTCCTTAGTTGATCCTACAAGTAGCTACAAATTTCACTCCAATAAGACAAAAAAAGGGTGATAGGAGTTGGTGTAAAACTAACTTAGCCCTTTACTTTTTTTTTTATTATTATTTTATTATTAGAGCTGTATTGAAAGCCAAATCCAAAGGACCTGTGTTGTATTGCCAGACTTGTCAAGTAATGCCTGTTAGGAATTTTTCAATTAAATAATTTTAATTCAGAACGTTTCCTGGAAAAGATTCAGTCTAGAATTCCAACTAAATGAAAGAGAAAACAAGTGAACAAGATGTATAGAAAAAACTACAGGACTAAGTAGTTGTGGCACTCTTCAGGAGAAAGGAAACTGGTTCACATCCTTTCTGTATACTCCTGAGCTCATTTTTCCATAATACTGCCATAATAATTTCTAAAAAATTTTAATAGCAATTTTTGAAGTATTTTAAGCGACATCCATGTGCATCTACTCTCAGCCTCTGTAGCCTATCTGAAAACCAATAGCATAGTCACAGAGCACACATGTAGAACTGAACACATTTCTTTTTACTGATAAGAGTAATCATTAGACTTACTGAACAAATCTGGGTCAATTAGATCTGTGTCATAACTTCATTCCTTTCAAGAGCTGCCTTTATGCATCAGGCAAACAATAACTCTGTAGCTACTGGTAGCCAATATTTGTTTGAATTGTGCAATTTCAGATAGAGATATATAGCAGCAACAAAGCAAATTATGGTAGCAGAACAGAAGCAAAGTGGTTAATCTTTCTTTATCCACTGTGCCCTTAGAAGATTATATGTGGAAAAAATAAGTTGTTTTATTGGTAGTTTCCAAAGGAGCCACGATATAAATACTCAGCTATCTCCAGTGTTGTGTACTTAATTCAGTGTCAAATCCTTCTCCAGCAAGCAGGAACTCAGTATTTACCTAAGAAGAATAGCAGATATGAAACAAAACTGTGTCTGATTATTAGATATAATGTTTACCAGCATGACCAGAATTTTTATGATTATGTGGCATCAAGAAAAGGAAAATCCTGTGGAAATATTTATTTTCACAGTCTTCAGTTGTTTGAAAAAGCATATTTACCTGTGAGAAGCAGACTTTGCTATAGCAACTCACGTTTTTTTCCCCCAGTTCAGGTCATTTTTGGGGATAAATTACTCTAAGCTGTCTGCAAATGCCACTGAAAATGATCAAGGAGTGTCCCTGGATACTTCCAATACAGCATAAAAGGGCTAGAGCAACCCACACTTGTGAGTCAGGAAGCACTGCTCAGAGGACTTGCTTGAGATGTAAATAATTTGGGCAAGAGATATTTGGGATCTCATCCTCTCCAGCTGCTGCTGCCAAGAGGCCACGTTCTTAAAAATTCAAAAGCACTGTTCATTTGTCTTGGGTCAGTTATACCAGGTAGAAAACACAACACATTCCAGAAGCTAAGAAGCAAAAAAAAAAAAAAAATTTAAAAACCTGTGAAGCTTTCAGTGAAATGATGCAGTGTGGAGTATCTCATCACCTGCTGCTGTTGACAAATGAACTGAGGAAGCAGTCTGTATTCCCTAAGCCGTATGACAGTATGGATATTTCCCAGAAATAGAAATTACAGAAAATACAGGGGTGGGGTTAGCCTATTACACTCCCCCTCCCTCCTACAGGAAAGGGTAAACTACATCTAAGCCATTCCTATGGAGAAATATCTATCAAATCCAAACACAGTGGGTTCTCCCTTTGATGCCCATCCCTCAGGCATCCTGTACAGTCTGTCCCCATGCCCTGTTAAGAACACACCCAGCAGCAACTGGGGTGGGAAGCTGTCAGCTTTTTCTGTCCCTGGGGACAGGAAAGGGCCAACATGAAATGCTTTTTTCCTCAGCACCAAAGGAACGAGCATGGATGGAGGGGCAGGATCAGCTGCTGCCATGCAGGCAGTCTCCCTGGCAGCAATAGCAGCAATGGCAGCAATATCTTTACAGCCCCCTCCTGCTTCCTTCATCCTAGTTTTTTCTCTTCCCACAGTACTAGTATGAGACTCTGACTGGTTTTGGAACTGTGTCACCTTCAAACACTATCAGGCTCAGGGGAGTGGGCAGGATCTTGGAGGGGCTAGTCTTCTACAGAACTACAAACACATCCCTGGGAACCTCCAGCCTCAGGACACCTCCACAAAACTGCTTCACCTTTCTTTGTCACTGGCAGCCCTCCAGTGACGTGCTGCAAGCTGCCACATTTAAGCTCTAGCCCAGAGCCCTCATCCACCAGGGAATGTCCTGTGCCACACACACCTCTCCCAGCACTCCTTCTTTCTTCCCAAACCCCAGCAGCATCGCCTGTGCCTGATCGTTACATGGCAAGCTCTTTCGTCCAGTGGTGTCTCCCTATACCAGGGCTTCACTCCAAGCATGGACCATTGATTTTCCTATCAGACTCGTGCAAAAAGCCCATTAACAGAGACATGTCTGCACTTCCATATCACCTTATCTAACAGAAACAATCTTTCCTCTTAATAAATTGCACATGGCACAGCCATTAATAGTGAAGGCTTTGTAGCACCACTATTTGTTTTCAGAATGTGTTAACACTTGCTTCTACACTTTCAGTGTTTGCCCCTCCAACCACTCTTGCTTGTGTTTGAGCTTTGGCTGAGTGCAGGAAACAGTTCAAATAATTATTCATCTATTTGGACAATAATGGATAGCCTCTCTATAATTACAAGTGAAATCAGCCTGTCTTATTTTACATTTCTAAAATTTCAATTCCACAAAATTAGTTTGACAAAGAATTTTAATCCAATATTACCTCCAGATTCATAGAGAAACAATTAAGCTGTCTTTAAGCTAAATTTAAATATCACAAAGCAAAAGGCAGTAAAAACTGGTTTGCGGTTTGCATTTTCAAGTAACATTCCTTTGTCTAACTCAAGCTTCTTAAAAATTCATGCTTAAGGTATACTTGGCAGTAGTTTTATAATTAAAAAGCTATTAAGCTTTCATAGAGAAAAAATGAAAACATGTTTTTCCTAATTAACTAATCATAAATTTTTCAAGGAAATAGTCTTCTTCTAGAAAATGATGATTTGAAGAGGCAAAATCATCAACAGTAGGGTGCTGGTTATAATATATTTTTCTTACAAAAATCAGTACATCTCCCCAGTTAATTAAGTCTGTCCTTTGGTAGCAAGTTCACTGCACTGCCTGGATAACTCATATTCTACCTCCCACCACTGCCTTTATAGATGCTGCACAGTGAGATGCCACGAAATCGAGCAGTTAAAAGTGCTCATCACCTCATCAGCTTCATCCTGAAAAGTTGAGACAAACTTCTGAATCATCATTCCTCAATGAATTTTCTGAATCCAGGGGGAAATACTTGTGTTTATAAGGGAATATTTAGCAATTTGGAGAAATTCTTCTGATACACATCTCCCAGTTAATGCAGCATAATTGCAGTTTAGACTTGTAATTCATTTTTCCAAAGACTGTATAGATCCTGTGAATATTAGCTCTCTATTATAGACATGTAAAGGCCAAACTGAGGACACATTTATAATAACGATTCCTCTTCATTAGAAGGACGTACTCATATCTGGTCCCACGATTATAGCGTTGTTTTACAGAAAAGGAAGGTTCACGGGCAGACTGGTGAAGTGGCTTATTGTTTAGAAACAAAGTGATCACTGGGTGTATTTTCTTCCATACGTTGAAGCCCCTCCTGCTGGCAGAACCCATCTTAAAGATATAAAAACATTTTTCTCCAAACATTTTATGATTGGACATGAGATGCGTATGTTCCAGGTGCCTTTTAGACATTAATGAAATAGAAGGCTTTTCAAAGAGAACACTTTACACACCCTCACTTTACACGTACCCTCATACATGAATGTACCAACAGCAACTGAACTTCCTGTCACAAAGAATTTCTACCTCTATTTGCAAGTTATTATGAGAAGTCTTACTTACTCTGATATCTGATATCAATCTGGCAAAAGGCTCCTCCAGGTTTTTTAGACTCAAAGCAAAATCCTTTCTGCAACCTCCAAGAGCTCGGAAAGCACAGTCCACATAGCACATTATCTATACTGACTTAGGGATCTTGCTAGCAATAGTTTGGTTGAGTCTTGAATACCTAAAGTACAATAGGTATCTCATCTCATCATTCTTCCTCATCTGTAAAACTAAAGTTAAATGTGACAAGCAGGGGGAGAAAAGGGAAAAAAGACAAAAAATTAGTGAATCTCCAGTGGAGAATGTTCCTATTGCTAAGCAGAGTGCGAAACTAGCAAGTGGGAAGTGAAGATGGGAAACGTTATAAGGTCATCCTCTTCTAAACCCCACAATGAAGAGAGGACTTTTTCTACCATTTCCTATCCTCAGAACAGTTATTCTACTTCTCAGGGGTTACATTCTAAGTTGATCTCAATTCTGTCACCACATTCCTGAAATAAAAAACTAAGAGAGAGGCTCCATTTACTTTGCTTAGCAGTACTCAGAAAGGAACTGTTTCCAAAAAAGAAAGTGTTTCATTGATCAGGTCCATTGTTCCTCTATCTCAATTCTGTGTTTTTTGTTGCCTCTCACTTACTATGCCTGGAGAGTGTGAAAATGACCCTGATAATGTAAAACCAAAAAATAAAAAAATGTATGCACCTCTTTTAAAAACACTATTCATTTAGTGCCAGACTCTGTATACATTCTTGGGCACCTGGTCTGCAGGTAAAACTGCCCTTTGTACTGTACCACATTTCTCCACCACCACACTTCTGCACTCAGAGGGCCAGAGATGGATGGGAGTTGAAGTCCTGATTTTTATATAGTATAGAGGGAAGCACAAGAGAATAATGGCATAGCAGAGGAAAGCAATAGAGAAAGGAGTATTTGCAGCACCCTCTGCACTTCAGGTGTCTGTTGCCTTAAGACTATGTTGCCTAGAGCTCCCAGTGAAATCAAGAGAGTGTGAGGGGCATTTCTGAATAGGGATACCCCACTTTTGAGCTGCTGCATCTCTCTTCCTCAACAACACGTACAGTGCCTGTGCTTTCAGTGTGGTTCAGAGCAACATGAAGTAAATCTTCCGGTTCTGTTCATCCTGTGTGGTTTGGTTTTCAGAACAGTTTTAATGTATGTGAGATGGATTCACTTTGGAAACTCAGTCCAACAGCACTCCACAAAGATTTTCACTGGAGCACCAATGCAACTCCCACATTGTCTACATTTACCGACCATGAGAAGCATCCTCTATTCCTCCTTGCAAGGGCCACAGGGGCATCTCCTGTCACTGAGGTCTTTTCTGATGTGGGAAGGATACATTCTGTGGGAATGGCAGTTTTTTACTTTGAAGGTGGGGTCATCCTCTGCCTGCTACACTATATAGGAGAGTGGGAGTCATTTTGGCAGATGAAAACGTGGTCTGCAGACAGATCACAGGCTGCAGGGTCCAACATGAGCATGGAATAGAGCAAAGTTTTTTGTAGTGTGTCAGCATGGGGTAGATGGATGATTTCTCCCAAAGGATGAAAAGAGGTTGGAAATGGATGGGACTCAGAAGAGGGCACAAAGCAAGTCGTTTGCTCAGGAGACTCATTTCCTTCTTCCACAGCCTGAACAGCTTTGCACCCCCTCTGTCTTTCTATTCCTTGCCAGGTTTCCCACGGCCAGTCTCTTCTTCCAGTACCTCCGTGCAGAACTCAAAGAAAGTGCTCTTCTGAGTCCCATATGTGGGCTCGTTTAAGGAGCCCCTGGCAGTAGCATTCATTGAAAAGATTCATTTTCCTGAGGCCTGGGAAGGGCAGTCCAACACAGAGCATAAAGGTGAGGGCTTGAAAATGGAAGGAGTAGCTAATGAAGGCTTACTGAGGTGGCTCAGCTAAAAGAGATAAAAAATACTTGGGAATGTAGTTCAGCCCTCTCACATCTTTATGTGAGAAAGCCTGAGGATGAGCATTCAAAAGTTGCAAAGAGATGCCTTCATGGCCAAGTGAAAATGTGAGGCGTGAAGATAGGTTGAGAAAATTCAGCAACTACGACATGGAAATTAGCCGCTGCCTAAGGAAAAATTACTACAGGTTTTATAAGATTATGTCAGATTCTGACATTTTCCTTAGAAAGTAGTTTACTCTGTGAAAGATGTGAGGTTACAGGAAAATCAGGTTGGATGAGTAAGTTCAAGGTTGCAAAAATATGCCTTCTTCAGTGAAGCAGCAAAAAGAGAGTTTTTTTAGTTATGAGGAGGCAGAAACCAAGAGGACCTGGAGATTCCTTTCCTTGGAGAATATTAAGAGAATAAAAACCATTCTGCAGCAAAATATCTGGCAGTCCTATGTCAGTATTAATATTTCAGATTAGATAAATAATTTATTATGTAAATAGCTATTTAAATGACAAGTCATTATGATTTATTATGAACACTGTATGTGTAACCATAGATGCACTGCCAGTTTGACTCTGATAGAATAATCAGGACCCAAATTAATAAACGATGATGAGAGATATTGTTGACAGACATGTCTTCCATTTTGGAGTCTGGCTTTAGCCAATTTGGCCTTAAATGAAAGAGAAATCATTTTCAACCTACATATCCATTCTGTTTTGTTAGCAGATTGTCTACTTTTGTTTGCAGATCTGCATGAGTTCCTGATGACAACTGACTCACATACACTGTAAACCAAGAAATATCAAGTAAAATGTTGTTTGGCAGCAAAGTAACTAAAACATATAACCATCTAAATATTGACACAACTTCTGTCATATGAGCAGCAGCGTATTCTTTATGTGTCTATTTCATTTAATGAGGAATCTGAAATGCCTAAATCTTGTTAGTGAGCAATATTTTGTCTTCCATGAAGATGTCTTCAATACTCCAGGCTTCAAAAGCAGCATGGAAGTAAAACAGACACTTTTTGCCAAAGTTGTCAAAAGTGAAGTAGAACCAAGGATTCCCTGGCTTTGTGCACCACAGTGATACCATTGGCCTTCTGCGAGCTCTGTCAGAGGCTAAAGAGTGCTGCTGTGGGCAGAAGTAGGAGCGCAAGGTAGGTACTGTGGCCTTTGCTGAAGGCTAGAAAGAGATGGAGGTGCTCTTGCAGTGGGGAGTCCTGACAGTGGCGAAGGAGATGCCAGCTCATCCCTTCTGCCTAGGACTCTTTGATGTTTTTTCCAGAAGCACAGAACCAGTACTCGGCTCATTTTTCAAAGCCTGACCATGTAATGAGCACAGCAGTGTTCAAGTTATAGACGGAATTGAAGGGACCCTGCACCTGCTTGGACTAGCCCCCAAAACACTGAGGTTCTCTAATAAATGATCCAGTGTTGCTTCACAGATGGAAAAGATGTGCAGAAAGAATGAAGTATCACAAACTTAGTGCCTCCTAGTTCAGTAGTGCCTGCTATGTAATTGCAACTGATGTATGTAAAAACATGTTTCCACTGAGGACAATAAGGATGAGAACAATCAATTTTCTCGTCCCTATTAGGAATGAAAGATACATTATGCCTCATGCTATTTTTAAAAGAAGAAATGTCCTTAAATATCTAATAGTAGCGTTATGCTATTACAGATTGTATTTATTCTTAAACGTTATTTTCATAGCATTATATACAGAAATTATTAAAGGGAACATTATATAGAAAGAAAAGCTTCATAGTTGGTTAAACACAAAGGTTTTCTGGTTCATGACAAGGGAAAATAGACGTGAAGATGTGAACTGAGGAGCCAAGCTGCTTACTATGCCTGACAAATTATTTCTCACTTTGAACTGTTATAGGAAAATTATTTTAACTAAGCTGATTTTTGATGGGAGTTAGATTCAGTGACATGGAAAATTAGTTAATTTATTTTAGATTTACCAGATCATTCATTTTGGGTCTATACTGTTTTCTTCTGATATTTTGAAGCAATTGATATTTCTCTCAGTTTTAATGTAAAGACTTTTAATAAGACTTAAAAAATAAAACCAAAATAACCTTCATGAATTTTCAAAAAGTTGACTTTTCCTTGATTTTAACGTGATGAGAGTTGAAATTTTGCCAGCCAACCAACCAATCAATCAATTAGCTAAATAAAGAAACTAATTGCCTTCACATGCTTAACTTGGAAGAGCATCAGGAAAGCCATTTTGTATCTATGTCAGTGCTATAGTAAAGGATAAATGTTAATGTTAAAGAATAAATGTTTCTTTCTTCTCACATTCTTCACACATGCTTGTTGACTTTTTTCTTTTCTGTTGCTCCACTGACATATTTTGCCATTACAGAAATTGTATGGTATCATACTCCATTAAAACTGTACATCAACTGGACATCCCACAAACCTCTTTCCAGATTTGCTTTTTTTTTCCTGTAAAATACTATATCTGAATGTAACTGTGTAACCACAACTGAAAAAATGATGTCACATTAAGCTAGTCTTGAGCCTAAGTCCTTCAACTCTGTATTAGGATAATTGTCCCAAAAGATAGAGACTTTGAAGAGCTACTGATAAAGTGAAAGATGTGTTGTTGCTCTGAGATAGGACTACGGTTCTTTCATTTCCTAGCAGAGCTCAGTAGCAAATTTTTTTACGAAATGGATTGTAGTAATTAGAACTTTAGTGATGATAAGTCAAATGGCTTTACTGGGAGTAGAAGTCAAATAGTAAAAAAACTTACAGCAAAAAACTGTATTCAGTTATTTCCCTAATGGCTGTAAATTCTAGGTTACTGTATTTTCAAAAAAAACCCAAACATTTTTAAGTACACTCTTGACTTTAAAAACACTGAAAAAATGTGGTATTCATACTCTGATATTTTTTTTTGCTCTTAGTCTGTGTAAGAGTTTTATATAGAAGGATTTTGTTTAAGTTTAAAAATTTCAGGCAGTCCTGAAATATCTGATGGGGGTATTGAGCTTTTCTGGTTGCCGTTAATGCTGACCCACACAGATTTGGTCGCATTTAAGAGCTCTACTTTAGTCTACTCTGTGCTTCTGGCCTCGTACAAGCACAGTGCAAGTAAATGTCCTTGAGGAAGAACACTGGTGTGTCTCAAAGAGATCCTATTTTTCATCCTACTCTGTGTTTATGCTTGAAGACACTAAATCACAGCACCCCTTTGTAAGTCATCAGTGTTTTGCCCTGACTGTGAGCAAGCAGACTACCAGCAGCTCTATGGTGCGAAGCTGCCAGCACTTTTCTCTTCAGTCTCTGTCATCCTTGGGCATCACAGAGCCTGGGCAAGCCAGGAACAGAAACAGAAGCAAGAATGGGTTAGAAATTATAATTCCTAATATACGGTAAAGTTTTCCGGAGTTGAGCTGTAATCTGTATCTGTAAATACTACTTTTTCTGAGACTGTATTTATATTTTTTATAGTGTAACATTAAATGAAAGAATAGCTCCTAGTCATTGCTCCTGATACAATTGTTTCTTGCCCAGATGCAAAGGAAAAAAAACTTTGCTGCAACTGTTTTTCTGTTTCTGTGAAAACTATAACACATTCACCTTTGTATGGTTTATGCAAGCGTGATAAGAGATGCCTATAAAAACATTGTTTTCTCTTGCCTCTAATGTCAATATGCTGTGTGAGGGAGGAAGCTGGGAGGAAATTGAAGTTTTCCTCTGAAAGATCATAAATCTAGATCTGTTATTCAGTAATGAACTCCATGTAGCTCTTAATTGCCAGTAGATTTGCTGCATAGAAAAAGAGCAGGGTAGAGAGTCAAAAAGGCACACAGGCAGCAGGCAACCACAGGTGTGACTAGTGCTTTCCTTACTGTGGCTTGCTGGGGTGCCTGATAAATACACTGAAAAAGCATAAAAAGTTTGATGGAAATAAGCCTACTTTTCTGGCATTTGTCATCAAAATTGTATCAAAAAGTTTGATGGAAATAAGCCTACTTTTCTGGCATTTGTCATCAAAATTGTATCAAAACTAGAAATTTTTTTTACTTAGGATAAATCCTTAGAGGAAAAGAACGCATCTGACTTTTAGGATCAGTTTGATGATGAAGCCTGCTACCTCATTGCTTTATCAGATGCTGGATTTGTGAGGGCTAGTGCTTAGCCTGTGGTTCTTTTAATGGAAACTGCTGGGAAAAAAAATCATAAAGACAAAGCAGTTTTTCACAGACTCACACATAGCCAAAAAAACCCCCAGAGTCTGAGGCCATAAGTAGCTATTTAAATAAGCTATTTAACATATACAAGTGCAAACCCCCAATATGTCTCACCATTGGGAATTACAGCCTTAGTGCCTGTGAGAATCCCAGAATTATCTAGGTTGGAAACAACCTTTAAAACCATTGAATCAAACAGTAATATATTTTGAATGGCTAAAATGTGATAGGGTGATCCTACCTGAGATGTAGATGAAGAAGATGCATTTTTGCATATTGATAAGAGGTACTGAAATAACATAGACAGAAACAAACAAACAGGAGGGGATTTTTTTGTTTAAAACATTGTGTGGTTTTTTTGTTTAAGTTGCCATTTGAATCTAACAGAGCTATTATTGGCAAGACAATGGAAAAACAGATTTTTCAAAAATGTTTTATCACATCCAAAGGATACGGGCTAGAACAACTAAAATTTCTAACCCAAACAAACATATTCTCGAGGGCAGACCAGTTAATTAGTTTTCACATCAGTACTTTTCAGCAGTGATGGTGAGAACTCTGCTGTATCACGCTTGGTTTTATGCCTGACAGCAGGCAAAGGAGAGTTATTGGAAAACTCTGTATCTTGTATGCTTTATGATACCCACATTGCTGCTAGGCACTGGGTGATGGGGGTATGGATGAAACAGCACTCTGCAACACATATGCTGCCTGTCTCAGATCAGTGAGTGCTGCCCAAACTCCAGCATACATCAGCCACAGGGCAAGTAGAAAGGCACAAGCATAGTTCACCTAATACCTCATCTTGATTCAAACACACTCTGTGCTTTGTTTTAATCAGGGCCTTAATGTTAAATCATACAAAGACTCTTTGTCTGCCTAAAGAACACTTTTTTTATTTTTTTATTTTTTTTTTAATAATCAAGAGAATCATATAGAAGATATTAAACAGTTAAACACTGTAAAAGGTCTTTCAACAGGGACAGCTGGGGGCTCTAGCTCTCTCCTGTTGTGCATGGATGGGCTTCATTGGTCTGGAGTTGCCAAATGAGGATGCTGCCATGAAATATCAACATTTTGTTACTTCCTTTTCTTATGTCCATATTTAAAACAAATTGTATTCAACCAAATGATAAATTAACTTAAGAGTTGGAGGTATGGCAAAAATAGATATAATCACATCTTCAGGACAAAGAACTGGGTATGATTTATCTGAACAAAATCTATTTAATTGCTTAGTAGCAGAACAGGACATAACAAAGCAAGTGGGCATCTTGAACATATGGTGCAACTAGTGTTTGCTTTTCCCCTGCAGTGCAGACTTAGCCTTTGATTTCTGCTTCTAGCTTAGCTATGGCAGAGCATGGTTTCATTCTCTCATTCCCATTTACCCTGCTGCTTTTTCTTTGTTTCCGCCATCAGTCTGCGGACAGAAAGCTGACCTAAAGTATGGTTTTAGTGTTGATCTTTCAGTCTTCTGATTGTTTATTCCTCAACTTCCAGAACTTTATACTCTCTTTTGTAACTTCTAATTCCTCTTGATTTTGTTTTTTCTGTTGAGCCTTACATGACTTGATCTCTAAGTCCCAACCATTTTCCAGCCATACTTTTTCTGCTCCTTGGGCTCTTTTCTTAGATCTTTTTATAGGGGAGAAGAGTATGCAGAGAACAGGGACAAAGGAGAGGAGAGAAAGGGCTGTCTTCACCAGAAGTTTTTTCCTTTTGCTTCACATACAGGCTAATTCTGTACTGATCTGTGTGAGTAGTTCATTAAAACAGATTAAATCAGGAAACAAACAAAAAGAAACCCATCAGACAACCCCAAAAACTATGAAAATATATGAGAATAGCAGAATTTGTGATTATTAGTTGCTCAGTTCTGACTTATCCCTGGTTAGAAGAGTACATCTGCATTTAAATCGCCATTACATGTTGTCAGTCACACTTTTGAGACAGTACACATCTTGCCTTTACTGATCTTAGATCATTATCAGAATTACTTTTTAAATATCTTCTTTCATTTGTGGGAAATTCCAGATATGCCCTCATTTTAAAGTTTCATTAAATAAAAAAAAAGTAGATCTGAACTTTCATTGCTGGACAGTTAAGTTATCTAGAAGCAAACTTCCTTGTAAGAATTGTCGTCAGACAGTTAAATACCGCTGTCTGTTGGAATTGTCCAATAAATTTTGGTTGCTCCAACTGACCTTATCAACAGGCTTATATATTTACATATTAAAGATGGTTAGGCATAACTTAATTGTATAATTCATGAAACGTGAGAAACAGCTTTGCCACTTCTATTGAAATACTCAAATGTCCAAAATGTTAGCTAAATCAAAGCAGAAACATGGATTAATTTGTGTAGCTTCTGTGCATTGACTAGTCTTCCATACAAGCTTCTGTTTCAAATCCCGGTCAGCAAAGCAGCAGTCTAAATCTTCCATAGACGAAAGCCAGGTGATTTGTGATGAAATTTATAATTCGCTTGGAAGTATCTCATCATGCTGGATAATCAAAGGCATAATATCTTAAACCATGCTTGCGTGAGTGTGAATAATAATTTATTCATCAGCCCCCTTAGTTCCTTGTAAGATGCTAAGGTCAAGTTTGCTCCACTGTGGGAGCAGGTAATGTGCCAGAGAGTTTTCAAGCAGCTCTGAAAAAAAAGCCTCTGATTCCTCTCATTCTTAGGAGAAAACCACAGAGGGAACCCTGGCCAAGATCACTGTAGATAGTGTGAAAGCTTTTCAGCTGGGGAGATTGTTAAACAAAAAAAAAAAAGCTTCAGTAACTGCAGAGCAAGGAGATGATAAATATAGGGTGAAAAAAGGAAATTCTACTATTGTTAATTTAAGTCTAATTTATAACTTATTCTACTTCTCTCTGTAGTTCCTTCTATATTAAAACTGACACAATTGGGGTTAAAAATTAACTTTCCACTACGATGAAAAAGACAGGAACATTTACCATCTCATGACTATTTTTGTTCTGCTTGAGGGTTTAGGAAGACATCACAAGAAAATTTATTTTCCCCTGCTCTAAATTTATATAGCACATAATACAGTTGTCTACAGAGTCACATCACATCTAACCCAGAACATAAATGTTAATTTTTTTTTTTTTTTTTGGTTATAGGTTCTCAACATAATTTTCTAATGCACTGTACTTACCTGAGCTTTTTTAAACCATTTCATCCTTATCTCCTTCTCTTGTTAATGAACATAACTGATAAACTTAGAGATTTGGTTTTTTTTCAGCTCTTCATTGAGCTGTATGAAAGAATTGAAAAAATGGGATAGAAATCTCAGGTCTTTACCATTTTAGGTTGTTGAGGACTAAGATTTGTATTCAGATTGATTTTCAGTTACAATGGACCTACAAGTCAATAAAGACGCTGATAAAGTATGGTTTCAAAACAGCAGGATATTAAAAAGTCTGTGTTGGAGAACAATTTGCACTCAAGAATCAGACTATTCTTTTTTAAAAAGAAGAGCGATTCAATACAATTCAAAGACATCAAGTGAAGCAAAGCTTTTATAATTGTTACACTTCTACAATTGTTACGCTTTTAATTACCATGGAATTCATTAGCAGTGACTAACTGGGTTATTACTTTGTTTTTCTCATTTGGAAACAAGCACATGAATTTGGTTCCAGGTGGTGAAATTTTATTTGTGCTGGCATAGGAAAGAAATTTTAAACTTTGTCATACCAAAGTGCACGGTCCTTTAGAAAAAGTTGTTCTAAGCTCTATAAGTGAAATTCCTGCAAAAATGCCACTGAAATGCAACACATGATAAATGCCTCAGTGACATCTTACTAAATCAGCAAATCAATACTGGTACTGAACACACATCTGGTTTAGGTGGAAATGAGCGTGGGTCTTGCTTGACACACAATTACACATTTCAGAACCATCCAGAAGAGGTGAAATGCTTGATCTCAATTTTCCTAGCCCCTTTCAACAAGGGCTGCCACATCTTCTCATTGTAAAGCTTTATTTTAGAATAACATTTAGTTCTGTGGTTAAGCCTCTCCACGACCCCAGGTTTATGTTCCTGTTTAAAGATTTATCTTTAATTATAAAGTAATGTAAATTAGTTTACACAGTTTCATGATGCTACTGAATCAAGCTTCAGCTGCACTCATTTCTGAATGTAAACTGTACAATGTACACTCAGGGGGATTAAATATCTTTTTTTCTTCCTAATAACTTATATGTTCTGTCTGTTCTGAATATATAAAAAACAAATGAAAAAGAAGTGGAGTCTATAAGTTCAGCATTTTCCCAGAGAGGGCCATCAGCAAAGAGCACAGACAACTCCCGTGGCAATAACAGCCACCACAGAGCCTTTGTGTGTGGGCCACGATGTTCTTCATCAAATTACCCTACGCTATCATTTAGGGTAAACCAAGCCATAAGAAGCTGGGTAAAAAAAAATTATTGTCTTTTTCAGGGTCACCCAACAGTTATGTAGTAAGCTGAGAGGACATCAGTCTTCCACTGAGTGTGTGCCTGGACACCTTACTAAGTGTTCAAATACACAAGCCTGTCTATGCTGTTCCAGAACCTTACTGGAAAGTGATCCTAGTGCACTTCCTGCAGACTTGTACAGATGCTGCAACAGAAATCTACAAAGACACATAATGAGATTAAATGGCCATAGGAATTATATAGCATTATCTGGGTAAAATAATTCTTGAAATATTCAGTAGTAAAGAAGGTGATTAATTCCTAGAGAATATTCACATTTTCCATTCAAGATTTCCTGTGGGAAGACTTTGTTTCACATATTTTGGTTTAAAAAAACCCCACAAACAATCAGTGCAATAAATGCTGTCTTTACTTTCCTTCAGTTTTGTTGTTTGGTTGGGTTTCTTTTAATTTTCTCTCTCTTCGCTTCCAGTGTTTGCTACTGAATACTATAGTACTATAGAGGTACTTTTTGCTTTTTCTTTTTTTTTGCCACACTTCAACGAGTTCTTCAGCTGTAGAAAAGCTGCAGAATGTTGCAGGGAATGAAAGAGTAGAAGGGGAAGACATTTTTTTCATCACTTTTTATATTTGCACCATTTGATAAAATGCATTTATGCATAAACCACTTTGTATAATTGTATTTTCCTCCCCTGCCTACACTAATACATTTACAAAATACTTATAAAAATTGTTTTAAACAATTCTTATAGAGAATTGACATTTCTTATCTCAGGCTGTGACATAATGAGATTTTTAGAACTAAAGATGTTGTATCCAGTCATAGCATATGATTTATAGGCATCTATAATATGTAGGTATTACATTAATTACAACCACTCACAGATAAAAGAAAACACAGATTCTCTACATTATGATTAAGTTTAAGCCAAAAAGGTGATGTGATAGCTCTCTTTATTGTGTAATAATGGTGCAGACAGTTTTTCCTTTTGTGTCTAGTGGTAACTTAATTTCATGGTCTACTGTGTAACTAGACTCTACGGACTACTAGAAAGCATGGAGAGATTAAATTATTGATGTCAGCATGTTCCTCATACAGATGTTTAGAGAGAAAGAATTACTTGATAAAACAATTATTGCCTTCTAAAACCATGAAGGCAAATTCATTCTCCAAGGCACGACTTTAGAAAAACAATAATACAGAAGTTACACCAGAACTATGTAGCCTAATTTTTTTTCTCTGTCTTGAAAGGAAAATTTAGGGACCCTCTGATATATAAAAGGAATCCCAGAATCACAGAAAATTTGAGGTTGGAAAAGACCTCTGAAGGTCACCTGGTCCAGCTCCACTACTCAAGCTGGGCCACCTAGAGCAGGTTACTCAGTACCGTGTCCAGATGGCTTTTGAATATCTCCAAAGATGGAGACTCCACAATCTCTGTATGCACCCTGTGTCAGTGCTCAGTCACCCTCACATTAAAAAAGTTTTGTGATGCTCCGACAAAACCTCCTGTGTTCCTGTTTGTGCCCATTGCCTCTTGGCCTGTCACTAGGCACCACTGGAAAGAGTCTGGCTCCATCCTTTTCGGGCCTTCCCTCCTGGTATTTATGTACATTGATGAGATCCCTTCTGGGCCTTCACTTCCAGGCTGAACAGTCCCAGATCTTTCAGCTTTTCTTTGTAGAAGAGATGCTCATCGACTTGGCAGCCCTTCACTTGACTTTCTTTACTATATCCATGGCTTGCTTGTACTGGGGAGACCAGACCCGGACACAGCACTCCAGCTGTGACCTCACTAGTGCTGAGTAATGGGGGAGGATTAGCTCCCTCAATTTGCCTGTACACTATTCCTAATGCAGCCCAGGATGCCATTTGCCTTTTTTTGGTGCTTGGGCACATTGCTGAGGCAAAGAAGATGTTTATTATATCGGCTTTTTCTATGTCCTGTGACTCAACCTGCCCCATCTTGTTGAGCAGTGAGCCCGTTTTCCCCAGTCTAACTTTTGTCAGAGAAGCATGTGCAGAATGTGGGCTAAAACACACTAAATTCCTTCTGCCAACAAGAGAAGTAATAATGCCCAGAGAAAAACTTATCCTCTTCTGTACATC
>JAYRBT010000114.1:46134884-46207346 GCA_036023395.1 Myiotriccus ornatus
GTGGCTGTGTGTCCAATCATGAGTTGTTATGTTTATGCTAGACCAATAGTGCATGTACATGTGTGACACCCAGAAGTATGTATAAGTAGAGCACTGTTGTAATAAAGGGGGCTGGTATCCCTGAACACCGTGTCGTCTTCCCGCTCCGACCGACGACAACATTGCCACACAAACAATTCCTAATACCAACTGCCTGTCTGGCAAGCTTATGTTCCTGTATATGGGAAAATCAAACTGAGTAGGTGTCAGAAGCCACACAACAGATTTTAAAGCTGATCTCCTAATGATCTTTCTCTGGCATAGCTTAGCTACAATATCTTTCCCCTATTGTATTGGCAATCACATAGAGGATCTGTTTTCTGTTTATGTGCAAAAAAATGTAATCCAAGCAATTAATAATGGTCCAAAATTCAGCATGTGCACTGCTTAACTAGAAAATAAATGTTTGTCAGATACAGCAAGGAAAAAGTTGAAGGATAAGTGAAAGGTCCAAATTGTCTTGGAGGTAGAAGTTCAAATCTATTATTCACTGATCTTCCATTCTGACTGTTTTGTTGAGTAGCAGTCTGCATTTCCTTCTTGCACATAAACCAAAGCCTGGCATAGATATTCTGAGAAGAGCAATAACTGCAGGTGAATGATGTGCTGGCACTGCTCCTAGAGCATGCATAGTTGACTTGATGCTCAGTGTGAAAAAGGCTTGGGAGAAGACTGCGAAACTGGTGTGCTACAAGCTCCAAAATATTTTGCTAAATACTATGGCTTTATTTAGAAAAGAGAATTATGAATTCAAGGGGGAAAAAAACCTAGACATGGCTCTCTGATCTTAATTGTTTAGTGCAGATCTTGTTAAATTTTGCCATATAGGTTTTACGGTTTGGCATGACAGTCTAAGGGTTGATCTGGACATGCCCAATACCTCAGATGGCAGGTTTCTTGCTGAGACTTATATTTCTGATCAGCTGTACCCTATGATAGTGTCAGCATAAGATCATCAGTAGTAATGATGTCTCGAATAAAATCAACAATAAAGTTATGAAGCAGCAGAAACTACTTTTCCTCTGAAATCTGTATAATTTTGTCACAGCTTAATACCAGTCAGCAATTAAGTCAAATAAAGGACTGCAGGTGGGGGTCTGAGTTACATGACTGGCAAGGTTGCAGGAGACTGGGGCAAAGAGCAGGAGGTTCAACATCAAGCACCTGCTTGATAATACTGAGCATGTTGCCATATGGTATGGAACGTCCCATGGGTCAGTTTGGGTCAGCTGTCCCAGTGTGTCCCCTCTCAATGTCTTGTGCACCAGTCTGCTTGCTGTTGAGGTGGGATGAGAGACAGAAGAAGTCTTGACACTGTGCAGTCACTGCTCAGTGCATTACCAGAGATAACATCTCTATATTATCAACACTGTTTAAAGTACAAATCCAAAACAGAGCCCCATACCACCTATTGTGAAGAAGATTAACTATACCCCAGACAAAGCCAACAGGTTGTCTTTAACAGTCCAGAATTGCCATTTGGAGGAGTGGATGGTTAGAGGGATGCTGGTATTATTAGTGTGAAGGACACTGAAGCTATTCTATGTGCAAGGAATGTCACTGCTGTGTCCTAACTTAGATAGGGATGATGGGTCAGTTGGTGGTCTCCTAAAAACTTCCTTCCTTGCTGTACCTTTAGTTTCCAGCATGACCAAAAGTGCTGCATGATTCCGCAGCTGAGATTTGTTTCACAGCCACAGGGTGCATCATACTGGCAGCTGCGGGAGCAAATCCTCACAGTGGTGGTGGAATCATTCGTCATGTGACAGTTTTGGCAGATCAGACAGTGTCAATTATGGGGATCTCTCAGACCAAGAACCACAATTAAAATTTGTAAACTCAATAATATCTGTAATTCCTAGGATATTTTTGCGGAGCTTATTTTCAGAAGTGTGCTTAACACACATTAGGAAATCAGCTCAGTGGGAAAAGATGATTCTGGAAGGTGCAGATAGAGACTGAACAACACTGATTTTCCCACTGTTCATGCAAAGCTTCTTCATTGCTCATATTACTATCTAGCAATTATATTATTCACATTACTAATTTAACAATTATACAATTGGAAGGAGGATGGAGACAATCAGTTAATGTTGACTTTTGTGCTGCATAGGCCTAGTAAATAGTACATTTTGCTTTTGATGTTGTATTTTTGGGTATTTGTCTATGGCAAACACTGAAGTTTGTAAATTGTATTATTCTTTAATTATTTATTTTAGTTAGGAAAATCATTGAATTTGAGATGTTAACATATGAGAACGCTAAAAAAATTCTCAAACTGTTCTATTTCCCATAGTAGTCAGTTGAGACGATGTGTTTAAATGAAATTAAGTTAAAACAGCTCCCATTCTAGACATTGCTATTAGAAATTATGCAGTAAATGATACTGGATAATGTTTCCTATAAAAATTTTTCTATCAAATCTTTTATTTTTAAGAGAAATTTTTGACAAAGTGTAAGCTTTCATGGAATATTTCATTGAAAAATATAGATAGGCCATTAGGAGATCAAACCAATACAAATGAAAAAATTCCTGGATATAAAAATTAATAAATTCTTCCAACTTTCATGTTATAACAAATAAAAAGTAAAGAAAAGAGTAAGCCTTTCTTTCCAGACTAGCCAAATTAGATTTTTGTTATGCCTCTTTCACTCGGGCAAGCAATCTCTCCAAATATGGTCTGGAAATCCTATTTGCAAATATGTCATAAAAATATACTTTTATTTTGAAAGCTGCAGATGTCTTTTATTAAATATTTGAATCTTTTAATCAGTGGAAACTACACAAAATCTCTTTTTCTATTTCTTCCAACAGAATAGTAAGTGCATGTAGAATACCCACCTCATTTGTTGGGTAATGTCCAAGTATTTTCTATTTTAAAATTCTCTAAATGTATTTCTAACAAGGAAAATTTTCTTTTTGTTTTACTGTCTTCACTAGGAAGGCAGTAGTTTCAAGTCTGAAGAAAATTAAGTGTTAGGTTATCATAAATTAGCTGAAATATAAGGAACAAGACCTTTGGTTCTTCTAATAAAGCCACTGTCTAAGTAATAATTACATATGCTCCCCTTAACAATGCTAATTACTTTTGTTTTCAGAAGTAAAAATGTATCCATGCAATAAATTACTTTGCAGATGAAGTTGTAGATATGAAATGTTAGACTGTTTACTGCATCTAAACTACAATTATGATTATATTACTATTTATTATTATTATGTTAGTTTTACTTTTTTAAATCTCTTCGTATTTAAATGAAGTGTAGTGTAGAAGTACATGGATAGTGATGCTGAGATGAAACTACCCTATTTTTTTTGTAGCTGCTTCAAGTTTATCTTATACAGAGTATGAAATAATTCAGCCTAAATGGCATTTTATTTTTTGGAAGTTGTTAAAGTTCCCAATTAAGACCTAGGATAAAATATATTTACTTTATCTCTTCCACAAGAACAGGAATGCACTAGCATTGCACTAGCATTGCTGGAATACTGCTTAATCTGAGAGGGGCATTTATCTTTCCGTGCCATCATTTGCAAGTTTGATGTTTCTTCTGTGCAGCTACAAGGGAGCCTTCCCATCTGTTCTGCGAAGCAAAAGCTTGGGAATTCACTTCTAACTTTTACAACCTCTCCCTGCAATTACTGAGTTACAGTTCCACTGGAATGTGCATTTCATCCATGAAAAATCTGGAATGGGAAGATTATTTTACTTTTTTCCCCCCCCTCTTCTTTCGTGTTGTGGTTCAGAGTTCTAAACCAGATTACTGACTCAGCAGGTGCTGAGTGAGGACCACCCCTTGGGCCAGCCCCACACTGCCAGGTCATGATCGAGTCCACATCTTCATGCACAGGGCAGAGCAGCTCTGCCCACGTTGCTTTCCAGCCGCACCTCTGCAGTTACATCCCAGCTTCTTGACTTTTACTTTATTTTTAACACCAATTCTGACATTAACTGGTACAAAGACAAAACAAATAGGTAGTGTTCATGCTGGTCCATGCTAAACATGAGAATTACAATGGTTGCAAGGAAAAAATTAACCCAAATACTGTACAGTGCATCAGACTTTTACAGGCTGAAAGCTGTTGAAGTCTAAGGCTAAAATTAGTATTGACTTGACCACAAAAAGAATTGACTATTGACAAATAAATCCTGTGGAGTCTGTGGAATTTCAGCAGTGTTAAAGACTGAAGCATGATGCAGTGTTCTAACCAAGACAATATCTGGCCTTAAACATTCCTAAAATTAAATATTTTTATGATAAAAGACAAAAAGGTTACTGTTCTGACCAGCTGAAGTATATAAAAGCTGTGGGCATTACCAACCTATTCCTTTACATTTTTCCCACACATTTATATTATTATTGATTTCTAATCAAACTGGAATTAATTTAAAACATGACTCGGAGTACACACTGAAGGCTTATAACAGCGATGTCTAGTAGTAGGCTTTTCTCATTTTTCCTGGCTTTGGAAGTTGGCTTTCATTTGCTTTAACCATTCATAAAACACAATTTATTGAACAGGTAGGTAGAATCACCAAATAAGCAGCTTTTGCACCTTGAGAGCTCCAAAAATGTAGTGTTTAGTTAGAAAAGAATGAAACTACGCTGGAAAACAGCTTTTAGTTGTCTTTCGTGAGTACTTTAAGATGGGTCATGAATTCTTCCAAGACATCTTGAGTTTCTGTCATCCTGAAACCTTGTTGTGCAGTCTGGTCGAAGTCAGGAATCCTAGTGCCTGGGTCTTAACTTTCTCTTGATTGTTTTTAAGACCAGTATAAGACTAGTATGTTACAACAAAGAAAAATTACATGTCAAAGATTAATCCATGGGTTGAAGAGCTCATCGAAATATATATATCGGTAAGATTGATTTAAAAATATCACTGTGATTTGTTTGTTAAAAGATTTTTGGAAGGTTTTAAATTACATTGGTCAAACATTTGGGGGATTTTTCAAATGCCTCGGCTGCACGGTTTTACCCTACCTAACACAGCAGAGGATCTGAATCATGACATCGTACTTTGAGACCTGTCAAAGTAAGAACATTCATTCAGAAAATTCAATTTTTTTTCAGAGAAGGATAATAGACTAGTGATTCCTTCAGGGCATTATCACCAAATTAGGACCTGAAATAACACTCTTGTCCGGTCCAGCCATAAGGATGTTGGAAAAGGACTGAATTTTAGATTTCATGTAAAAGGTAGATCTCACAGTAGTGATATTTTGATAACAGTGGGCGCATAGGGGTAATGGAATGGTTTAATTTTCCTGTATGATGTTTTGAAGACCAAACACTACCAGAAAATTTTGATTTAAATAGGGCATTCCCATTTTAAATATGCTACCTTTAAATTAATTGGAAGATTAAATACTAAGGTTTTTTTTTAAGCAAAACATGATGCTGCTTGTATGTATAAATGCCAGAACAGCTATACAGAGAATATATCTGATGAACATATGTTCCTTCTTGACTACTACTTTCTATATGGTTGAAAGTTATTTTTTTAATTGTCAAGTGTTTACCACTGGTCAGATGCGGACATTGATCGCAAACACTTTAAAATTGTATGCAGCATGCATTTAAAATAACTGTGCAGATGGATTTTGTGCTGAAAAGTCTTTTCATTAGTGACAGATTACCAGTGAAATTATGTGCTTTCCCTTGATTATCTATTTCTTTGGTGACTGAGTGGCTGTAGTTCATAGCTTGCAATAAACATAACTTCCTACATCCATTTGATGTTCTCTTTTGTTTTTCTAGTTAAAAAAGTTAATGGATATCAAATGAAAAACCAGTTAATAATATGAAGCAAATATCAATAATATATTTATCTATACATTCTCATTGCGCATATCTAAACCAAGGAAAAATCTCAAAGTTGTTCAATGTGTTATATCACATATTTTATGGAATTTGATATCCTCATGAACACCCCCAAATGTGCTGCATGTGCTGAGTGGGACACTGAGGTAAAGTCTGCAGCTGCCTTGGAGCACGACTGCTATTGTGGGTGGACACCCACTGCATAGAATGTATGTTAATGGAAAATGTTGCTCTACTCTTCTTTTTCATGGGCAGAAAATACAGCTTGAGTGTAATGTGATTTTGCCATCATGTGCCTCCCTGCAATCAGATGGTGCTCGTATTGTGTTATTTATGAGGGGTGACATGCCCTTTGACAAAGAAATAGAGATAGAAGAAGTATCCCACATACTTCCTCTCTCATCTCATAGCCCTTTCAGGAATTCAGAGATTCATTGTGGTAGTTGGGCTCATGGCGCTTAGTGTCATCTCTAATAAAATTTAAACAAGTTAAATCACAGCCTTTCATGTCCTCTCACATGAATCAATCTAGTTCTGTGGTGGATTTTCTAACAGTTTTATGAATTAAATTGATTTTTACTTTTCCTGTTCATCCACATAGCTGTGCTATTTAAATTGAGTTAGTGTTATGAGCTGTGCTAGAAATTTATTTTCACTCACTAAACTGAGAAATGCTCAGAAGTTCCAGAACTAGGCTTTCAAAACTTAAAAAAATTTAAAGACCTTGTTTTATTGCTGTGTCCAATCCCTTTGCTGTCATGAGCAAAGGCAGTACATATGACCTCTTTTCCTAGTTAGCCAAAACAACTGACCAGGTTTTCAAAATAAAATATTGTATTGGGAGTCATTCAGCACAGATTTGTCTCTGATGAGGAATCAGTGACCCCAGATTATAAACACCATGAGACATAGGCCTGATACAGAAAATAATAACCAGCATTTAGAGAACTTGAAATAATAACCAGGTCTTTCAGACAAACACAGAGACCAAAAATGTTATGAAAAAGAATCAGGACACTGGCTGGACAAATCTGAGAATGACAAATTATTTTTATGATTATCTTTTTTTTTTTTTTTTTAACACGGAATCATGTAAAATAGGTGTATTGTACTTTTCATTTTATGTGGCTTGAATTTACTGCAGACTTTAACAGTATCACGTACTTTTTAGTAGTCTTTGCATTCATGAAGGACCAGCTGTCAAGTAAAACTGTAGCAGCCCTGGGCAAGTAATTGAGTCAGGCTCCAGGCAGTTGTTGTGTAAGTTATGATGAAGAGCTTCTACTAGGACTGAAATGAGGGGATTGTTTTTCTTGCACATGTCGACTTGTCCCTGCCTGAAATACTTCTAGGGAATTTTATAATCCCTTAGTTAAACCCTGAGCTTAAGTCAAAATACATAAATCAATGAAGGGATACTTTTTGATTGTTTGGGAATATAAATTACCTCCTTGCTTACTTAACTGTTTCATAGAAAAGTGTTTCTTATTTATTGACTTTTGCACTTCATGTAGAGAAACAAGGTGTATGAAAATGACTTGACACTGAAATCCTGATAGTTTGGAGGAGTGTCTCTTGTTCCAGTGTCTCTAGCACTCTCAGTGAAAGCAGTGGAAAATCTGACTTTACTAGGAGAGAAAGAGAAATCAATATTTCAAATTATTTATTTATATAATTAACTATCTTGAAATAAATCAGACTGTAGTGCCAAAAAGCTTCATATTTCTTACAGACAGCTGATCAGCTACTTGCAAGGAAAGCCATTAGCAAATCCCATGTGCAGTATTCATTATTTGTGCGGTGCTTTTACAGTTCTTTGCAAAGAAAGTGGCGGAAGGGTAAATAATTTGCCTTACGGAACAATCTGAGAGACTGTTTTTCATTAAATGTACAACTACATGAGCTGCTTGCAGAAAGAAGACAAGTTGGAACTGGAGTTAACTCTCCAGGGAGAAAGTCACTGCTCCAGCATGAGAGACATCTTGAAAATTTTTCTAAAACACAAATATGAAAACATCAGTGCCCCAGATTCACCAGCTTTCAGTTGCCATGTGGGTTGCTTATTGAGTTCAACACTGACTGTAGTTTGTAGAATTATGAACAAATGTGGCACAATGGCTGGACCCTAAAATACTGCTAAAGGCTCTGCTACCACCAATCCAAACTCTCAGCTGACCTACAGCTAAAAAGTTCCACATCACAGTAAGAGCTAAAGACAACACTGTGAAAGCCTAAAGTATGGGTTAGTTGTCCAAGGTCACCAACAGGAAATAATGTGAAGAAAGGCTGCATTTAAACCCTCTTGAAGAGAGATTTAAAGGACAGAGACCCATTTGGATGAATACCAGAGGAGAGTATTCAATATGTAAGAAACATCCTGGAAAAAAGTACAAAGAGGTTTACAAAGTAGAGAGGAAGGGACGGAAGGAGAGTGACACTGGCACAGCAACATTGACTTTTTAGCTCTGTATAGAAATGCAAAAGTAGATTCCTATGTGGAGAAATCCATGAAACAATAATGAAGAAAACATAACTGCTACTGAGCAAGTCATATAAGAAAACCCCAAAATATGAGGTATATTTTCAGCTGTGTACCTGCTGGCTTTAGGGCAAGGAAGAAGCACGTAATCTGTGAACTCAGGGACCTCCCTTACAGAGGCCCATGCAGCTCCAGCTGGGACACTGGGTCCTTGTCATCTGCACTCAGAAGGGACATCAACCACAGACAGCAGCGAAGCATCACCTGGTGAGGCAAAATTATCAGGTGCCGAAAACAAAGCAATATCTCTGACCATAACTATCCAAGCATCTAACCCTAGATATAAATTGTCAAGTTCTCTGTGGAGAAATTAACACAAGGTCTCCCTAATTGCTTAGTTCTTGGTCAAGGGGCAGATTTAAACTTTGCTAAGTTTCTGAAGATGACTTGGGTCAGTTCATATGATCAAGTAAATGATGGTATAAAACTTTTTATAAGAGATTATAAACAATACTGTGTCAAATAAACCAAGAACCAGAATGTATTCTAATGATGTTGGAAGAATATATATACGGACATATATATATATAGAATATGTTTATTTACTGGAAATTTTTACCAATGATCTCTGTGTAAAGATTGAAATGTTGATCATTTGTCAAAATTTCTATACATCTACTCTCCATGTTTTCAGATTTCTATCTGCAACTCAAATGGTGAGGGAGAGCTGATAATGTGGTAGAAGCAGAAGGCCAAGTGTCTCTTTATTCTTGGAATTCATCCACAGGAATGCCTCCTTTAAAAATAAAATCCCTGTAGGGAAAAGAGAGGGGGGAGAGCAGGGTAAGTGACAATTGTTTCATTTATCAATTCAAAATAAATAGTGACACTTATGCAGCATATAAGTATAAATATAGTAAGATTTATTATATCTTCCACATCAAAACAAGTTATAAAGCATTTTTGCTGTGATCATGAGCTTTTTTTTTTGTTTGGACAATACTCTCAGGCACATGGTGTGATTCTTGGTGATGGTCCTGTGCAGGGCTAAGAGTGGGACTCAGTGATCCTTGTGGACCCCTTCCAGCTCAGCATATTCTGTGATTCAGGGATTCTGTGAGCAGTCTCATATGCCAATGGAGGCAGCTGGAAGAATGAGTACAAGAAAGAATGGGAACATATAAAAGAATGAGAACATATAAAAGAAGAGGAATTCTGAAAAGAAATTAAACAGGAGCTGAAACTAGAAATTTATAAAACTTATTTTAGGAAAAAAATTCCAAAAACTGTAAAAGAAGCTCTGTGGCAGAAAGCTGAAATGTAAATCTTGCTGAAGTGATCTTTAGATTGATTAGCAGTGTTTATCTGTTTTCTATCTTAAGTAGATTTAGTAGCTTTAGTTGCTTAGTTGCTTTCCTGCTCAGGGAGAAAGAAATATAACATTTGTCCCCTTTATATTATTTACCCCCTCTACAATTACTTTATAGCAAATTTATAAGATGTCTTCTCTTACTCATTTTCCTCTAAATGAGACAATATTTCAATATCCTTCCATAGAGTAACCTTTCTGATAACACTTCCTGTCTGTGAACCTTTTATGCTCTCACATCCTTTTCTGAGATAGAAGGATAAGAAATGAGCCAAATATTTCAAAGAAGAATCTATAATTCATCCTGATAATGACAGTATCAATTTTTTTGTGCAGTTTTCTAGCTTATCTTCCATATCATGTCCTTTCAAGACATGATTTGGACTTGAACAATAATTGGAGCAGAAGGTGTGAGAAGCTCATATTTCCCTTGTATTGTAAAACAGCCTGACTTTTTTTCCAAAAATTCAGTTAACCAACAGTTGCATACCCTTCTCCAAGCATTCTGACCTCTCTGAAGGTGTCCAGAGCTTTCTCTAGTTATTTATAACTCAAATGTTTGCTCCTTAAATATCCATGCTGAAGTTGCTCATCCTGCATTGCAAGATGCATGCAAATCTCCTTTCTTCCAGCAGCTCCCATAAAGTGAGTACACACCTCATAACTTTCTAAAAATAAAAATAAAAAACCCCCAAAACTAAAAACAAAACCAAGGACTTGTGAGATTTCACCTTGACTTTCCATTATAACTGTCCAAGGGGTTGCAAATGCATCAGATTAACTTCTTTTTATTAACTTCTTTCACTGTCTGTGAAGAGGAGAGAGAACTTGCCATTGAATGTTCTGAAGTATGCATAGTATTATTTATAAATTTTAATAAAAGATAATTTTTGAAAGCAATGGTCCCAAACACATCCACCTTCCCCTTACTTGGGAAGCCAGTACCCAGAGACTGACAGTAGCTATGCCAAGGAAGAACCTATATGCCTGTTTTACGCATGCCTTTCCACCACCAAGTCACCCACAGCTTTCCTCAGCACCTAACCAAGCCCTCTCTTGAGGTGTCAATTCTTGTTTAACAGCGCCACTCCTCTCTTTTCCTCTCTCACTTTCCTTTTTATTTCTGCAGTCTTTCACCCTCAGTACACCTCAGCTCCTTGTCCCCAACTCTCTCCTCCCAGTGCAGGTCCCCTGCCTTCTCCTGTTGCAAGCTGTACAGCCTCCTGTTCCCTTCATCCCAGGGATAAAAGTGTCTGGGGAAAGGGATCATGCCTTCACCCCATCCCTTCCATCACTCCTGCTGACCTTGGTCCAGACTATCCTGACCTTGGCATAAGCCCACCTGCAGGTGTCACCCCAAGAAGACCTTAGCTTTTTCACCTGTGCAATCACTTTAGCTTTTTGTTCCCCCAAGACTTTCTCATTCAGAGAGTGCACACAGCTAACACAATTAGCAATACTTTGCTGTAGCCTTTTGCAATTCATTGCATCTACTCTTTTTCAACAGTCTCGTGGTACAACATTTGCTGTTCTTTCTCCAGGTAGAATTTCTATAATTCTATTAGAAGAAATCGGGGCAAATGTATGCTGCTTTTTGCTCCCAACTTTATAATTTTCTGTATATATTTAAGGGCTATTCTCTTACCATTTTGCTTACGCAGTGGAATTTTATAAATATATTAATATATTAAATATGTTTGTTGTAAAATGTTGTCTACATTTCCTCACATGCTGGTACACCTCTCGATTAAATGACTCATACAGATCAATGATTCAAAAGCACTTTATATGCAGATATATTCTGTGTTTAACCTGCAGACCACCTACTTCCAGCAAATACAATTAGAATTTCATAATTGGAAGAGAGCTGGAGGGATGCAGGAGTTTGTGTGCATGCATTTGTGTGTGCCTCACTTGCTATATATGTGTATACAAGTGCATGGATGTATAAAATGCATATGTGCATACTCACTGAGGATGAAAAAAAGAAAGGAAATGAAGTGAATTAAAATATAATATGCGTAATATGATTTCAACACATTCAAAATGGAACATGCCAGCACCAAGTGTACTGTAAATGACAGTGAAGGTCTGCATTAAGTGCAAGGCAGGCTAATGGTGCTCCAAAAACCTCCTGCCCTGGTTTGCCTGGCTTTGGTAGAGCATTTAAAGCACAGCACACAGGGAATGGGGTGGGGGAAGGCTGGTGCAGTGGTTCTTCCTCACCCACAATCACACCTTTCTGTCACTTCATATCTTTTGCACAATTAAGATTAATTAAGGAAATAATTGCTGGGGATTAAATAATAGCATATTCTACAGCATGTGTTTTGTCCAGGCTTTCAAAACGAAGGCAATACAAGAACAGCAAAACCTGGAAACAATTTTGAAAGAGGACACCTTGCTGTCATATGATTTGTAGCAACAGCTATGATACAGTCGCAATGACTAAGTGTTTGCAGTGCTAATAGGTGTTTACTCCCATACAGAATGGTTGTGAATTTTTCATCAAAACATGTTTTGAGCTAATCATGCTGGTTTTGTGTGAATTCTCAAGTTTAAATTTCCTGAAAAAAATATAAATATGGCATACATTTTCTGTCCTTTGTGAAAGGTCATAATAATTTACTAGTGCAATGCTCTCTTCTGTTTTGGTACCTCATTTTTTAAAAAATATAAAAGTCATTCATGTTTACATTGCCATTAAAACTGAAGACTGGATTATAAAACAGAATAAAAGCAATGTGCTTGGTCTGAAAAAATAAGATAAAATGTTTCAGTGAGGTAGCAGCTCTCTTTAGCCATGTTAATAAAATTGAAGTAGAATATCCTAACAGCATTAACAAGCACTAGTGTTATGCTACTAACTTCAATTTCTGACAGTGAATAATAGTGAAATAAGAAATAATTCAGAAAATTGGAAACAATTTCAAATTTTTCCAAACAATTCAAAATACAAATAACAAGTTCCTTCACAAAAGAAAGCTTTTGTAAGATCAGAAATGAAAACATATTTGAAAGAGAGTGGAAATGAAAGCAACAATTATTAATTTCACTATTTATTTTACGTCCATATTTGTAGAGAGTCGTTATGTTGTGAAGACCAATGTACTACAGAAAGTAGGTTACTACAGTTCTCATTTGAGCAGAGGAGACTGGAATATTTTTCCAGGCTTCATAGCAAAGCCGTCACAGGGAAGACGAATGGTTCCCATGGAGCTGGGAAGCAGAAACCCTGTCAACAACCAAGTCCTCAAGTACCTGGGAAGAGCAGAGGGGCAGCCCCGTGGCTCTTCCCTTCCATGGAGAAATCACGGGTGTGGGTGCAAACTCCCAGCCAGCCGGTGTAGCACCAGGGGGCTGGAAAGAGCAGTAAGACAGTGAGTTAATGTGTGAGATGTGACAGCTCTGAAAATGTAAAACTACAGGTGCTTACATGCAAGTGTGCTGCATACCTCTGCCCTTCTCTTTTATAGGACAATTCTTCAGTGATCTTTTACAAATAATAAGCTAAAGAAATTTCAGAGGTACTCATGACAAGTTTCCTGTGTAGCTGATTATACTTCAGGCCATGTAGTAAAAGTGTTAGGTTTAGACAGCAATATTTTTTTAATGCACATATTCTTCAGATGTCTCACCAGATTATTCTCATGACAGCAGCTGGTCCCTCTCACAGTCTCGTGTGGTTTCCAGAAAAAGACATTTTACAAGGAAATGTCATTTTAGGCAGTGATTTGTTTGAGTTTTCAGTTCATGTAATTTGTATAATTATTTTCCCATTTTTCCAACTAATCACCTACTTTTAAAGTTAGAGGTCTGCTTTGGACTCCTGTGGTACTGCGTGCAGGAGGGGACACCATGACCTGCACATGCCCACACCAGTGGAGGACCTCATTTAGGGTGTGGGACTGGAGCTTTTTTTCTTTCTGGTGGGTCTTTCCATTTTCATCCACTTGCCTATTTAAATCAGATGCTGAGACTACAACAATCACCCCGAGCACTTCTTTTCCTAGCAAAAAATCCCCTAACAAAGCAGAGCTGATGGAGAGCACAGAATGGATTTTATATAATGGGATTTTGTGGTTAATTTTATTTTATTTTCAGTTATTTGAAAATGCAATGCAGATATCATGACCGTGGTTTTAAAACAACATACCTGTTTTTTTGGGGGGAGGATGAAAAAGTGATTTGTGCTCTTATGTTAATGAATAATACTGTCCTAATTTCATGAAAGTTAGAATAACTATGCAAGATTGAGATTTCAGGCATATAAGGTTAGAAGAAACCTTCAAAGTACCTAAGACAATTTAAATTTAAATATTCAGTGATAAAATGCACACTTTCTGCAAACAGCCTGGTAAGATCAAAGTTCTAGCACCTGTCAACCTCCAGCAGCTTGGTTTTTTACTTTTTTTAAGTAAAGATTTCCTCATTCAAGTCATTTATGTCAGTGTCTGGAGGTGAGAAACACTGATTCCAATGAAATCCTGTGTGTTTTGTAAGATCTACTGCTTGCTGCTGCTCATCAACCACAGCATTCATTTCACGTCTTAAGGCATTGTGTCACTGGAAAGGGAAAACATTTTCTCTTGTGTTTCCCCAGATTACAGTGTCAGTGCATCACTGTATCACTCAAAGGATAACATAGACTTCTCTCCAGCAAAGGTAATAAAGTGTGATCACTGACATATGATTTTCAGGAATTAAATTTTTGTGCCTTAGTAATAAGTCAAGTACGCCAGCTATTTGCCAGTGACATTATTTAAACATTAGTTAACATGTTACAAGAGTCCAGCCAACAGGGTAGTCAAAATGTAAATGAGAGTCTTGAACTGAGAGGGTTCCTAAGGGTGGGCAATTACAAACTTGCAATCTTTATAAAGGAAACAATATAGGTGGTAGTGGCAAAACATTCTCCCTGCTATGTTGAATTGGTGTGTTTCAGCCTCTGACTGCATGGATCACCCACAGGGGGGCAAGGAGAAGCAATTTTTCATGCTGATCTTGCAAGTCCTGACTGTGACCATGGGTTTCAATTAATGTAGGGCACTGGAAACAGTTCATTTACACAGGCGTCCTTTCTGATAAGCTGTTTCCATCCTTTTCATTTCTGTTGCATCACAGTGAAGAAAAACACTGAAAAGTCCAAACTGAATTAGTTGCTGCAGAAATAGCTCTTGACAATTGCCTACCTGTGATAATATATTCATGTTGAAACTCCCAAGCAAAGGAGTAATTTCTCTGATTAATATTGACTATTTCTTCGTTTTCTCTTCTGTGAAGCTTGTGTCTTTAAACTTTGCTGAAATGTAGCAAAACTCCCACTCATCAATCACGGTCAAGTATGATACCTTTCAAAGAGCTTTCTTGCAGTCCTGACTATCTAAACTTAAATTAGATATTTCAGTCTCCTGAAACATCTAGTCCTCTTCAAAAGCTTCTGTCACATGCAGTTATTAAAATATGGTGTGGTGTAAAAATCTCCCCTTCCTATGTGACAGCCCACACCATGAGGCTACCAAGGAATTTTCTGAATATCTTACTAACATGCAGAGCCACCTTCCACTTTGGCAAGAGCTACTGAGAACTTCACCCAGAACAATCTGTGACCCAAAAAACCTGACGGCTACTGCTTGCTTTGGTGCAAGGAAAGATAGTTTTTTCCAGAATAAGTGTAAACAATAAAGCTCAGAGGGAAGGTGAACGAAGCAGCACCTTCTACCTCTTAAATTATTTTTACTGTCTTAGTTGACCTTGGCTATGTTGCAGCTCCTCAGCCAGATTCTTCATTTTCATCAGCATGACTTTAAGCACTTTTCTCTCTTCTGTTCCTCTGATGTCCCAGTCAAGACTGATGTGAAGAAAAAAGGAAAATTAGTTTAACAAGACATTGTTTTGTGCCCACCATCTTTCTAATTTGTGTTCTTTGCCTCAATCACTAGGTACAGGCATATTTGTCCTGGAAAAACAAATCAAAACAATTTTTTTTAACAATTAACCCGTTGGATTTTTTTTTTTTTTCCAGTGAAGTATAGGAGGAAAAGAAGCTTTTAATTGCATCAATTTCTCTCAAACTTCTGGGAAATTTATTTTTGCACATTCTCGACTGAGCTTTCCTACGCCTGCAAGAGCTTCCTCCAACACATTCCTGCATTGCACTGTAGGACTACTCATCACTCCTCAGCTCTGTTCATTTGTTATACAGGGCTCTGTTGATTGTACTTGCCTTCAAATTTTCAATTTGCATCCTCCAGATAAGTTTTAGATCTGCTAAAGGAGCAGAACAACTCTCTTTCATTAAAGCTTTTCTTTGTACATGATTAGTGATGGCAATAATTCACGAACGATAGAATTTGGATGATGGTGGCTGTGATGATTCTGAGTGTTTGTGCTGGTTCTGGCTGGAATCAAGTTAACTTTCCTCAAAGTAGCTGGTATGGGGTTGTTTTGGATTTGTGCTGGAAACAGTGCTGATAACACAGGGAGGGATGTTTTAGCTATCACTGAGCACGGCTTACACCTCATCGGGGCCTTTTCTGCTTCTCACCTCATCCCATCAGTAAGGAGAGTGAGGGCATACAAGAAGCTGGGGGAGGACACAGCCAGGACAGCTGGTCCCAACTGACCCAAGGGATACTCCAGACCATATGACCTCATGCTCAGCATATAAAGTGGGAGGAAGAAGAAGGAAGAGGGGGACATTCAGAGGAACAATGTTTGTCTTCCCTAGTAGGGATGATTTGTGATGAAGCCCTGCTTTCCTGGGGTGGCTGAACACCTGCCTGCCCATGGGAAGTGGTGAATGACCTACTTCTTTTGCTTTGGTTGTGTGCATGTCTTTTGCTTTACCTATTAAATTGTCTTTATCTCAACCCAAGAGTTTTCACTTTTAACCTTCTGTTCTCTCCCCCATCCCATTGGAGGGGAGTGAGCATGTGGATGAGTGACGGTTAGTTGCTGTGCAGGACTAAACTGTGATGGCGCTTCTTAAAACAGCTTTCCAGGAGTAAAGTGTGATGCTGCTTCTTAAAACAGCTATATTTTAAGCTAAAAACACACACAAAAAAATCTTTATTTTTAGCATTAATCAGTCTTGAACTGTCCCCAGAATGAAATGCACTTTTCATTTTGGACATATAGTTTCTTCCAAAACATTAGTGCTTTTGGCTAGCTAACCACTAGATTCCACCTACCAAATTATTAATCACACAATTTATCAAAGCAAGTAGTCAGACAAATGTCTTGCCCTACCTCCTTTGTGTTTTTGCTGCCTCAAATCTTTCCACTCACATGGAAGGGTGAACAGCACCACATACTCTTCTTCAGCCTCAAGCTGAAAGAATTTGGGGTTTGGTGTTCATGACCTAAGTGTGGGCGGAAGGAGCGAGCTTTAGGGAAGCACAACTCTCCCATGCGTTCTTGGACTAACTCTGCAGCCTTTACATGGAAAGGTAATGTGGGCTACAGTGCTGGTAACTATCCTAAACCTTCATTTTATCGTATGACAAAAGCCTGTAAGGAGTCTGGGAGGGAGGCATACTGGTTCATAATTTTTTCTGTACTGTTGTGAAACTCGTATTTCTATCATTGCCAGCTCATTTGACCCTGTTGAGCAGGTGGAATAAGCTATTCGGTAATTAAGTTATTAACAATTTAAAAATAAAAATTGATACTTTGGTTCTAATTCAGCAGTCAGAAAACTGTTCTTCTTCTAAAACAAAGAGTCTGGCAACTCATATTTCCAACTTTTTGCTTTAACAGCAGAACTCTGGCCTCTATGGCTCTGCAGAACTCCTTCCAGTCTGTTACTAATAACACTGTTCTCGAATGCACTCTGTCCTAAATTCTTCTGCTGTTTGTTCAAAATCACACAAATCATACATAACTTGAAGGTAAGTTTAAATCTTTGCCTCTGTCCTCATTCACAGCCCTCAGCTATCCAGTTGGATCAGCTAGCATAGGGGAAATGAATAATTATTTATCTTGTTTGCTACTCATATTCAGTACTCTCCTTAGAAGAATAATTGTTTCCCTGTGACCAAAAAAAACTTCATAAAGAAGTTTAATTCTATGATTTCTGCAGAAATTCAACTCTTTAATAGTTTCTTCTGGGACAAGGAATAAATAATGAACTCACTCCCACTACACTTCTGCTTTATGAAGAGGGTGTTTTGGAAAGTGGAAAATATAGTCTCTTGCTTTAAATATTCTGATTCCACATCAGCTTTGGCTTTTAACTTTGATCTTCTGACTACTATAAAAAATGTATTCAAGCAAGTGAGGAATTTTCCAAATGCCCTCTCTTACATTGGATTGAGCCCAGAGTAACTGTTTTCCAGTCCGATGTCCTGCTGTGCCTAAAGCTCAGCCCTGAAGACAGAGCCACCTCCAGGTACCCAACACACCGACTTTTCCTAATGAACCCAACTCCTCAGTCCTAACAATAAAGGTGATATAACTTTTCACTGCTTAACTTTTCTCTATGAAAATGATTTGGACTTGAAAAGACCTACTGAGGAGGTGTCTAAGCTAGCCATATCTCTTGACAGGCACCTGGATGCTAACTTGTGCCACCGAATAGTATGGCTCTAGATTTTTATGTTTCTTTTGCTTTGATCCCTTTCTGTAACACAAGCTGTACCAATCTAGCATTGTCACTTCAAATTTCAGAAGTGAGAAAATGGAGCACTTGCTGTGTCTCCAAAAGCTGAAATGAGATGTGGTGTTTCTACATAACAGCTGATGATTTTCCCCTGCTGCAGTGAAAATTGTGGCAATACATGAAATCATCTCTGTAGCTGACAGTTCAAAACATATCTAAAAATGCTACTGTGGGCACAGATGGGTGTTCATTGTGATCATTCCTAGATGGAGAATTCTCATTTAATTTTTCATGGAAAAAAAATATAAGGGGCAGCAAAAACTTGTAATAGGTTAGAATAAATCTTCCAGACTATTCAGGGTTTTCATATTATGCAACATTTTTTTGATGACCAAAGTTTTACAAAATAATTTTTTAAAAAATTGAATGTGGTTGTATTGATCGCAATGAGATGAATACAGGCAGCTTATATTTTAGTTAACCCTGCATTAGGACCACATGTTTTGTGTACTGGATGACCTTGAAAAGAAAAGAGTCAGGTTCTAAGGGGAACAAATTTAAGTTTCAAAGACTCAAAGGGCTCTTTAAAGCTGCATCTAAACCAAAGTAGTTCTTCAGTCACACTCTACTCATCAGTGTTTTCTACTGGCTAATGGAAGCTGGTCAGCATGCAACAGCCTTTCTTCTGTGTAGAAGATCACTATCCATTTGCTAGTAGTAAATCTAATACAGAACAGTAGGTTCCAGTTCTGGCCACAGACACATAAATGTAGGTGTGATGACATTTACTATACATTCCCTGATAACCAGTACTCAATGCTGAATAGAATTTTCAGAACTATTTCAAGAGGGAAGTGTTGGCTTTAAAGTTGGAAGAGTTATAGTCTGATATATGATTTCTAGTGTTGGAGATAGTGTATATGTGCAGAATCAGGAAAAAAAATTCACTCACATATTGATTTTGCCAGGTTAATTTGATCCAATCCAACATGAGATTTCTAATTTCAGTTTAGATTAAATGATTTTGACAAATATGTTGCATACGTAGGGCAGAAATAATAACTACATTATACTACTGCCAGACTGAAATGATGGAATTGATAAATCCTGAGTTTGAAGCCACTATAATTTTAATTCAAGTTAGGAACTCTGATGCTGTCTGGCCACATTACTAAAATCACTGTCTTACTGTTAAATTATTTTTGGTATTAAAAGATAAGAAAATTGTCATATGTATTTCTTTCATTTTAGTATGCCTTCAAATCTGTTGGTAGCATTCAAATGTTGCCATTAAATGTCTAAGTTGTTTCAAAGTTGAGTTAATTTAAAGTTTTCTAAAAATTTATTCATTATTACTCATTTTATTATATTTTTTGGTACTGCTAGAAGAATTGATTGCTTTCTTCAGTCAAATATTGTCCAGAAGAATATCTGCAATTATAACCCCATAATATCCTTTCTCCAGAATGAATACTTATAGATTTTTTAAAAAAATCAAAAATCCTATTCCTGTTGCACAGTTGGTCTAACTTCATGGACTCTTATACAGCCCTTTTCGTTCCTTTGCTGTCACAATGGGATCTTAGTAGACCATGTCTAGTAACAGCATTTTACATTTTTCCTGTGCTGTGTCTTCTGGTTCAGGAAGGTGAGTAAAATCTTCCTGCCACTGACAAGTACTGCCTAAAAAGAGTGCTGGACCAGTGTATAGGTTTCACTTCTTTCAGTACAAGACTTTAAGAAGTATTCTTGCGGTTTGCCACTTAGAAATGGAGTGGTGGCAGCTTTTGATTGATTTGGAGGAGAATATAACAGGACCAGAACCAGCTCAGGATTTTCCTTTTGCTCCTTCTTAACCTTTACCTTCAAATGGTACTCCCTGGAGAGTCTGGGTTCAGGTCTTCCTTGCTGAACCAGTGTTTGTAAAGTCAAGGAGCTGAGTTTGACTTGCAGCTGAAGCAAGCAAGCTCCCAGCTGGGGATGCAGAGAACTACCGAGTTCTTTTCTGAGCCAAGGGCTTTTCAGAGCTTAAGGAGAAGATGGATGTTCATGTGTACATAGCTGCAGCCACAGATTTCTGGTTCCTCGTGTCAACTCACAGGCCACATTTAGATACTACACTTGCCCCAGTTCTCCACTATATACTATAGCTCTGGTAATAGACCCTGGTCAATAAATTATAAAGCAAAAATTGAAAGAAAGGCACAAGCCAGCTCTTGCTTCCACTCAGGCCTGTTTGGTTCAGTTTAAATACTTTACAGAGTTCAATTCCAATTTTGAATCTGAATTTGACATCTCCCATAGAGACTAATGATCTGCTTTGGGGCCTGGGTATCTGGAAGTTAGGCACTACAGTATCCAGCAAATAGAGAAAGAAAAAAAAAACCTGAAACAAAACAAAACAAAAGAAAACTCAAAAACCACCAGAACATTATGACCATCTCCTGGAAAACAGAATTTCATAGAAGCTAAAAGTTCCAGAATCAGAATGTCAGGATGGTATATTTCATGTTCGGAATTATACATAAAAGAAACACCATTTTCATGATGTTTCTTAATGACTACTGGGCATCACTTATTCCTGTCTGCTGATGACTGCTTAATTGTCTAGTTCTGCCTCCTGTGCCTGCTTTCAGTCTCTCATACAAACACAGCAAATCCCTAGCATAACTTTAACAGATAATTTTAAATGTTCATTCTTTTGACCAAGAGCAGGTGAAACTCCCATATTCATTTCTCCACAGTTTAGCAGGCTGTCATATAAAAAAATAATATAAACCACCCACATCACACAGAAATTTAAGAACCAAAATTACATTCCTGAAATAAATAAGTACATTATACCAAACTTTGTAAAAATAAATTAAAATAAAACAGTTCACCATATGGGACTCTGTCAAGCTCTATGCCTGTAGGTGTGGGCTAGTCATCCCAAAACAAGTCTTTGTATCTGAATATTTTTATTTTTAAAACATATAAGAGCAAAGCAACAACAAAAGTAATAATAATATAAGGTCTACCTCAGTATTTTTCACACTTAGTGCTTCCCATGCAGCAGATATAAATGAAGCCAGAGTAACACAGGCAAAAGTCCATACACTCTCCTTCTGTTCACCCACATATACAAGGGCAAATACAGCTCAAATGACAAGATGAGTTTAAAAGACTTTTTCCCAGCTTTTGTGATTTTTATTGCAGAACATCATCTAGTGTGAATAATAAGGGCAACAGAAGTTTCCTTATAATATACAAAAAAAGATCATAACTTCTGTTTAATCTGCAGCATATCTTTTAGGCAGACTGCCTTTTGGATAGTAAGCTTTAAAGGATAGAGAATCCTGTATTTTTCTATGCAAATTAGTACAGTGTTTTTTACTCTTGCTACTAAATGGGATATAATTTCTATTCTGAATTTGACTAAATTCAATTTCCAGGCATTGGATTTCATTATCCTTATTTTACTAAATTAAAGAAGTCATTATAGGAAGTCTTCTCTCCACTGAGGTACTTCTGAAGGCCATGATCACATCACGTTAGACTAATTAGCTATCCTGAGTCTCTTAACCCTCTCTAGACCTCAAATCAAGTTTGTAGCTTTTTCCTGAACTTTCCTAACCTTTCAGCATCCTTTTCCAATGTGTAGGTAGAATGAGACATGCCCCTGCTCCATAGGAGCCTCACTGTGATGACACAGGACTGTGTCATCTCCACACCTTCCCAGCAATCCTCAGCTCAAACATCTGAGGACTGAGTTGACCTTCGTGGCTTCAACGAATTGCAATGGGAATTTATATGCAAATTATTTGGCTCCTAGATGTCTGACTTTTTGTTTAGATATGCCAAAAGGCATTTCTCTCTGATAAACCTGTGTAACTGCTTTGTCCTTAGCAATTTATAGCCATTTACAAGTTTGTGTATAATTTAATATTTTTTCTGATAGGGACATTTTGTTTTTCCTCCAGATCATGCTGAAGATTACAGAGAAGTACAAGGAGCTCAAGAAATTTATATACATAAAGAGATTATAGAATTTGAACATAACAAACAATTTTTAAGTTGTACAGTGAAGACTGTCAGTTTATTTGGTTTGTGAAACAAAATACCATAAAAAACCAAACTATTTGAAAATGTTTAAAGTTGATAAGATACACTGTTACTAAACAAATTTCTAGTTTAAATTGAAAGGAGAATCTAGATTGGCAAGAATAAATTCCCTTCTCAAGCTCATGAGAATTTGCATGAGCTGTACTTCCACCCTTTGGGTTACCTCAAGAATCATTCCCGTGCAGCACATATACAGCTCAGGTTGCACACCGTGTCACCTACAGGTTGAATCCTGACTACTCTTCTCTACTGCCAAATTTCTATCATCATTTTTCTGCAAACCTTTCTTCATCAGTGAGCCTCAAATGTTTAAGCACTTTCATTTTCCTGACTTCATCTGGATTTTATTTGTGATGTTTATTTCACTGTTGTGTTTTTTACTTCCTGTACCTTTAAAACAAGGTACCCTGCAAACTTTATCAGGAAATTTAAGGCCTGCACAAACAGCAAGTGTGGAGCTTACAGCAGACCCCACTTTGAACGGGGTTTGACTCACTTTTTCGGTGCTAAATTCATTAAATATTCACTCCAAAATGCTGAGTTAAATGGAGGAAAAGCCATTATTTTAGATTAGTTTAGTCTGAAAGTGTCCCTGTAAATTTGTTTGATTTCTGCTCAGAAGACCTAGTGCCTAAAAACAGTCAGTTAAATATTAGACACCTAGCAGGAGTGGGGTTTTGTTGTTCTTTTGGAAGGGCAGCATACCAAAAGTGCCAGAAAATATATCTGGATCTGGCCTGTATCCCAGCTGCTGCCTCAGTCCTTCCTCCTTCCTTCTTTGTGTCTCATTGCAGAAGCTGAGGCTGGAGATCAGGGAGTCAGAAAGATCTCAGTCTGATTTCAGTATTCATCTGGGGCTTGTTGAACAGGACATTTGGAAAGAAGACTACTTTCTCCTTGTCAATGGAACATGAATTTTATCTTAAAATCTCAGAAAGAAAATGTTAAGTGGAATCCCCAGTGCTACTTCCACAGACATTTTGTGGAATACAATTTTGCTTTAAGAGCATTTAAGAGGGTACCTTGACTGCTAATTTGAGGATTCAACATACTTCAAATATAAAGACTATTCATTTGAAAAATACACGTGACAGATTTTCTGTAGACTTATTAATATAATCATGATGAGCAAATTCAATGAAGAAGATTTCCAGGGAGGGTAAGTTCACTTAACAATAATGAGAAAGGGTAATTTATACTTAAAGAAAGCTTGGCTAAGGATGAGGATGCATGAACCTGCAGGTTTTTTCATATTTTGCGAGAGAGTTTCCTCCCATTCAGATTTCTTTGAGCTTGTTTTTCTTTCACAGAATAGCAAATTCATTTTAAAAAAATTACAAAAGAAGGTTTTAAAGCTATCACGGTGACAGGTTTCCTCTTCTGGTATAGTGACTTGATTAATTCCTGGCTGAGAAATAGGTTCTCTCAATCACACTTAACAGGTTTCCATGAGAGGGAAGGTACAATCACTTTATCCAATACAATAAAAGTTAAATTGAATCCCAGTCCCAGCTAATTGAGGAAGCAGCTGAATGTTCTATCAGGGAAAAAAAATTATATTCCTATATTCACAGTGTATAACTGGAGGAAAACATGCTCAGATGTTACTCTGTACACATAGATAACCCAAAATTCAGGAGCATTCTTTCCTAGAAGGAAATGCTATTGCTTCTTGATTCTGACAAATCAAGGAATTTCTTCTCAGGTAGACTGGATGAAAAGTCTTGAGATCATCTGAAAATATCCCAGGCTCGGGACACAAGTTCCTGTCCTAAGTCTTATTAAAAACATAAGTCATCATTTCCTCTGACCTTAATGAAAGCAGCATAGTTAAATCCAGGGTAATCATTTTATGAGACAGAGCTACAACTCTCCAACATACTCATACAATAATCAACTGAAACAAATTTTCAATAATGTCAGAGCAGCAGAAGCAGATCTGCAGAACATACCAAGCTCTGCATTCAGGCCCTAGTAGATAGGCTGATATACTTATTTCTCACATTTCTATCTAAGTAACCAGCTCAATTACTATTTTTGAAGATATCGGAAATAGAGAAAAATCACTTGATTTTTAAAAAACAGTTATTCTTACAGCTGTTACTCTAAGTACTCTTTGACTAATAATGTATCCACATAATATAACAAATATGAACTTAGTCCTCCAACTGTTCCCAGGAAAGTGCTCCTTATTTACTCAGCTTTGATAATAAATTCAGATATTATATTATATTACTATAATTGGTACAAATATATGGTTATGTTGATGACATCTCTTGAGGATGAACTTCAAAAATCAAATTTACTTGGGAATATTTCCAGGAATATATATATATATATATATATATATAATATGTACATAGTTGCAGATTTCAAAAAACATTTTCTTTGAACAACACACACACTTCTTCTATGATCATCATTCTTGTGCATAATTTCCCTTAAATAGTCTTTTTAGAAAGCTGATAGGTCTAACTAGAGCTTGCATAATTTCTGTTTAACATTTACAAAAGTTAACAAGTCTTCATCAAAGGAAAACATCTCTGGAAAATAGTACAACTCTGCTCACTACTGACAGATATATGTGAATATATCACCAACAGTTTTCATTTTCTGGTAAAATTCAAGTTTTGTTAAATCAAACGAAATTTGTCTATAGGAAGCCTGGAGATTTACAACATTTTTAAAGGAATATTAATATTCCTAAATATGAAATATACAGGAACCAGTGCTCTTGCCAGCAGACAGATATAATCATCTGTCTAATCGGCAAGAACACTGGGTAAAAATAAACAGTCACTGCTTAATGGCTCCATCCCAGCTCTCTTCAGCTGGTACAATTCCAGGGGCAATCCTGCACAGGGACAGTCACAGACCTATACATTCCTACCAAAATGCAACCTGGAACTTGAGCTGGTGTAGCAGCAGCCTTCTGGTTCTGTCATTGTTTGGGAGTTTTACTCAATAGTAGACTTTCTCTTTTTGCTTATTGTTACAAAAATTACTTGTTAGAAATGCTTTTGTTATATTCAACTGCTTTTATAGAGGTAAAAGTGCCTTTTCCCATTAAATGCAAATCCTGTACGCTTCCTGGACCACATGTACTATTGTTCTCACTATCATAGTTTCTGATATTATGAGGTATTCACGCAGCCCAGTTTGACTAAATTTGTTTCCTGAATCTTATCATGTATAAAGAGATAACGTTTGTATATGTGAATACAGATTATTTTTTTTTAATTTGCGCCTTCTTTGATTGTATCAAAATGCTCTGAAGATTAATATGCAGATGGATATTTATTGAATTTAGTTCCAGCTTCTTGAACAAACATATGTTTTCAAAGCATTTTGGTGGGTAAAAATATAAGCAAACAAATGTTGTGCATGCAGTAGTGGATGAGAGACTGTTTCATGTGCACTCACTTCTTTTTTTTCAATTTAAATTTAATTTGAAATGTTATCTGTGTAGAAGATTTTATTGCAGACTAGATTGTTGAGACACTGAAGAAAACCAGACTAAAAAGAGTTAAGAAGCAAAGTGCAGGACTACCGAGCTTTTTGTTGTGTGGTGGTGGCTTTGAGCATTTTCTTATTCATACAATTTTTAACTTAAAGCAGACTTTCAAGTTATAACTAAAAACACTTCTTCTAAATGACAAAGCATATGATTTTAGCAAGAATTAGAAGGCAGAAAATATATTTTGTCACTAATGCAGTAAAAAAATAGGTGACTTGTGGTTAGTATGAAGCAGTGACATTCACAAAACCCAGGACATATCCTCCTTAGTACTGTATTTCACTGTATTACTTATGTTAATGTATAGGCTACCATTAAAAACCATCTCATTTGAAAGTTATTGTTTTCAGGGGGAAAATAACTGAATGGTAAGAATCATAGAATACCAAGTTTAAAGGGGCCTCGAGGATCATCTAGTCCAAATATTCTTGGCAAAAACATAATCTTGACAAGATGGCCTAGCACCCTATCTAACTGAATCTTAAAAACGTCTAATGCTGTGGAATCCACATCTTCACTGTAGTCACCCCTTAAATATTGTAATGCAATGATAAGGTTTCCCCTAAACCTTCTTTTCTCTAGACAGAACAAACACAGTTCTCTCAGATTGTTCTCAAGTGGCAGATTTCCCAGTCCTTTGGTCATCTTTCTGGCCCTTGTCTGGACCCTAATAAATTTTTGAAAACTAATATTTATCCCTACAATAATACCCATTTTGAATTCCAGTGAGTTCAGAGGAAACCACGTAATATCTCTGTCTGTTCCTTTATGTGTAAGATAAGCATAATACTGTTAATCCATCTGACAGGTGCATTTGAGACAAACATACAGATACCTGGAAAGAAGGCGCTTCAAAAACACAAATCCAGAAGAGCTATCCTCAGTCTTAAACACTGTCTAGATGTTGTGCATGGCTCTTCTGGACTCATGAGACAAACTAAACTTCACTCACCATACTTCTGACATAGGTCTTGTGCCACCACCTTAGCTGTGACTCTTTCTGGGCTTGTTTCTTTACCCTTTTTCTCACTGCTGTTGTTTCTTTTCAGGCTGCAGAAATGACTCCTACATTACATACATTATGTAACTACTTAAAGCTACTACCTGACAATTTTAAAATATTTTTTTTCAACACATTCTTAAAACCTACTTAAAAAGAGTGGAATAAAGGTTATGTTTTTATGCTATTTCTATGTCTTTCAAACATATACAAAAGACAGAGAATAAAAGATAGCATTGGCTTCCTGGGTGTGTCAGTTTAAAACAGGATCTTAAAATATAATACAAACTAGATTTTATTCACTAAAAAAAATTCTAGAACTTTTTTTTTTTTTTAAATTTATTACTTCTCAGATACTTCAGGATAATTTAAATAAAGCTTCCTTGGGCATGCGAAGTATATATTTGTATGCAAAAAACTCCTAATCAGAACACGATTAACAAAACTTCCCTATGAGATAAATAGATCAGCCAAGTGAGATTTGAATCACTAAATATGCAAAAATCAGATGTTCATCATTATATATATAGCTATACTCAAAAGATATATGACATCAAGGCTTTCAATACAATATCTTGGGTAGCTAAATTTGCTTATAGGGAATTTACAGGTGGCTCCCTGAAACAAGGTGGTCTGCCCTGGTCTGACAGATTCATTCCTTTACAATCCCCTACTTAATTTTTCTGAATATATGGTTTAATCATCAAGGCAAAGGACTGAGACCAGGCCTAAGCCAGACAAATGACTAAATTTGGAACATGTCTGTCTGGCTTGAACTTTAGTTTTTACAATGATAGATTTTGATTTGTATTTTAGCAATACTGACTAAGCAGCGTAAACTGTCACGACCAAGTATCATCCAGAGCTTCCCATCCACAGTTGCAAGGCCTCAGAGTTCCAAAAAATCCTGCTTTTTTTCCTTTTTTGTTTCCCTCAGAACAAAAAATTAATAGTACAAAAGAAGCAAGGAGTTGGCTTCTTAATTTAGTAAGACCCCTTTGTAAGACTGCAAAAATTTCCTTGTATGCCCTATCAAGTGCAGTGTTGGTAAAATACAGTTGCACCACTTGGTATCCTATGACTTCATATACGGTCTGCATTAGAGGTATACGTGCGTGCTTGTGAACATGTGTGTCTGTGTCTGCATCTGCAAAGAGGAAAACCTGTATAAACTGTTCTGTGCTCCCTGGCACAATCTGCAACAAACATTATCTGTTCAGCTGTGTCTGTACAACAGACACTCTGTCTGAGCAAAGACACTCTCTTGAGCATGAATTAAGTTACCCTCAGTATGAAAAGCATTTTATTGATCCAGTCCCTGATAGATTTCCTTTTGACTCAATTTTTACCTACAGTTATCAAACCGTAGAGCTTTAAAGGGAAAATTCAATAACTGCTGTTCCTCTTGGGTACTGTGTATCTGGAAGACCTAGAGCTTTAAAAGCATCTGAACTCGTAAGAGGAGTCCTATTCTGCACCAGGGGAAGGTGGGGGAGGAAACGGCAAAAAAGAAACAGAAAGAAAGCAGTACCTTGTTTCTTTGGGGAGATCAGGGTTCAAATTCATGCTTTTTCTGAGCCAAATATGAGAAAGAAATTTAAGTGTCATAAGAATTCTTCTCCATCAGTCTAAGTCATTTATTTTCCCACACTTCATAGAAAAAAAAGGACCTATGTCAATCTCCTGACAAAACGTGAGAAAAGCTGAAATCTCAGAAATAAGTCCAGCTGTAGTACTTCAAGATGTATAGCTACAATTGTCATTTTCCTTTAGAAGAAGTATTCTTCAAAAGAAGAACATATTCTTCAAGTGAACAATGCCTTGATTTATGATGACAACCTGTTTATGAAGTTTTTGTTACACCAGGAAGTTTCTTGCTCTTCTGTTTGCTTTTAAAATGAAGCTAATACACTTTTGAAAGCTCTTGTGCCGTCCTAATGAGAAATATTACCCAGGGTTTGGAAGGAGAGCCTCCCTTTCTCTGTATACAACTTCCTTTTTCCTCCTCTCCCCCCATATCCAGGTGTAATTTTTTTTTCCAGCATTGCTTAGGTCTTCTTTTCCAGTTTTTGTTGATTGAGACAAGTAGTTAGAACTTCTAATCTTTGCCTAATATGTGTGACAGGTTAGACTTGGGCCTGGTTTTACAGTTGGAACTGACAGTGTGCATGAAGGGACTGGCTTTGGCATGCCGCTATCAGTGTAGAGCCATTCACACTACCTACTGTATTACTTGTGAGTAACTATTTGGCCTCTTTCCATGTAGCTTGCTTTCTTTTCATGCCAGTAAAGCAAACAATAACAACTTTCTTTACCTTCTTCTTTATTGCTTTCTTTTGTTATTGTTGCTTTAGTAATATCAGGTGAGTGGTATTGGCAGATGTCTTCCCACAAATGCCAAATACTAATTGCTTCCTGCCACAGGACAGTATAGTGTTCAAATTCCCAGGACTCACTGCTCTCACACAAAATACAAGGACTTCTGTTAAGAGCAATAAAACTTATTAATGAAAAAGAACAATCATTAATGATAAATTACTCCAAGTGTCTATTATACAACAGTCATGCACAAGGGGTTGTGACCTCAAATACTCAGATGCACTCAATATTTACAAAGAATTACATTCTTCCACAATAGAAGTAATACAAGAAGTAATACAAGGAAGTTTGTCATGCTCAGATTTCATAAAATAACATCTTCAAGTATAACTTCCGTATCGCCAGTAAAACAAGGAAGTTTTTGTGTATTGCAGTAATAACACAGAATTCAGACCTGAAGAGCATCTTAAATATATTGAAAGGAATAAATGATTGTATGATTTTAATATGATTTAATACAGTATACAGCAAAAAATATAAGGCAGCATTTGCCAGAATTTCTTCAGCAAAGTTATTGTTGCCAGAGGGGACACTTAGTATGAAAACCATACTCTAGACTTTGATGAATGGTGAAGATAAATTATATGAGTTAACTAAAAACTGGGAGCAGAGTATATCTGATGGATTAGAACAGAAGTTAAAGAATGACATATTGACAGAAGGAAAAAATTCAAAGTACCTTGAAATCAGAAGCTCATATTTAAAGGAATAGATAAGATAGATAGAGATTTTATTCCCACTTATGCCCTTGACTTGTAACATGACCTTGACATCTCTGACATCTTTTGACATCTCTGTTGGGTTTGGCATAATGGTTTGGTGGTTTTCTTGTAGAAAAGTACCCACTAAAAAGATTATTTCTACTGATATTTTGTTTGTTTGTTTTCTTTGGAAACAAAAAACTGCTAAACCTCCAAAAATGTTAAGTAAAAAAAAATACTGAAAATGTAAAAGGAAAGGTTAAAAGTTCAAAATAGAATTCTTCCGTTGCACTTCCCATGAAGGATTTTCAAGAAATGCAATGCAAGCACATTTTGAAATAAAAAAAAGTTTGTCAAGAAACACATCTTCCCATTAAAATTAAGTTATACTAGAAAAACATAGCAAATTTGGCCAAGCAACATGATTACGTGTTTAGTCATCTATATATTAATGAAACAAGAGTTTTCAGTGCCCAAAAGGATGTGGCTTTCAGCTGACCAGGTGAACTGAAAGACACAGAGCTAGCAGTTTTGGAGTATATAACATGCTGCCTGCTAAGGGTATCCTTCATCTCCCTGCAGGCTCTTGTCAGCAGCAGGGCATACCCTCAGATGCATCCACGACAAACCTTCTAAGAATATACAACACTGAAACAATTTTCGCTTAGTAACAACTCAACTTATGACTTCTTCAATGACTCATTTATTTTAATCACTTTGCTCAATTTGTCCAAATGATTGTTCATTGCTTTCTCACGCAGGTCCTACTACTCCACGTATAGGCTGGCAAGGTAGTGACAAGATGTCTCCTCAGCTGACAAGATGGAATTATTTCTGGATTCATTCAGACTATAGCACATATAATGACACACATCTGATAGGGATGTGATGAACACACCACAGTATCCAGAGAGTTAATCTGCACAGCTTGGAACAAAATGCATGCAAGACATAGACAGCAGATCTCCAGAGCCTGAGATTGAGTTCTTTTCCATAAAGAACATAAGACTGGCTGCAGTGTCATAGTCGTAGGGTAAGTACGGAAAGACTGAAAGCTGGTGTAGGGAACACAACGTTCACAGGATCTCCAAAGAGTCACTCTGAAATTCCATTCTTACTCTTTCATTTCCTGATGAAGCCAATGAAATGTTACTAACTTCTCAGTGTCCATCACACATTGGTTTCCACTTCAGAGTAATTCCTTGAATTTCTTACTTTTCAGCTTCCTGGAAGTTCACAGGGTAATTAGTTAGTTTTGGTTTACAGCTGCAGGACTGGTTTTTGGTGCTAGCTGTTCACATATCCCTCCTGAGGATGTCTGCAGTTTTCAGCAGCTAGTTTGGCTTTGAGCCAAAATTGAGATTGCCCTAATATTTTCCTGGCTTCAGTGAGACTGAGATTAGTTCCTGAGAAAGACAAGACAGGGAGTGCTCGGTGATTTCACTCTGCTTTTACACCCTTGGTACACAAATAACGAATGGACAGTAATTTTTAACACTTCTAAAATAATCTGCTTGTTATCTTATTGTGTTTGTTATTGGTTCTGCTAAATCCAGCCTAAATAAACTCTTATGTCATGGCCACAGCTGTGCAGTTACACCTTTCTCATGCAGGAAAAATCCTGGATGACTGCAAGCTTAATTCCTGCTTGTCTTGTGTAGTTATGCACAGGCAAGTAGACATGAATTGTTGCATTTTTAATTTAATATCTTGCACTTACTTTGGGAAGATATAAACAAAAGAAAGCACAAAGCAGTGAAGAAAAATTAAATCACTGGGAAACAGCATAAATCTTTAACAGTTCTATGTAATCTATGTAAATTAATTAATCTAGAGCAATTACAATTATTAGAAATAGCACAGGTCTGTGCTGATAGCTTCTTAAATACTTTTTTCTTTATTTGCCACCAAGGGTTACCATTGCTGCAAACAAAAAGGATCTTGTTCTTTCAGAAAATGTTTATTATAAGGGTGACTAGCTTAGTTAAGTTTTTTCTGACTAAAGTCATTTAGATAATAGAAAAAGTAGACTTTTTAGGCAAAGTCATTATTTAGGAGAGAAAATAAAGACTTTTAGGTACATGCAATTGCATAATCAAGTCTTTTGAACACATAAGACTTTTTCAGCATGAGTCTAGCCATGAAACGGATGATACTGAGTTTTCAAAAGTAGTCCTTCATAACACTTGTTAACTTGTTACAGATAGTCATATAATGGCTGTCCAGGAACCTCTAATGCTGCCATGACATCTCTGACCTTTCTTGACTGCTTGCTAACCAATAAATGTGCTCCAGCACCATCTCCCTGGCTCATGCCCAGCGCCGTAAGGACTGAGCAAAAACATGTGAAGTCCTGGCCACACCAGCTTTTGTGCTTGTAACAATTCCTTGGTATATACAGATATAGCATTTTTCAAGGCCACACTCAAGGATGTTTTGAGTTTTGTTTTGTTTTTTCTATATTTCTGTCTATCCATCCATTTTTGGTACACTATACAGTTAAGAAATTGAAGGGAAGCATTACTGATGACCTATCTGAGACTTTGTTTCTGATCTGAGAGCAGGGATTAATTGTAAGATTCAATTTATCACTACTGATATTTGTCTTTAGTTTCATTAAGAGACAGTAAAGTAGCATTTCTGAAAAAAAGGAAAGAATACTCTTCGTCCCATATTAGACACACTTTGAACCATTTTAAAATTCTTAACTCATGTTAATATGACTTCTACTGACACCTGGGATATAAGACAGAGGAAAAACACAAGAATATTTTCCCCACTAAAGTCAAAATCTCTGCTTTTATAATGTGATGAGTAGTGCTGAACATCAGCTGGATACATGGTTATATTATTATATGACTCAGAAATACAATATAGTAAATAAAGAACAGCATAACAAGAAATTGCATTATATAGGAAATTCACATTATTTATGAGTATGCAAACCATAGATGAGAACAAACTTCAATGTTTAAAATCTAAAAAGTTCTCAAAAAAAAATACTAACCTATGAAGGAAGAAAACCTTACCTAACTTAAAGGTTATCTCACTTAGAGGCTATATTTTAAAGGTTTGGGGAGTATGCAAGGATGCAAAAGTTCAGTCTGAACATAGCTCCAAGGTCAGAGAGACACTATATTGTGATAAACATTTAGTTGTTATTAACAAAAAAATTAATCTTTTTAGAGTAAATAAATCTCTGCCTTTAATAGAAAAAGATAATCCTCTCTATATTAAGATAAGATCCCTAAACTACCTTTGTGGTCTCTCTCCTGGCTCGTTTTTTGCTTCCGAAACATTTCCTGTTTCATGGTTCCGTATCACATAGTTTCCTATTACCATAACTAAAATGAAGTCAAATGTATGCTGCTTATGATGGTTTCTCACATTTTCTAAACTTTTACTGATTTTATATTCTCACTGAAGGATATTTTATACTATTTTATATAATCTTATACCTTTTAACACCTAAAGGCTGACTAAATGAATGAACATTAAATAAAAGGGCAGAAGCACAGCAGGAAAAATTCCATGAGCAGCTTGCTCTGAACATCTGCCCAGGAAGTCTTGTGTTAAGGGAGGTGATATAAAAATGCTGGCCTTCGTAGGTTCATCCTTTTTTACTTGCTTCCTTCATGTTTTCTGTGGTATTTGAACCTTGATCTCTGTCAGGCTTACAGTTCTTTAGAGGTACTTTCATAGGTCTATGGAACTACACAGTGTTATGTGCAGCATTAATCTACTGCTCTCAAATCATATTTATTTGTGTGTTTGTGTAGTATAATTTGCACTGACAGAAGTTCTTTAGACATGCTACAAAGTCAGAGGGTTTCCAGTCATTCTTCACTTTAGTGAATACTCAGTATTCTTGCTGTGCTAAAAGATAAGAGAGTGCAATACACTAAATCATTATGTTTACATTTACAGTTAAGGCTGTAATATTGCAATGGCACAACTAAAGGCTACAAGGTAGAGGCTTCTTTTATTTCTACAGAATGTGAAATTTCATTACTCCTGCTACTACCTCAGGATCCAGGATCTGCTTTCCTGAGGGTTTTCTCAAATGCTTCTGAAAAGGTTCTTTTTGTAAGAATTGTGAATACAATAAAGAAGTTAATCAGAACAGTTAATTCGATAACTCCATGTTTTGTCTTTTTCAATTAACATTCCATATCTAGCAGTCACTGTCTACTAATATGTAAATTTGGAGTAGTTCCTTTCCTACCTTTTAATTGACAATGATCTCTAGAATGTATGCATGCTTATCAGTATAAATATGTACATTTTAGGCCTTGGCTTCACAAACAGTGAAACCAAATATTTACAAAAAATACACAATAGAATCCTACATTTATTAGTGAGATTCATGTTTAACACTAGTGTATAATAAATCCGTGTCTGTGTAGGCATAACCATTTGCTTGCACTTTTTAAAATGCTCGGGATTAAAAAACAAAAAGAGGAAAATTGTCAATCTTTTCTCACAGGTGTATATATTCAGTACAAAAATAATCTCTAGAAGAAGTTCTGCACCCAACTTAGAGAAGAGGTAGCCATGAGCAAAAATGTGTGTGAAGGTGGAAGACAGGATCAGTCAAATCATAATAAACACAGCAAAATAAAATTAAAAAAAAAATTCCATCTTAGTTCGTTTTTTTGTTTGTTTGTGGGGTTTTTTTAATATAAACTGTGACAAACCTTCTGCCTGAATCTTATTCTGCATTAGTACTTTTCAAATTTGTAAGTTTCTTGATCAATTATCCTAAGTGATTAAAATATCTGCTGGAATGCCCCAGAATATATTATTTTATGGGCACAGTTTCCACATATGAATATGCACATTAAAAGTATGAAAAATTCACTACTGACTCTGAAGCAGATAATTAGCCTCAAATTGAAATCAGTTTAAAAAAATCCCCAACAACTTGATTTGTGAACCTTTTGACTGCATAATTCCCATAAATTTAATTATACTGCAAATTCAGAAGAGTGGAACTTCAGCACTTATAGGTTGTTCACACTGCCTTTTTTATTCAGAGCCTTCAAAGTAGATCACAAATATTCATTTATTAATCCCTGATCTCATGAAAAAAAATGGTCTCCACATCCCTGCCTTTTTCCATCTTTCCTTTCAAGAGACCACTGTTTCTGCTGGCTGCCCCAGCCCAGGAACAAGCAATTTGCAGGGCCCCTTGGAAATAACTTCAGCCACACAGACCAAATTTTCCCTATGAATAATTTCCACTTGAATGTACAGATCTTAGAGAAGCTGCCAAATCCTTTTCCTACACTGCTGAACTGCAGGGATTTTGCCGCAGAGATGGCAGCTAACTGTACCTCAGGAGACTTCTGTGAGAATTTGTTAAGACTCCTGATGATGAAGGCCAAACATTATTGTTCATTCTTTTTTCAGATCTCAACAGGACTGTACTTATTAAGCTCTAATCAGCAACATGACATGTTTTTTTGAAGTGATAGGACACCAAAATACACATTTTCCTGTACTGAGTGAATTGGAAAATCATGTGGCTTTAATTAGCTGTAAAAGGACAGTGCAGCAGCTGGTACTACAAAGCATATGAAAAGATTTGTCTTGCTTTGGCTTTGCACTTAGAGAATCAAACAGTTAAGTGCCTGCTTTTATACAGTGAGTGATGAATGTGAATTTTGTGGATTGGAAAAGGCGTGGGGCTTTAAACACAGGCTCTTCCCATTTCACTTTGGTGCTGCTGGGTGGCTGCTAATTGACTCCTGCTCTAGTGCCTGTTTCTGGATCATTACTGAAACTGTGTTAGTCATAGGCTCCCTGAGATGTTTTACAACATTTCTTGAATAACAGGCAGCTGCTGTACAGTGACAGCACACCATACAGGCTCCAGTCCTCCGTACACTTGTGTGCTCTCTGGAAGGGGCAGGTAAAATAGAGAACCCTGCAGAAAATCTCCAAGGGGAAAGGAGGAAGCATCTCCAGAGGGGGATTTCTGCCTCCCCATTGTTCTGTAAATTGTGATGGTCCAAATGAAAGAAAACAGGAACTGCAGGTGGCCAGGTGGCACATTTCCCTCCCTTGAACCTTAGCTTTTGGAGAAGCTAAGGGGCAGTTCCAAATGTGCTCCATAAATATTTCTGGAAGCTGTATGAATTTTTCTCATGTGTACAGTGGTACTCATTTAGGAGAGCACAAACTTCTGCTCAGGCTCAAGCTTCCCAGCAATCAGCAACGGCCTCACTTAGATGAAAGGAATACTGCACAAGGGCATTGAAGATTGAAATGTGAAAGCAGTGAATATTAATGTCCAATTATATTAATGTCCAATTAATGTTTTCTCTGTTTTGCCAGAGCTTGCCTTCAACCTTTGAAAATATATACAAGCAACTTTCATGGTATCGTAGAATCACTGAATAGCTTGGTTGGATGGGACCTTAAAGATAACTCACTATTGCCCCTCATGTGCGATGCGGATTTGACTTTGCAAGAGTCACTCTAATTTATTGTCAATTACTAACAGTTTTGGATGGTGAGAAATAAAGCACCTAAAACACCTTACCCTATCCCTCAGCCTTTTTTCCAGGCTCAAATTTACCCCTTTATTTCCAACTCCTCCTCAACGCTGGGCGGTAGAGACGGTCAGGATTGTGGTCAGTCTGTGGCAGCTCTCCTCTGCTGCTCCATCCTCCTTGCACTGCTCCCTTCTCCAGCCTGTGGCATCCAGGGCTGCTGTCCTTCAGGATGAACTTACACCAGCCTGGGCTGTCTATGGGCTGCAGGTCCTGTGGGGCATGGCCACCTGCCACTGTGTGACGGTCCCCAGTGGCTACAAGGAAACCATGCTCCATGCCTGGAGCACCTCCCCCCATCCTGCTACTCTAGGCTTGCTCTTCATACTGTTGTTACTCACAGTTTTTAAAAACACGGCCCTTTCTGAAATAAGCTTTCCCCAAGACACCCCCTGCATGGCTGCAGGGCTCAGCTGAACCCTGCAGTGAGTACCTTGGAGCTGGACGGAATTTTCTGTTCCCTGCTCAGGACAGCTCCTGCCTCTCCTCACAGAGGCCTCTGTTGGGGGGGAAGAGTGGGAGTCCTAAATGCACAGTTTGACCCATCTTACAGATGCATGACCTATTCTTAAAAAGATATGAAGTAAGTCAGATCTGAAAGGGATGCAGCTTTCCAGATAGTCTGAGGTAATGGAGCTTGACCTACACATTTCTGATGAGCATTGGATGTCCATACAATAGGAATAATATTTACCTAATATTTATTTTTAGAAGTTAGAACGAATTAAAATATATTCTTCAAGACCTGAATCTTACCAACCTGAATAATCTGGGGGATTTCTTTTCAGTTCAAAATATTCTGTCACAAATGCTTAGCAATGTATGCCAAGCCTCTGGTTTCTGCCCAGCAGACCCTCTCGCAGTCTCTTCATTACTGTGTCGTCATCCATTCCTGATTGATGAGACTTCAGGACTTCACAGTCTGAGATTAATGAACAAATTCCCATGCCTTGGTCATCTGATTTTGATGGAAGAAGTGGGATTTGAATTGTGGAGGTTAAGAGAGGAAAATATTTTTCCTGCCTTACAATGGCTAAAAGGTCATTCTTGAGCTCAAGTTGTTTAAATAATTTATTGAGAGCTACTGAGTCATAACAGAGTTACTGATCTGTCTTTTACTACAGTGACATTCTATTTTTTCAACGCTTTTTTTAAATTTTTTTTTTATTCTGCAATATTAAATAGCTCTGTCTGCAGTAACCAGAAACGTTTAAGTGTGCTGCAACTGCATGACACATCAGATCTGTACCTTTTACAGACTTACTAACAGAGTAGTGCCTTGATGGGACTACATGCTAAAAAGCAGTGTTTTGCTTGGGAACATCGTGCCTCTATCAGCTTGGAGTGCATCATTTATTTTCTAAGTAGCCTGTGCATACTCACTTTCCAACAGGAGATAATTTGAGACTCCGATGCTGATCTACTTTTTACATTTCTACATTGGCACTGAGAGCCTTCCTACCTCATTAAACTTGTCTTCTTTATTTTGTGTGCTTCAGTGTTCTGTGCAGTCGAGGGGGTTTGATATATATCTTATTATAGCTTTCAGTAACTCTGAAATGTTGCCTAGAAGATAAAATTGCTAGTATTTTACAAATCCAATTTTTTCTCCAAGTCAAATAACAAAATATTTTTATTTCCCCATCTAAATTAAAATATTTTTTAAAAGACATTTTGGATCATATTCCCTGAATGAGTACGGAAACCCAACCCCTTGAAAAGTGTACCTTCCAAAATGACTTTCCAGTTTCTAACTACTTTGATTGCAAAAACTTCCCTCAGAATAACTGCAAATGCTTCTAGTTGCTATGTGAAACAGCCAACACCTTTTCTCCAGGAAGACTGCACAGTCCTCATCTTCCCTCTTCTTGTCTCTTCTTTTGACCCAGAACAATGATTATGGACTGGAGCTACGGCCTCTGCAGGAATATGGTTGGTGTCATGAGAAAATGGCCCCATTAGGAGAATTCTTGTAGTTCAGTAAATGAGGAGTAGTGTAAAGCCGTCACGGAAAATAAAAAGTATAGGAGAACCCACACATAAAGGAAAGGAAATGCTGGATCCTGTCATGAAGGTGTTGGGCCCCATGCTAGTCCCTATGCTGGTTGTATTTTGGCAACATAGCCTTCTGTGCGGGCAAGAGGTCCATGAACTGCCACTGATTTCCAACCCTCCAGCTCAACAGCCTGACCACCCCTTCAAGCAACTTGAGTCTCTCCTCATGTGATTTCCCTTCACCTGTCTTGTGCAGAATGTCTGGCTCAGGCTGATGTGAGGAATCCTTAAGAGGCTGTTCCCATCAGACAAAGAGGTGGAAGCTAAAAACAAGCAAGGTAAAAGAATATGGGAAATTACAACACTGAAAAATGAGCTATTGAAAATCTGGTTCTAAAAGGGAAGAGCTACTATTAGAGGAAATTTATACTGCTGCTGGGCATTAACAAGAGCTGAGGAGGAAGGTGATGTGTAGATTTTTGTTATATCATATTATAAAAGACAACTTCATTTCTACTTACCTTATTCTTAGATCTGCTATTGCTATTGCATACTTTCAAAATTCAGAAATAATTATATAAGACTTACAGATGTCTTCAAAGGATTAATGAGTTGTTTTGGAAGTGTTCCCCATTATGTGAAAGGAAAGTGTTATAAAAATCAAATTGCTATGTTACCATGTATTTGGCCTAGAATTTGACTATCAGTCTTGACTAAACCAGCTTTATGTAGACAAGGTTCCATCTAAACACACTTTTCTGATTGCATATGTTTTTCTCACAAACAAACTGACAGTTGTTACATCCAATAATGTTTGAAATCATCAGTTTGCAAAATTGTGAACCATTGTCATCCTTGTTAAGCATTCTCTGAAACCATTATGAAACATGAATGAAGTCATATTCTCTAGAGGTATTAGGAAAACTGCACAAATTGCTTCTCATTTTTTCAGCTGTGCTTAGTTATTGGCTTTAGTGTAACCCTGATCATAAACCATTACCATGATGTTGATTTTGATTGCACTACAAGGATCACCTGAGTTTAGGGAGTGGTATGTGATTTGCACTGATTTAGGTGATGAAAATCAGATAAAAGGCAGTTTGAGTAGATTCTGCCTGACATGATCCCTTCTTTTAGACAAATAATTTTCTTGACAAGAGTAGTTCTGCAGACTTGATCTATTTGGCGCTCAGTAAATTTTGGCACAGTGACACATGGGGAATTGTTAGTTAAGCTGAAGAGGATGAGGATTAGTACAAGAATGTCAGTAGAGTAAGGCATTGGCCAAAGCGAAGACAATGAGGTGTTTTGTGCTGACAAACCATCAGGCTAGATGCATAGTGCTCATGAAACTCCTCAGTGGGCAGCAGCTGCTTGGCCTTGGCCAAAAGGACTATCTGCAGCTGAGGCTGTGGGTGAGACAATGTTCAGAGACAGTGCTTATGCTGACTGATGAGCATCTGGTGATCAGACAAAAAAAAAAAAAAAATAAAAAAATGGAGTGACTGTAACATCACTGTAGGGCATAAAGTGAGAAATACAGTGAGGCAAAATAGGATAATATATGTAGAAGCTAAATACAGGAATTTCTGCTGTGAGCGAGATGTTACCATTTGGAAACAAACGAAGCAAAGGAGATACTTGTCAGTACTATTTGGCCACAAGGTAACTATTAGCGAGCAATGGGGTGTAGCAGTGAAAGCAACGAAGTGGACCCTGGCTTACAGTTCAGGGCACTCTCACCACTTCTGAGCTCTTTCTAGCTGGCTCTACTTAGCACCTTGTCTAAAATTCATATATAATTTCACCTATATTGAAGAAACTCAACTCAGAAATAAAGATGATACACTAATGCAGCTTGGAGAGGCAGAAAAGTGGAGGACCCACTTTACAAAACAGGACTATGAAAGCACGGGTTTAGAATAGCAAAAGTAGGGAGGGCACATTATAAAGATATTAAAACACAGTAGAATTGTGAGCTAGCTCAAGTCGAGGCTACTATTGTCAGGCAAGAGGAATAGGAATAAAGTACTCAGATATAAATTGAGGCTTAAAATTAGAAGTTCCTTACTGTTACAGACATGAGGATCTGCTGTTCCAGAAGAGCAAAAAGGACAGGAGCAAAATGTAAAAGATGATCTTAATCATATGATCTTCTGAATGAAACTACATGATTCGTATGTGACAAATGAGACCACAGGTAAGGAAGTGGTGTTGCCCAAGAAGGTCCTTCAAGGATAACTTTAAGAAGTGCTCAACAGACATAACTGAGTTGATTTCTTAATGAGCTTGTTTGTATTTGAGCTGCAAATAACACAACCACAGAGTATCCAGAGGATGACTGCACATACATAGGAACAGCAGTGCCATGAACAGAGGCAGAAAAAGAACAGTAAGTCAGGGATGCAGAAGCAATATCAACAAAGACATGGCTGCAAATTCAGTGGTCCTCAATAAAAAGTGTGTGTTGTGCATCACTTGTCCAGTTGTCCAGTTGCATGGTGCTCACTTGCACATCCCCACCTTTCTTGTAACATTGTTCTCTGTGAGGGCTGGAATGCTCATGGTGACTTGGTCTCGATCCTCCAGGGGCATCCCACATGGTAGTTAAGTTCTATATTGCTCAGTCAGAGGAGAAATAAGTTGTGAGAGATGTGAAACTTATGATGCCAGATTTGCTTCTTATTCATAAAATCAAGTAATGTTTCCTAGTTAAAAAAATAAACTAACCAACCAAAAAAAAAAGCCCAAAAACCCAAAATAAAAACCACACACCAAAAAAACAACGGTCTTCTAATTTATCTTCACCTCTGTCCCTTCTTAGGAATATATTGTAAAGACCTGTATTATACCTAGGGACTGTATTGTTCAGGTTTCAACCTCTGATCTCTTCTCAGCTACAGATCTTGTTAAAGTCAATGGATATTTTCCGTAAAGAGTGTTATTTAGCAGTGTCCCTGAAAGATTTATTCCAATACCTTAGGCTTCTCTATATACTGCCTTGTCTGCCATGACACTTCTTTATACAAGACATTATCCTATATATGTTTCCTAGGATCATTGATTTTTGTGTGTATACGCTTGCTTTAAAGGCTCATTTTGAATGGCTCAAGGTTAAATATATTTTTGTTACACAATTTTATCAGGCAACTGAGCCCTGACTTATAAAGTATTGATATGTGTCTTAAAACACGGCAAATTCAAAGCCAAACTGATCTCAGCTTGCTTTGAATCTTAAGAAGAATGCATTTTCTAAAATTCATTCTGCATTATATACATAGATGAGTTTTGCCACAATCTCAGAAACTAATGAAGTTATGGCAGATACAAAGCTATGTATTTTTCTACCCTGATCTAATCATACTATAATTTACCATTTGGAGGTTTTATTCTCCCCCATACGAATGGTCTATATGTTAATAATATTTTTCACCTCAACCTGAGATCATTGTAACTATAATCTGTGTGCTCGCAACTGGGAAGCACTTACACAAATACAAGTGACAAAGGTGAAAAAGATAGTCAAATATTCAGCTACATCCTCAATGACATTAAAAAAGTACATTTTTTCTAATATAATCTTAAAACCAGGGGTGCATCCTGCGAGCTCCTCTCTGACATGTAGGAGTGGTGAGCCCTCGGCAGCTGAGGCACGGAAACACCAAGGACAACTGCACTGTGAGTGGTCACCTGAGACGACTCAGTCACGGGGTTTCGCAGCTGTGCTGAAACCCCAGCTTAGTATTGCTGGGTATGGAGCTATTTCTGATGCTATTTGAGATGCAAAGTAAAAGGAAAAGCATAGGTGGGCAGTAAAGGAATACACCCAGAGCTCGAAAGCATGGGAATCTTTGCACATCAAAATTCTTTAATCTTTTTTTTTTTTTGTTCTTTTTGTATGTACTTTTCAGTTTTTGCTTTTTCATCCCACAGGTATTTTTTAGAGTGTTGTGAATTACTCATTCAATTAATCTAAAACCAGAAGACTAGCAATTTTTCTTTTTAAGTGTTGAAAATGTAGTACCTAAATGTCTATATATTCTTCCATACTCTCTGGTCATAGCTACTTACCACTAAGGATTTTCTGTGAAAACCCTGGTGTCAGGGCATAGGAGGCAGGAAATCGTTCCTCACTGAATACACGAGGTGCAGGATGGACCTTCAAGTTTTTAAAATTTTATTCTGAAGTTAGTAGGTAATTAAAACAGTATTATTTATAAGACTAATGGAGAATTCGTGCCCTTGAAAGGATACATTGCTGTTTTGTTTATATTCTTCAGAGCACTACTTTGTAAACTTTTCTCTTACGTGTAGCCAAGAAATACACAAGCAGGCAAGCAGAACACATCCTGCTCCTTTATGCCATAACAACTTGGTTGCGAGCAATGCAGCCCACGAAAACAACTGCTAAGTGCTGAACTTTCTTTGGGTTGAATAATTTCAAGTGAAATTTATTAATCTTTTATGACAGAAGAAACACGACAGTGTGAGACACCTCAGTTTGATGAAATGGTTTATCATGTGCTTTTACGGTGTCTTTTAAAATGAAGATTTCTTATATTCTTCTGATACATGTTTTAATTGAGTATAAGCATATATTAATAAATTATTTGGGTTCCTGTGAGTTTGTAGCATATCCTGATTAGCTGAGAGGGGAGAATATTTTAAGCAGGCCTTTCGAAAAGTTGATAGTAATGAATAAATACCATATTAATATATATTATAGAGCTATATAATGATACATGATTTGGTTGATGACATATGCCTCATTAAGAGGCATATTTAATATGCAATGGGAAACGATTTACTCTCTACAAACAGGACCACAGTCTTCAAGCTATAGGTGCTCATGTATCTCAATTAAACCAAATAAAATCAGGTTAAAATGGTGGGAGGGGAGAGACAGAGAAATAAAAAAAAAGAAAAAAAATAAAAAAAAAAAAAAGAGAGAAGAAATCATGGCAGACTAACAGAAGGCTTTCCCCCATAATCTCATTTTCTGTGAGTCCTTGCTACTTCGCAGGCTGTTGGCAAGGGCAAGGGATGGCTTTGGCAGCCCTCTGCTTTTAACTCCCCGCACCCCGAGGCAGAGGCTGCAGACACACGCCAGCCTGCTCGTCCCCAGCCGTGTCCCACCAGCTCAGAGCCGCCGCGGGCCGTCGGGCCCCCCGGCCTCGCGCCGCGGCGGTGCCGCCCGGTGGCCGCAGCCACCGCCGCCGGCGGCGGGGTCCCCGCAGGGCGGCCCCGGGGCACCCGCCGGGCCGGGTCGGGGTCGGCGGCGGGCGGGCGAGCGGGGCCGGGCTCCGTGAGCTCACGGCACCCGGGCCAATGAGCGGCGCGGCGGCGGCGTGGCCGGGGTGTCCCTCGTGTGAGGGCCGCGTGGGGAGGGCGGCGGCGGGAGCGGGGCGAGCAGTCCCGGCGCGCCCCCGCCCACCCAGGGGCCGGCACTGAAGGGGCGGTGCCGCTGCCCGGGCACAGGTGCGGCGGCGGTAGCGGCGGTGTCGGTGTCGCGGGCGGGTGCGGAGCGCCCTCCTCCCGGCGGCGCCCGGCGGGGGATGTGCCGGCCGCCGGGGGCGCGCCGCCCGTGGGAAGCGCGCTCCTAACGCCACCTGGGCGCCGCGGGGAGCGCTCGGCGCGGAGTGGGGTCGCCGGGAGCCGGACAGGTAGGAAGGAGGAGAAACGCCGGTTCGAGAGGGTCTGGGGGGGCTTTTATTTGTTTGCCCGCTTTTGCGGTACGCTGTGCCAGCTGCGGGGAGCGGCGTGCGGCTCCTCCCGGGCCGGCAGCGCGGCGGCGCTCCCGGAGGGGAAAGTTGCGGAGACGGTCCCTGCGGCGGGGCGGGTGAGGAGCCTCAGGACCCCCTGCCCGCTGCTCCCTGCCCTCCCGCGGTGGGGGGCTGAGGCGGTCGCAGCGGCGGCGGCCGCCGGAGGGCTCAGCGGAGCGCGGCGGGGCTGCCCTGCTCCCCCCGGGGCTCGGCGGAGCGGCCACTCCCGGGGAGCGCTGCGCCCCTCGAGCAGCGCGGCGAGGTGCCCGTGAGCTCGCCCCACCGCTGGGGCGGAGGGGTCCGGGGCCGCCGCCGCCCAGCGAGGTGTCCCGTCCTGCGGCGGCTCGCCCCGGAGCAGGGCTCGACGTGCCGCCGGCTGTCGGGCCGGTCCCGCGGGGAAGGTGCGGGGACGCGCAGAGGTGCGCGGACCCCCCGTGGGCAGTCGCTGACCGTCCCCGCGACTGTGAGCTGTGTCCGCTCCTTTCTGGATCCGACGGGGATCGCGCACCGGAGTGCGGGCTGTCGGGCGGCTGGAGTTTGGGAAGGTAGCGGTGGGTAGGGTGTCCGCTGGCAGCTCACCCACGGGAGTGTCTGAAGCAGAGCCCGAATATTTATTTAAAGCCAGAACTAGTCGTATTCCCTTCGCTGTGTAAGTCTTGGGGCGGAGAAGCCCAAATGGACTCGTGTGAAGGGCTGTGTATCCAGTCGTGTGGGTTTTCTTACTGATTAACTGGCTTCTGATTGTCTGGGATTACTTTGGAAAAACGCAAATCCCAGCAAATATCTGTGCTGACCATATATAGAAGTAGTCGCAGACCGAAGAATTATAACTTCGGTATTGCTGACACAGGTTGAGAAACTTTAAAAACAGCAAAGAGAAGTCGGGATATGTCCTGAGGATGTTGCCCAAGTGATATATTTTCTTGTGTTTACATCTTACATTGACTGAAATATTACTACTTTTTCTTTTATTGTTTACATACCTATACACTTCAAAGTTAGTGAATGATATATTGATTTTATTTTGCCTGCTCCTATATTTAATTTGGCAGCGTTTGGTTTGCTCACTTGTGTTGGACCAGGACTGCAGTAGGAAACGCTGCTTTTTCCAGATTGGAAGCCTGGTTTGGTGGCTTTCAGAAACGTGCTTCAGCTTGAAAGCAAGCAGGTCACTCGTACAGTAGCAATTTTCCATGGCAATAAAGAAGTATTGCAGGGATTTCTGATGTTGTGTCTAAAAAAGTTTTAATGTTTTGTGCTCTCTTCTTTAAAATATATATATATATTCATATGGTTCTGGTATTACCAGAAGCCTTTATGTGTGTTGTCCCGTAGAGCACTATGTAGATTACATTTTCCAGTTCTGGATCTCGTTCAGAGTAATGTGTTTTTACGTTGGTGTCCTGTGCATGTTAACAGAGTAACTCCAGCATTAGGAAATAAGACTCAGTTGACTTGAGCTGAAACACCGAAAAGAATTTTCTTGGGTTGTTTTGGATGTAGCAGTTTTGCTGGATTTTAGTAACAAAGAAATGAAATGCTCCAGGGATAATCCGGTATGAAATTTATCTGACTTGCTGCCAGCTATATCAAAACATGTTGCACGTTCTCCTCTTCTACCAGGTGCACTTTGCCACCAAACCCAGAAACTCAGTTTTGTATCCTTTCCTGTTTCATTCAAAAGAAATAAACCCTAATTTATTAGTGAAACTGTCATGAGGTGTAAATTCATCTCATTTTCAAGTAGTTGAATAGTAATTTTCTGAAGGGAGCCAATGGCATACTTTGTATCGTGTATCTGTATATTTTCAAGTGCAGTCCATTTTTCTTTCTATTACTGAAAAAAATTCGTCTTACTCATAGTAATATAGCCTGCATCCAATAGATTTTAGAGTAGCAGTCTCAGAAGTAGCTTTTCATAGTAAAAACCATCCATGACCATATGAAACATCATACGGTGCTCAATGATGCTTTAAATTACAGTTCTAAGTATTAGTATTAAGGAGTAAAACATCTTGGTTAATTTGTAAGCTGGTGTAAAAAATTGTTGCACTTACTATGCTCTTAATTCTAAAGCTGTAGTAACTGCTTTAAAACTATCAAACCTTCCTTTCTTGCATTAGTATTTGGGTTTCAGCCTAAGTGCTATCAGTGTTTTTAGGATCAAATCCTGAAATGCTAAAGAAAATTTTGTGGTGAGTAAGGTAGAAATCTTTTCTACATGAATACTACAGCATTGTGGTTCATATGTCATATTTTCTACCCTCTCTGTCTTGCTTGTAGCAGACAGCCTAAATGTGTACTTTGTGCCAACAATTACTGTGCTTACACAGCGTTATGGGACTCAAAAAGGAAGAGGTGCAAAAGGTGCTTGACACTTGGAAAAAGTCTGAGTGATCTGGATGACCTTAATTAATATTGCTCATTATCATATTACAGCTTGTTTACCATTAAGAGGAGATGTTGTTCTGAGGATAAGACAAAGTATTTGTGCAATATTTGAAGGCAATGAAAGTTCTGCTCAGTGCATGTAAGTGCATAGTTGCTCAGTTTAGTACATAATATGATAGAACAGTTTACTAATATTAAAAGTGTCCCATACTATAATGGCAGATTTTCATTTAGTGAAGATATATAATTAAGCTTTAAAATAAGGAGCAATACGGATAAAAATATGTGGGGAAGGATATGCAGTGCTCTCTCAGTATTCTTATATGTATTTGAGTACCATATTTTGTGAATATGTAACAGATGTTTAAATGGATCCGTAAGCTTGGAATAAAAAGGAAGAGCCTGGTAACACCAAAAGTAGTCTGTTTTGCAAATTCATTCAACAGTGTTGCTACGTTTTCTGTGACTTCATTCTGTGTCTTCAATTGAAGAATATAAATTCTGCCAGACTGCACGGCTGCTGTAACATGTGAAGCTGTCAGTTAGAGATGCTGGGAGAGCGTCCATCACCTACACCTCTAGAAGCACAAATTGTGCCTCTCAGTCCATCCAGCAGTGTTGTAACATACACAAGTTACATATACATAGTATATGTATACGTATAGTATATATAAACAAGTACCTGGTGGTGTTGGGGTGCAAAACATTATAAATAAACTTAGTATAAGCCTGATGTGTCATGATTAGACTAGGACTTCATGCTCAGGAGTTCTCTTATTTTTCTTTTAAGAGACAATAAGAGCGGACTGCAACATTTGCTACTTCTTGTGCTTTGGTTGAGTGCCACCATAACACAACCTTGTGCATGGAAGCCTGATTAGAAGATCCAGTGAGGGCAAAAAGAAAAGGCATTCTCCTGAATGTCAAATGTTTAAATTACTGTGTGTAAGAACGACTAACCCTCTTGCATATTCTAAGTATGTGGTTCCATGCTGGAGGCATCCGTTGGTGTAAAGGAGGGTAGGCTTAAGTGAATTTCTTTATTAAATGTTTGCAAACTGAAGGCAAGGTCTTTTCTGTGGTTGGAAAATCTTTGGAAAAACAAAAGATGTCAGTTATGTTACAAGTGATAAATAATCAGTTGCTAAAATGAGAGCTAGAGGCAGCTTGTTACTTCTGTAAATTAATCTTGATAGAGATAGTAACAGAAATATTTAATAATACAGCTAGGTATGGATAATCAGAAAATGTTTTCCTGGGTATGATTCAAAAAAGCAGCCACTTGTGAATGCCATTGCTTTTCATTTTCTGTTTTTTGTGCTTTCATTCTAAAGATAGAGTAAACAAAAAACTAATATTTTTTAATTTAGAACACTATCCTGCAAGCAAATTCAAAGTTTTGTTCATTTACCCAAGTGCTATCACTGTAGCCTCAGAGTCCACGCAGACCAACTGTCTGGTTGATCTCTGTTGTGAGCATTATTCCTAAACTTGATCTCCAGGAAGTTATGGCTGCTCTGCTAGTTCTTGTGGGCATAGTGAATGTGACCAGCAGATTCAGAATTGTCCAGTTACATTCAACAAGATGATGGAATTTGGCTCTATAATGATCTATATTTCTGGTTATTTTTTCTTTCTCCCTCTGAATAAGGACTCTGTGATGATGTGTAATGTTAATCTCTCACCATATTTAGATGATAATCTGTCCTTCCACATTCTCAGTATATCCCCATGGGAAAAAGATTAATTGTGACACATAAAAGCTTATAATGCAAAAGTCAGAAGTTTATCTCTAACAAACAAGTTCATAGAGGACTGAGAAACTTGGAAGGAAGGGACTAAAAAAAAATGCTTGGAGTTTCTAGAGCATGTCTCTGTATGTACATGACTTCCATTAGAGAAAATTATCTAATCTCGATGTCAGTGGTTGACCAAGGGGTTTTGTGCAGTGTTGTTACCTGCTTAGTTCTAGCTGTGTTTGTGTTGAACATTTTGTCCATTACTACCTTATCTGACAGCATTAGGAGCCAGATGCTGAAGGTTCTTCACGGACCTTGAAGGCTCCACGTGATGTATGAAGGGACCCCTTTTCAGGTCAAATGTATAGAGTTGTGACAACATACGTTGTCCTGCATCCTCCTTACTCTTGTATGTCCTTCTCCTAAGCAGGAGAATATTTTTCCAGCATCTAGGATTAATGGATTTTGAGAAACCTCAGACTTTCATGCAGGGATGTTGTGAAGCTATCAGCTGTAACATCTAAAGGAAATAAACCTGACAGTTTTGAGAGGAAAAAAAAAAAAAGCTATCTATCATTCACAAGGATTTATAAAAAACCTCCACCATTTCATTATGAAATAAGTAAATTTGACTTCAGTAATTATGTGAGTTTCTAGTAGCAGGAAATACATTATTAAGGCTGTCAAATTGTACATTAAAATAAAAAAATCTTACTAAATACATACTGAAGAAAGTGTTCCACTTCTTTCAGCCTTGCACTACAAACAGTTATGCAGAGGCACACTATCCTTTATAGGATTGAAATAGCAAGTCAAGCCTAAACAAAAAAGGAAAATTCTGTCTGAAACCTTAAATACCTTGTGGAAGGTACTGGACTGCCACAAAACCAAATAATAAATAATTTGATGAGATTATAGTAGTGTTGTTATAGAATATTAATTACCTCATTTGGTTTCATGTGACCTGGAAAACACTTATCCGCTTCATGGCTATTACTTCAGGAATGAGAGTAGGCAGGTCATTGTCTTGAATGAACATATGTGCATTCACTAAAAGTGCCAAAGAAAGGTCTCTGCAAAACTCTGAAAGAGCAGTGTCAAATCTGTAAAGAAAAGTATTAAATTCCTCTTCCTTATACTAATGTAGAGGATCTTGTCCCACCAGGTGCCATTATGTACGAAAGGAGACACATCCTTGTGATCTTATGGGAATTCCTGAAACACAAGAGAGGCTGGGTCTGTCTCAAGGTATTAAGGCAGCAATACTCATGCTGCACATACTGAAGCATGAAATATCCATTATGCTTGCTTTGATGGCTGCAAATTCTATATTGGTCACCTATGCAAAATCTTACTGCTTGTTTTGGTTTTTTACCTTTTTTTTTTTTTTTTGGCCAGTAGCCTTGTAGCACTTTCCCATATTTCTCTAGTAAAAATTAATAGTACTAATTGCCACTTCTTTTATCATTAATTTCTGAATCAACATGAAGTATTGCTATAGCAACAAATCCTTTCAAACTTCACTGCAGACAATTAGTAGGAGAATTCAATCTCAATATGTAATAAGCACAACAGTAGAACTATTCAAAGGATTAGCCTTTAAAGGGAGTAATACAAACACTCAAAACTGTCATGAAAGAACAGAACCTGAAATTTTCAGAATTATCTTTTTATTAATCATCTCCAGTTGCTGTACAAAAGTGCATGCTTGCTTCGAACAAAATAATTACAGCACCCTGCGTCTCATCAGAGATAAAATACATCACCCTGTGGAATACTCTGCAGATTTTTATCTTTGATAATAATGTTTCAACATAAACTGCTGCATCTTCTCTTGAAGTGTAGTTGTTCTTTAGCCCTGACAGTGGATGTGCAGGAAGACCCTAAGGAGGTTTCAGGATTAGCTGGACAGCAAAGAATCCAAATTTATGAAGTCAGAATTAGATAGTGCTGCTTTTAGCAGCAGAATTAGATAGGTGCTGCTAGTCAGATAGGTGACTGATAGTCAGAATTAGATAGGTGATGCTTTTTCAGCTGCACCTTTTTTTTCCTTCCTCGAAATGGATTGCTATTTGCATTTTACCTTGTCATCTCTCTTGATAAGAGAGGCAGACAAAGGAAGTTATCCATATATGCACATGCACAAACCAGGAGTCATAAAGAGTGTGGAAGTTACAAATACCTGAGGAGCACTGGAATAAAAGGGAAATAACTTGCACTGCAAGTCCATGATTGATATTATTGACTGTGATAGATTTTGAAATAGTGAAAGCTTATAAATCTTTAGGGGGAGCTAGGTTTCTGAGGATGTTGATTGCATTGAAAGAAGGTTGTGTGAGAACAGAGTATAAGGACAGGTGAAGGCTAAGAACAAGAAAACTAAATTAAGGAAAAGTCAAAGAAGAGGCAAGGCTTGTAGGAGGGAAGTCTGAAGGTAGTATTGTGGGAGCCTGTGACTCTTGCATACATGCAGGACAGAGAAAAGAAGAAGGGGGAACAGGAAAAGACCCAGAAAAAAATTGAATAACATGATTCTAGGTACTGAGGGAAGAACATGCCTTTGGCAGAAATCCTGGAAAGGATGTGATAGTTTCCTGGGGTGGAAGGGTCGTGGTGTGGATTCTTGCTTCACCTCTCGAAGTGGATGGCTTCATAATGGTGCTTCGCTGGATGTCAAGAGCACCTCTTCTGTGTATTGTCGACATATGTTTCCAGATATGCAGTGCCTCTGCCACCCATCAGACCTTCCATGGTTACCCTGGCCAGATTGTTAACCTTGCAAGTAATAATTGGTGGGAGGTAAATATTGAAAATGAAATTTCATGCAAGGCCACAGGTCTGCAATTTTCTCTTGTCAGGACACGTCTTCTTGAAGAACCCTCCAGAGCTCTCCGCATAATGTCAAATGGTACCATTTTCAAGCATCAAAACTTTAAATTTCTCTTCCACTTGTACCTCCTGGTTGTTCTTTTCATTAGCATAGTGATGTTGCTTTGTTAACTGGAAAATCCTAAAGAAAATACTGCAATAAAAGCTAAAAGAACATTACAAAAGTCAATAGTGAAGAAATGCTGAGTGTTTTTTACTTGCAGGATTCTTTGGAAGATGAATGATCCCTGGAATATTTATGTATGTAAATATTGTTCTAAAATATCTATTGCAGAAAGCTTCTTCGAAGAAGCAAAGTCAGTCTAGCAGTGTCTCTTAAGGAGGTATGGAAAAAAGAGAACTGGAGTTGTATCTTGGGCCTGGAGCTGCTGGGATAAATTCAAGGAGATTTAGATCTGGTAAGGAGGCTTGGGGTAAAGAGTTGTTGATTTCAAATGTCTTCGTATTCTTTTTCTGGTCACTGTTTTGTATAAAATTATCTTGTATTTCCTGCAGAAAGTGATGGGAAAAAACTCACTCTTAAGAAAAAAAAAGACAGATTTTCTCTGGAAGACAAAAAATATTGCTCTCTAGTGTCTGGATGCAGACTAAAAAAAAAAAGGAGGCTAAAAAGGAATGACTGTAGAGCAAATGGTGGTGAAAGGTCTATGATGAAGCAAATGTGTGTGGAAGAGAAGATTACAGGACTACAACTCAGGGGATAAAGGATTTTGCTATAGAAAATAGTTGCTAAAAATAATGCTATACAATGCAAGGGGAACTAATATGAACAGAAAAGCAATGAGAATAATTTGTAGCTCCATTTCTGGAAACTACCGTTCAGTAGCGACTGGCTAGTGATGACGTGTTAGGCAGATGTATTGGTTCTCCTTTTCCTTGGTGTTAAACTGCAGGGTGATATGGGAATATATCAACAAATCTGAAGACAATGACTGATTTTCCTGCTGATAGACAGTCATAGGTATTTGCTTTGGATTGTCAGGTTTTTCCTGTTCAGTCATACTGCAGTTTTCACTGGAAAAGCATAGTGCCTACTAAGACTTCCAAATAAAAATATGAGTGACTGTTACTTTTCCTCCCATTCAATATCTCCATTCAAGAAATTTCAGTTGTTTTGTGAAAGCAAGTATACAGAAGGTGAAGACGAACTGTACTTTTCAGGAGCAGCAGACAGTGTTTATGCTGTTCAGTACTGAGTCAGTAATTTTCATTCTCACTCAGCTCAATGAAAGCTGTGTTTGTTTGCTGAAGGGAATGCAAAAGAGGCAAAAATGTGCAAGCAAGATTGAAAAGAGGTTTATTGGGTTGGCATGGCCAGATTTTGGTAGCAGGAGGGCTACAGGGGCAGCTTCTGTGTGAAGCTGCTAGAAATTTCTCTTATGTTTGATGAAGCCAGTGCCAGACAGCTCCAAGACAGACCCACTGATGGTCAAGGCTGAGCCCATCAGTGATGGTGGTAGCACCACTGGGATAACATTCAAGAAGAGAAAAAAGTTACTTTGCAGGACAATAACTTTGTAGATGTCGAAGGTCAGTGAACAAGGAGTGGGAGGAGGTGCTCCAAGCATCAGAGCGGAGATTTCCTTGTAACCTGCGGTGAAGACCATGGTGAGGCAGGCTGTCCTGCAGCTCATGGAGGTCCATGGTGGAGCAGAGATTCTGCAGCCAGTGGAGGACCCCATGCTGTAGCAGGTGGATGCCCGAAGGAGGCTGTGACCCTCTGTGAAGCTCGTGCTAGAGCAAGGCTTCTGGCAGGACCTGTGGAGAGGGGAGCGCACACTGGATTAGGTTTGCTTGTAACCTGCAAGGGACCCATGCTTGAGCAGTTCGTGAAGCACTACAGTCTGTAGGAAGGACTCAGTTTGGAGAAGTTGGTAGAGGACTGTCTCCAGGAGGAGGGACTCCAAGCTGGAACAGGGGAAGAGTGTGAGGAGTTCTTCCCCCGAAGAGGAAGGAGCAATTGAGGCAATGCACGATGAACTGACTGTAGACCCCATTCATGGGGAAAGGGTGTTTCAAAGATTTGGGTTTATTTCTCGTTATTCTACTCTGATTTTCATGGGGAAAATTTTCTAACTTATTACCATGGTGGAATCTGTTTTTTCCATGATGGCAATCAGTGAGTGATCTCTCCCTGCCTTTATCTTCATCCATAGCTTTTTGTTTTGTTTTCTTTCCCCTGTTCAGTTGAGGAGGGGAGTGATAGAGCAGCTTTGGGGGCAGCTGGTATCCAGCCAGGGTCAACAAAAGGTTTGTAAATAAAGCAGTAGGTTTCACATATAATCTTTAAAAACTGTCTAAGATGTGATAATTTTCTACCTTAATTTCTCTAGAAATTTTGAATTTTCTTTTGCAGTGTTGTTGGCTTGAACACTTCCAGCTTGAGCTGGGTAGAACTTAAACTAAGCTAAAAATTTGTATTAGGACACAAAACTGTTTTAACTCTCTTTAATGTTCAAACTCTTTGGGAACTGATAAGTTTTTTCTGTTGATATCAAAATTTTAGGTTAATACCAGTGATTAAAAATATTGGATGTTTATTTTACTGGTAAAAAGTTAATTCAAGGATTCATTCAAATCTTATTTTCAATACAATGTTTCTGAAGGTCATACTTTATATGAGATGTTTCTCATAAGCACAACCCAAGTGATCCATCGTTAAAAGCACATTCTTACAAGCTTTAAAGCTGTTTACCTTTCCATCCTGTTTGGGGAAGAAAAATGTCATTTGTCATATTAATTTCTGTATTCATTGTGATTTATTGCCACCTGTGAATAAAATATTGAAGCTGAACAGGTACCATGATTCTTACTAATGTTTATTAGTCTTCTCTCCTGCCTCCTCCTCAAAAACCAATGTTAAGTTGTTAAATGAAAATGATGATTCTGGAAAGGTGCTTTATTTCAAGAATGCTAAGCAAGCATGGATTTAGTTTTATAGATTTGTATTAAACACTTTCTTTAATTAGATTGGAAAAAAAAAAAATGAATGTAGAACTCTCAGCCACTCATTTAAGTAAGTGCATGTTGAGTCTGACATCCAGAAATGTGGTTTAGTAAATAGGTACTTGGAATGCAGAATTTTCATGAAGCATTACATGCTAAAGCTTTTCAGGGCTCTTGTGAGCAAATCTACAGCTGGTGTAAGCTGCCAGGATCAGCCCTTGAATTACAGGAGTGGTAAAATCACACTTTTAAATGCCTGAAACAGAAGAATGAAGGTTATGTGACTTGTAAGCTGACAGCAGCAATCAGGAGAAAACCGAGTATGATCTCAAGTAAACTCGAAAATAAAATAGTACACAAAAAAGCTAATTTTGCCTAATTTCTTTCCCACAATTTTAGCACATGTAGACAACTCTCACTTGCTGTCATATTTGCAAGTTAAGGAAACAGAATTTCAAATATAAACATAATTGGCTATGTTGTTTCCAAGGAGAAAATATTTGAAACAATTTGTAGCATATTAATTAATTTCAATGTAGCTAAATGTTTAATACATAGCAACCTGCCAATATTAGCATGCTGAGGTCTTATCCTTATTACATCAGTTTGAAAGTTTGTGTGATGCAGTCATAAAGGTGACCAGTATCCTTTTCTGTGTCAGGTATCATCAGCTTGTTTCACTTCATATTGTGTTGTTTGGTGGGTTTATTTGTTTCTAGGAATAATGCATTCCTTTTACAACAGCTGTAGTTTTGCTTCTCCTTCTCTTAAATTTCACTGTCATTATTGTTTCTATAGAAGTTATGGAGAGCAAAGGTTCCTTTAAAAAACCCCAACCAGCAACAACAAGCCCTCCCCCCCCAAAAAAAAAAGAACCCAAAAAAAACCAAACCCAAACAAACCCCCAAAACCCCCAAAACTTCAAACCAGCAAACAAAAATCCCCACAAACCCCAAACCTCATCCTTTTTCTTTTATAAGGTGGTAACATTTCCTGATATGGCTAACATAATTGGATGGATAATAATTTATTTGTCTTGTGTATTGATTTATATAACAAGAACACTAGATTACTGAGAACATTTGTGTTACAGCCTTTTGTGATTGTGTGACTTGCATAACTTTGAGTCTGCTTTCTGATTGTGATTGAAATTGGGAGTTGCAATGTCATTAAGGAGAGCATTTCTGAATCTTAATGTTAGGCATACCAAAACCTGGATTTCCAGACTGTTTCTTTCAATTACTCTGATTTTTTTTTTTTATTTGCTATGTGTTTGAAACTGTTGTGGTGTTTGTTTCTAGCTTTAGCAGCTACTTTCCTCCATTATCTGTTTATTTTTTACTATATTAAAAATAACTTTTGATGGCCTTTCAGTTGGTTTTTCAGTTGGTAATTCTGCTTTTCCTGATCTCAGGGTAAACAAATGCAAAGCTTTGTGGATTCATTGGTAACTGGGTTGAATCTACAATGTTAAATAATTAATTTAATTTCTGCATGTATTGTGGAAAGTCCTGCCGCTAATTCATGGCCACTTACAGGTTACTATCATCAGTTTAGGGAGTGTAAGATAATTACTTTACTGTTTTTGACAGAAGTCTTAAAGAGAAACATTTCTGTAGCAAATTTGAGAATTCTAATTGTTAAGATAAGGTATACTTGGGCCTGAATGTGTATACTAGAAAACCGTAGTTCTGGTATCTCCCTTCACCCTCCCTTCTCCCCCTTCTCCAGTCTTTGATGCCAAGTGTCCTGGATTATTAATGATTAAGAGCAATGAATAGATGCAGAAAAGGTTCACTTAACACGTTTGTCTATTTCATGCAGGAGGTTAAATCTAAAAGCTATAACATAAAGAGGAAACACTACAGAAGTGTTCTTACATTTGATAGTAGTATGTATACACCATCTGGCTATGTTTCTGTCTTAAATATGTGGAGTGACACATAGCACTGTTAAGCTAAAGGTTGGGTTTTCTTTTTGTTTTGGACAAATTGAAGTTTCACTTTCTTTTACCTTTTTTTTTAAAGCTCAGACAGTGAAAAGTGTGGGTTTTTTTTCTGTTCAGTTTTACTTGTGTGTTTTGCTTATGAAATTTGACACAAAAACTGTAAAACTTAAAAAAAAATCCATCTTTTTTTTTTTTTTTCTGCCAGAGATATTAACCTCTCCTAGTACATTGAAACAGAAATGTGAATTCTAGAAATATGTGGCCAGTTGGTCTCGTTTTAGCCAGTGATGTGCGTGGAGTGTACGTGTGCAAAACATACTTCAAGGCCCGTCCTAATCAACTTAAGCAAAATAAATTGAAATAAATATCCCCAAACTATTTGCAGCAGTTACATTATATTAATTTAAATGAGATTAAAGCTGTAATATGTGTAGCTATTTTCATGTGAAGATAAGCTTAAGCAATATTTTTCCTCTGATCCTAGTTTGGAGTAACAACCAGACCAGAACCTTTCATTTGAAGATTATAATTTCCCCTCTGAATTTCTAGTCTCAGTTTTTCCCCCTCCTCTGCTGGTTAGCTGTATAAAATTTTTCCAAATATTCTTGGTTATATGTATATTATTTACAAGTTCAGTTCTGATGAAGTGATCTGTGTATATATTAGGACTTTTATTTGTGAGAATCATGGAACTGGAATATATATTCTAAATAGGTAATTATGCACATAATTATAAGAATTGAGGTTGTTATTCATAGGTTTGGGTAGGAAGTCTTTGTTTTTATTGTGCTTGTTAGTAGATCTTGTGTGGAAAAACATGAATTATTGGAGAAACTTGAGTGAAATGGCACCCATGGAACAGAGTTGAGGTTCTACAGAATGAACCTCAATTATATTGTGCATGTGAAGGTAAGAACGTCATATTCTGAATCATCCTGTAAGAGTGAAAGGTCCTTGATATAGTATTGCTGTAATAGTAATAGGACTAATGATGGGTAAGTGGTGTTTTGGCATTTTGTCTTTCCAGCAATATTTGGACAGAGCTGAGAAACTGACTAATACATAGAACAAAAAGATGAGCAGCTAGTGACTTATCAGTAAGCAGTTTTCAACTGCTTTAACTTGGAGTTTGAATTATTTTAATTAAGTGTTTGACTGCATTATTTAGTAGCAAGGCATTACCTCTGGATTTAGTGAAATCTTGAGCTTTTATCATGTCATTGGGATATCATGTAAATATGTGAAAATGGCTTCAGCAGTAATGTAGTGCAGAATGCTTTGAAATGGACTCTGTGTTAAAGCAAGACAGTTATTGAGTGCTTGCTAGCCATCAGAACTTTACCTATGAATCTGTGATTCTAAATGAATGGTCATATCAAGTCAACAAAAATTTCTGGTATGGGCAAAGAAGAGGTCATTGAAAGAAGGAAGTTCAGGAGTCCATACTGACACCAGAAGACAGAAAACTGAATGTGCACAGTATGACTGAAAGGCTAGTTTTGCTTCTGTAATTGTAAATATGGTGTGCAAACGGCTGTAGAAGTATTTTGTTACAATGTATCCCAAGGAGCTTAATGTAAAGAAATGTGAGTTGGCATCAGGGTGGTTATAAATTAGCCATATCTCATTAGCTCACATTCACTTATGTCAGTTTGTAGCTCCTCTAAAGTCATCTTCACCTTTGCACAGAATACCTAGTATGTGCTCTCAGCTTCTGCCACCAGTGAGAATTTTAAATAACTACAGCTGAAGCTCTTGAAGAGAAAAAAAGGCTCTGTGTAATCAGACCACGTACCAGCTGTTTTATTTTCCTTTTGCACACCCTTGGTGCTAAACACTTCTGGTTTCTTCTGTATTGTTTGTGTTTGTTGTTCTTTCTGAGATGCAAGTTTCTGAAAATGTCAGCTGAGTGTTAGTGTTGCAGTTTTCATACTGGAAAAGCAAGTGTATAAGTAGTAAACTGTGAATTCGCCTATTAATATTTAGAGGCTTTGACCACCAATCTTGTATTTTAGGAGTTGCTTGATATTGTAATGAGAGTCGAGCTGAAATGCGCAAAACTTTGGATTTACCAAGCGACTGTATTGCATAACAACTTTAGTAAAAAACATGAAAGAAATAGCTTCGGACTGAGGAATTTGTTTACTCTTCTGACAAAGCCTAAAAATTAGTCAACTAGCTACAGTCAAGGAAACTTATCTGTTTTTTCAGGCACGTCCAATTCCACAACAGCTCTATTACTGCCTCAGAAAACTTTTGAACTCTTTAGCTTAGGCAGCGGATGGACATGATACTGTCTAATTTTCACTGAGTTAGTGCTATGGGATTTCCCCTTTGCTGTTCCTGTTCATCATCTCTGTTTAGTTAAAATTCAGAGAAAGGAGATGAGGACAGTCATCCAACTGTAGAGGCAGGCTAGCCACCCAGGAGAGTTTAAAGTTTATAATTACTCTAGTCAGTGGGGAGGAATTGTGGAAGTTTAAGTTTCTCTCATTCATAGATCTGAAGTGCAATGCTTTCAAACTTTGGCATTACCGTTATGCCTTGAAAATCTAGGTAGGCATTTTCAGTTTCCACAGGACAGCTGTGACCTCTGATAGTGAGGTACTGAGGATAGGCGGGTGGTGTTGAAATAGTTCACTAGTTCCTGACTTGGACATGTAGAGGCATTTGCACAGGCACCTCTCAAAGAGGGAGAAATGTCAAGATTTGGCTCCTGGAAGTCTTTGTATGTAATCTTAACATGACTCCATCATCGTGGGATGCAGCTGCATCTCAAGAAGCTTGTGAGTTTATAAACTGCTGGTTACTAATGAATCACTTATGCAAAGGATTTCATTTTTTTATCCCTTGAAAAGTGGAGCTGCTTATCTGCCTCAACAAAAAACTCCCCTCTGCTCAAAAGTTTGCAACATTCTGTGGCAGTTAATTCCACAGGATTTTGACCATGAAGGGGATCACATGATGATGGGTTTTTTTCTGGGTCTTCAGCTAAAGGAAATAGTTTGGAAATGGGTTTCCAGATTCCCATCCATCAGTTAAAGCTTTCTTTCTTGAAACTGTTTGTTATTTCTGAGGCTGCCTTATATTTCTTGCTAAACTGTAAGGCTGTAGTAGTCAAATATTTCCACAAGCTGGGTTGCTGAAAAATCCTTCAGTGACAAATGTAAGTCAATACTTCTATGTGGCAGTATAGCAGATGTTTCACTATTAATGTGAACTGCAAGCAGAACTGTAAGCATGTCACAGGAGAGAAGTTAATTGTATATGTTGAAGAAAAAATGAGTGAGCATTGGTGCTTGTGGACTAAGGCATTTGGAAGCTCTTGTACAGGAGAAGAAAAGCAGAATTAGGGTCGATGCTACAAGATTATAGACTTTTTTTTTTTTTAATACAGTGACATGGTATTTTAAATCACATAACAGACCAGAAGTGAAATGTTTTCTCCCTTATGGTCAGGGACAGTACATTAGCAGGTAATTTTCTAGCTCCTGTTGATCATATTGACAGGCAATTTTTAATTAGGTAGTTTTAGCAGTGCTCTTCTGTCCAATAGCTCTTGCCGTAATCAGGATGGAAAGAATTCCTCATACAAATTGATTCCTTTTTTTTTTTTTGTCCGTTTACGTGTCTGCTCTGTGCAGAATGAATTCCTGTGCTCGGCCTCAGTTGCAGACCACTTCTCCACCAGAAGTGCATTAGTCTGGCAAGCCAGCAGAAAGGGTGGGAACAGGAACAGCAATTGCCAGAGCATTGCAGTACATTAATTTAACCTTTATTCTCCTTTGGCCCATGATTAATACAGGTCACTGGTTCCTGGTCATAGTGTAGATCATTGTACAATGCTGAAAATTGTACAATGACAAGTACAACTCCTCTGAGTCATTTTGACTCCATGTCTTAAATAATCATTGTTTAAGCTTGGTAAGGAAACTGTTTATTTTGAAAATGTTTCCAAGAAGTCCTAATCTCCTTTTGGGGTAAATGAAATAGTTCATGCTATGAGATTACTTTTAACTGTGGAAAGCAGTTGGATTGAATATTGAAAAGGAAAGAGAAAAGATAATTAGCTGTTTTGCTTTCTCAGAAAGTAAAGTGAAAAAATTTCTTTGGATTGGGTAGATCTGCTCTTTAGCCCAATGGCTGAGCGGAGTGTCTTTGCAAGTCAAGATGTGAGTTGATCAGGCAAAAAAATGTGTTCTCAGGAGAAGACTTTGGACCAGGAATGCTTAGAAGCAGTCTAGTTCAGTGCTTGCAAATCCATAAAATTCATCTCTGGATAAGAAGGGGGAATCATTAACTTAGGATAGATCATTCATTCGCCATACAAGGTAGCATCATGTGCTTTGTTCTGAGGAATTTTGAATGTGCTGTGGTCATTTCCCTAGAGACTGCCCCAAACATACAAGTCCTCTGGTTAGCACTGCTTGGAGATCATGTTTATACTTTGTGCAACCAGCTACCATATACCTGAACAAGAACTCCAGCTGTCACAGCCCTCTGTGTTTCTTAGCAAGCATCCCTCTTTCTGTTTTTATTGCAAGTCAGATATTTTTTTTTCTCCATATATTTCATATCGCATCGTATTACTTCAACAGCAAGGCCCAGTGCCTGTGTCTTGTGAAGGGAAGAGTTGCATGTGAATGACTTGGGAGATGGCTGTCCTGTAGCTGCATGCCCTGCCGTCACTATGCAGACCACAGAGCAGCCTTCCAGGAGCCAGGCTGTGTCCTGGGTTTTCACATAAACTACAGTTAGCACGGCTCTGCCTGAAAGCTATAAAATGGAGCTACCTCAGGGCTAGATGGGCCGTCTGTGAAGCAAGGACAGGAGTGCAGCTGGCACTGACAGACTCTGGGTACATTGTTCATCATTCAAAGCCTTCTCCTGCCAAGGAGAACAGTATAGTCTCAAACTTAAGTGTGTTCTTGGGAAGTCAGTAATGTATGCTTGAACCCACGGGTTCAATTCCACACTGCCTCTGGGGATAGTGTTTGGCCTGAGTGGAATTTGTAAACTCTGGACATGGGCTTTTCTTTCAAACTGAAGTCTGTGTTTACATGCCCATTCCTTGCTGGTTGAGTCTAAGTATTTGCTTGAGAGAAGATGATCCAGTTTGGTCTCTGTTTTGCCATTAAGAAAAATCTTGAACAGTAGTAATTTGGGTTGAAACTAATCAATTGCAAAATCAATTAAATCTATTGGCTTCACAGTTTCATTTAAAAGACAAAAGATTTATACTACTGAGATTCTTGAGCGTTTATATGAGAAACTATATGAAAGGTTTAAAGTTGAGTCATGACAAGACATAAAAAAAAGCAAATTATTTGCTGACAAAATTCACAGCAAAAAAATATTAAAAAAAACCCCAAAGCAACAACAATGCAAACCTCTTCCTGTGTAATCATGTGTTACACTCTTGGAAGTTGTTTACTAGCATCGTCTTTCAGGAGCAATGACTAAATCCGTAAGTGTATGTGTATGTAAGCACAGTTCTACAGCCTCTACTTCTTGTTCATACTGCAGGAGTTGACAGGACCTTCCATAGATGGTAACTGCTCTTCAGTTTAAATTTCATGCACAGAAGATGTAATATTTCTTCAGAAGGTCGAAATTTCCTGCTTGTCATCACACACAGTTAAGTGAGAAATTTTTTTACTTGTAGGACCGGATGATGGCTTTCTTACAGTGTTGAGCATGTGGGAGTAGAAAAGAGCTCTTTTCACGTAGTCCTGCATAGTTACATTTAAAATAATGGAATGAGTCAAGGCTAAGTTGTCTGGGCATAAATGCATGCTTAGAGGTTAGTGTAGGTACAGTAACTACATTTCTTAGATAATTTTCCTATTCTTTTCATGTAAATGTTTGCAAGGATATGAAAATTGCATTCACTAGTAACTTCCTATCAGTAGTCAGAAAACTAACAATAGGAAGCTCTCCCTGCTATACTTAATTCCATATACAAAGTGCTTGACTAATTTGGCCACAGAAGCTGTTCTACTCTCTCACGTACATATATTCTTCATTGCCTTGATATTGCAGGGATTTTGTTCTTGTGTGGAAGTAAACAAAAATGTTCCTTCTACTATTTTAAGCAACAAGTGGAAACTTTCATGGGTGAAACAAAGAGTTGAAATGTAAACTGAAACAGCTTTCAAGTTTAAGTTCAGTTTTGGGGTTATAAACTGCTTCTGTAAGACTTCACTGTAGCCTCATTGCTTCTTAAAGATGCACGATTTTACATGATTTCAAAACACTGTTAGCATTTCCCTAAGGTAACAGGAGGGAGAGAAGACTTGCCTGAGAAGACTGAGGAGCTGGAAAACTTCAGCTGTCCATTTGAAGTCTCTGTTGCTTCTGTGGTGGGAATCAACTAATGGAGAAAACATTTGACTAAAACCTATAACTGCTGTATTTTTCCTCATCTGCATCTGGTTTTTGGTCTCTTCTAGATGCCTTGTACACAGAGTTTAGAAAAAATCTGGTCTTGCCAAAATCATTCTTTAAGTGCTATAAACATATCCTTTTGTTTATATGCTCAAATTTTTGCAGGATGTTGTCTTTTTTTACCCACTGTAAAAATAGAAGTTGTAACTACTGATATGCTTCTTCTGAACTCTGATTTTTGATTTGCATTTAGCTGAAGGTGCCTGCAATTGCATTTCACTTTTGGTATGCTGCTCTGCCTTAGAGGTAACAGCCAAGTAGAAATACTAATCTGTGGTGTGATAGTCATAAAATAATCATATGAAGTTCCTAATGATACCAATTTGTCACTTGGGATACTGAATAGCCTTTTCTGGGGTGCCAGTATAGATCTGTGAGGAGTAGAACATCGTTTTCATCATCAGGTGCTTAACTGAGGTGAATGAAGCTGGAATTGATACAAATGTTGTGCCTAGTCCTTTCCCAAAAGGACGCTTGAAGGAAATATGTGCTGAATTCTTCCTCTGTAAGAGCCAATAGAAATTAATTAATTCATCTCTATAGAAAGAGGGTCCAATTAAATTTATTATGTTGGACTGAAGTTTTTTCCTGATATTCATATCAAAATCTTAAGAGGAAAAGCTAGTAGCTCTTACTATCTGGGTATATAAGCACTGTTAGTGCAAATCCAACTGCTTACATATTTCAGGTTTGCAGCATCTGGGTAACAACTGAAATGAAATGGTGTGGTGTGTGGTGTTTTTTTTTGTTTTAATTCTTTCTTAGCATCACATTAAATTTGCCTTAAAAAAAGGGTTTATCTTTTCTAAAATCATCTTTTAACTTTGCTGTTTTGAACTCTGAAAGCATCATGGACTCTAAGGCAATAATACCTAGACTGAAGTTCAGTTTATTTTGAGCCTAGGGCTGTAGTACCAGTACTATGGCAGCCTGAATAAAAACATTGGTTTTTGAAGACACTCCCACTTTAGCATGGTTTGAATTTTCTGTGGCATGGGCGTTTTTTCTTTAGTTCTCCTGTTTCTTCAAGTTCTATCTTAAATAATTACCATTTGGAATAGTGAAAACCTGCACTTGGTTAGCTAAAGATTTATTTGTTTAAATTATTTTTGTAAACAATTAAATGCTTCTTTTGTCTTGCATGGCTGGTTTAAACAATGTTTATTTTTATTATTAGCAGCACCCATTTTGAGTTGGAGGAAATACGAAATGCTATGTAATCTGAGCAATATACTTAGTTTGCAGAAGGTGTATCAACAAATACTGACAGATGTTATGTTCTAAGGATCCATTCTGATACGTACTTGTGAAATTATTGATACTGTTATCATTTCAATAGGGGTTTTGTATGAAATGTGACGTAGGTAGTACTATGGTTCTGTGGTACTATGTACTACATTCTAATTTCCAAACTGGGCTAATTTATAAAATAATCATAATTATCCTAGTCTGGTAATATCCATGTATGTTGAGGAGATGAAATGGTAGCAGACAGGAGGAATGCTGTTGCTGTAAGCAGACAGGTATGGTTGAAGCTCAAAGCTTTCTAGTATAGCTGAAGCTTTAAAAACTACAAGGATGACCTCACTTGCTCCTGAAGCACAGCAGTCTGAGGCAACACATAAAACACGTAAAAATCTCACGTATGCCATATGCCAGTTTAGGATAGGAGAGGATGCATTTAAACTGCAGGCTTGATAGAGTTGTCTAAATTGAAACTTTGAGGCTAGCTCGAGCTTAAGGTTTGTCTCTACAGAGGTCATCAGATATCTGATTAGAAATGAACAAAGAGTTGGTTTTGAAAGCATAATTTATAAGTTTCCACCTGTGTAATGGTTCTCACAAACAGGCTCATGGGATTTTGTTGCAGTACTGACACCCGTGAATGGCAATTTCTGTGAAGATACCATTGCGTGTACACTGCTCATTTCTTTTCCAATGAAATACCTATGTAATGCTTTCTTTTTTTTTGTTGCCGTACCAAAGCTTTTGTCTATGACATATGAGAATTTGTCACACCTTTTTGATTGGTGTGAAGTATCTAGCTTATTTTTAATGTACAGTGCTTTGCATTAATTGCACTTCATCAATCTATGAATTTGTTAAACACTGTGGAACGCAACAAAGTCATTGAAGCTTTCATATATTTCTTTAAAAAGTGCTAGTTTAAAAATGTAATTCATGGGTGAGATAATAAGTAAACTCAATGAGATACTTCTGCCCAATTTCAGTATGTTGTTCTCTGTCTTCTTAAAACTAGATGAAACCGGCGTCACATAAGTGGTATAATTTGTTAATACACATTAGAAAAGAGCTGGAGATTTTTCCTCAGCATTTCCCCACCTCTACATCACCATATATAACTCCTTAGCTTCAAACTGCATATTTCCTTTAAAATATATACCCATTAGCAGAAAAGATGAACATAATTTTTGAGAAATAGAATACAGTAAGTTGAGAAGACAAGGTTTTATATTTTTTAAATAAATCCAAAAAATAATTTAAGTTTTTTTAAAAATTATTATTTATACTTTTAGCTTATTGGTTTAGTTTCCTGTGAAATAATAAACATGCCACTTTCATAGCATGTTTATTTTCATGGTTTTTTTCATGGAAAAACTTGGCAATACTGATAGGAATCAAAGTCTTCAGATAAGACTGTGGCCAACATCTAGAGCTACCTCCAAAGGTCCTTGTATGGGTTTGGTTTGTTTGTTTGAACTTATGTTGAAATTTAGGGCTCATGGAAGTAATTTTAAAGTGGTACTTTCAGTTTATGGATGATCTTCAGAAGATACATTTAGGAGATGTCTCATTTGTTGCCTAGAAGGGAAAGGAGATATTTGCAGGTTTTGCTTAGTTCTTTAGTGCCTCCAGTTGTCTTCATGGTCTAATTCAAATCTAGTCAACTTTCTTGTTCTGAAATACCTCTTGGAATAAATGAAGTTTATAATTTATTCTTGTAGAGAACGGAATAGGCATGTTCAATGGAAATTAATGAGATCAGTTTAATTGAGATTGACATTTTAATCTCTGTCTGAGTAACTGTGGTAATATTACAAGGGTTACTGCGGTGCCTCACATACTGGCTTTTATCTGCATAATGCATGGCAGTTGTTATCACATCTTGTGTCTTGGCTTATTCAGAAATAAAAGCTGCCCCAAACTAAACTGTATCTGCCATTTTCTAAAAACTGCTCATTTTGCAAAAGTTAGTTCTTTTTTATTTGGTTTTAAAATTCATCTTGGAGGTGAATTGAACTATGATCAATTAATCCACACTGTGCTTATGTGGAGTACCTAAGGCACACTATTGCAATGTTTGCTAATCAAGGGGCTTAGCTTTCAGCCACGTGAGGGTGCAGACACCTAATGCCCCCTTCCTCCAATATATTTTAATTTTACTTTTGAATAATTCTGTTTTATTCCTGTGTTTTTAGTCTCTAGGGAAAAAGTGTATGCAACAGAAGAAATGAGCACCTAAAGTGCTCTGTCTAAAGAAATTTATGCCTTGCTTGTTAAGTGATTGAGTCAAAAAAGTCTTGACACTCCAATATTTTTGCCACAATACAGGGAAATGTGAAACAGCATGTGGAAGGCTGTATACCCGCTAGTACTAAGTGGTTTGGGTTGAGAGGAATAAAAAATCCAATGCTGTCTACAGTGAATGAATATGAACTGGAAAGAAAATAAAATCATTAGGAAGCTTTCTGTTTGTTGGCATTTCTCTGTGAATGGGAGAGCGTTTCTTCTCTTGACTCCTTCAGGCATACTAAAGCTTTAGGAGGCCTCAGTCACCTCTGAGATTCCTCACTGCCCTGGTAAGGGCTTAAAAAGAAAGAGCTGGCTGGGACTAGCACTGGGAAGTCAGCCCAGGCTGTGCAGCGGAGAAGGGAAGGAAGGTCACACAAAAGGAAAGCATGAAAGGAGTCTGAGGATCCTGTCACCTGCTAGAGGAAGACTTAAGATTAGTCCTCTGTAACTGCCCAAAATGTAGAAAGCTATTACTTTGATGGGAGGTACCTTGCATGTACAGACTGGAAGGCACCAGAAGCAACATGGCTTCTGTAGTCCACTGACTCTTGTTGGGAAGGGAGAGAACAGCTTCTGTTCCTTGCTTCCAGGACAGGTTATGCATTATTTCTGGTGAGTCCTAATACAAATGTGTAAGCAATCCCAGAAGCAAAGAATGGAAGTTGGGAATGTGCTCATCACTTTATTGCACTAACTAAATTACCAATAAAACATATGCTAAATGGATTAAGATCAGGCTGCCATCTCAAAAGTGGCTCTTCAAAAAGAAGCCTGTCCATCATTTCAGAGCTTAAAACAATTTTTGTTAATGATCTAGAAAAAAAGATGAAATCATTGACAATTATGCTGTCTACACACTTTATCAAAGCAGTAAACAACTATGATGGAAAAATCAAAGGAGTTACACAGTTAAGGCAGCCAATTTCTAAAATCAAGGAAGTCTGGCAGACCCGTCATAGGGCTGGGAATCACAGTCTGAAACACTTGAACTTTGAAAGGGCCATTGACCCCTAGGTGGTGCTATAGAAAAAAAATGATTGTGATATTTGTATATTCATTATATATATGTATGAAAATACATATATGGGAGTATGTGTATACCTCTGTGTGTGTATATAAATGTGTGCTAAAAAAAAACCAAAACAAACCTGGTTCAAGTTGGTGAGGCTGACCCTAGACACTTTTGGTATTTGTATTGAAAACAAGTGTTAAGGAATGAGGAGGAAAACATTGAAAAGAGCAAACGAGCAAGAAGTTAGGAGAAATGCCTCTGGGAAAAAAACCCAAACAAACAAAAAAACCCAACAAACCAACAAAAGAAAACTTCAAAGCTCAGGTTGCTAACCGTATCAAAGATTGGAAGTTAATGCAATAATGGTACAGAGGAATTTTGAGGACAGAAAACCTAATATTAAAGCATTCTCCTCTCTAATGCTACAGTCAGATGCAGGATGACTGAGAGGGAGGTCCGGATTTTAGCATCAGCAGAGACAAGTTACCACAATCAGTGAAGCTCTCCGGCCCCCAGCACTCCATCTCATCTCCATGCTGTGCTGGCAGGCCTTCTCTGGCAACTTAGCGCTAGCAGACCTAAACACAGCAGATTTAAACAATTGAAATGAGATTTGCAACATACAGGAGATCGGAAAGAAAATATTTGTGTATAGAGGTAATATTTTCTGACCTTAAGTTCTATTAAATGTTTTTATACCTCAGAGAATTGTCCTTGATGTTTTAGAGTTAAATTGACTATTGACTACTGTTGCAACAGTACAAGGGGTAATGATTTTAAACCAGAAGATATTAGACTTAGACTAGATTTTAAGAGGATTTTTTTAGAATGAGGGTGGTGAAACATTATAACAGGTTGCCCAGAGGGGTGGTAGATGCCACGTCCCTGGAAATACTCAAGGTCAGGTTGGACAAGCCTCTGAGCAACCTGATATTTAATCTAGTTGATGATGCCCCTGTTCATTGCAGGGGGGTTGGAATATATGACCTTTAAAGGTCCCTTTCACCCCAAATCATTCCATGATTAATTTCTCTGTGCAGGAATTGTATGATGGCCTCACTAACAAAATGCTTTTGGTTAAAATGTAGCTCAGTTGAATTACATTGGTTAGTATCGTTACTGGACACATTGTCTTAGTACCTTCAGTATCTCTGTCTGATCACTGATCAAAAGGGTAAAAATTGGCCCTTTTGCCTTTGCATAGTCTATGTATTGAGATGTTTCTATAAAGTGATATTATGGGCACTGAATATTTTTAAGCCTTTGAGTTTTGTTGGTTAAAGGAAACTACTCAGTATTTCTTGTAAAGTAATATCTTGTGGGTATTAGACTCTCAAAGTTTACTTAGTAGTGGATTTCAAAGCTCAAAATTTAACTAGTTGAACAGAAATCTGGAAAGTTCTGTTTAAAGTGGGGAAACATTTTTAAAATAAAACTAATAAAATGCATCATCCCATATCTGTGTGTCTCCTTGCTCCTGCTTTGACGAAGTGTGTAGCAGAAATAGCTCTTTGTAGCATTTGGTTTCTCATCTAATGGTAAAATAAAGGAAGACCTAATGAAGACCCTTTATTAAACCTTTATTGCCACGGTTCAGAAGAATTGATGATAATGACACATGAGCCTTGATGTGCTAGTTGTTCTGGAGAACAACAGGGGAATGATTCTTTGACCTTGCACTAATAACCAGATCATGTTTAAATTAAAATTTTTCATTCCATGAACCTGTGATTGATTTGTGTGTTAATAATTTCTATTCACTTAAAGAAGATTCAGTCAAGAAAAATCCCATGTGCTTAAAGACCACAAAAATATTTTAAAAATTTAATGAGAGTTAATTAAAAATGATGATGTTTCAGTTGCTTCTGATACTATGCTGGCAGTAAACCACAATCTTCCAATAATATTAGTTATTAGTGGTAGCTGTGTGGGGTTTTTGGTTGTTTTTCTTGGTTAAAACTTCCCAAACCACTACTGCTGCTTCTCCTCATCACAGCAACCCTGAAAGGGAGCAGCAGAGCAGAGAGAGATCTGATTTGGTCAGTATCCACAAATGATGCCTTTTTTCCCCCTTTGCACAAATGCTGCAAGGGATTCTTTGTTCAACCATGAGAAGATGGGATTGGCCACTTCCTTACAATTTGTCTGATGAAGTAAATGGAGTTCTTGAAGAAGAAAACCTCTGTTTTCTTTACTTTAATCAGTTCCCATTCAGTATCTCTGAATATATGGGTGGCCCCTGAACAATTGAAAAGAAAATGTCAATATGCAGCTGTCTGTCAGCTTTGTCTTCATTATATTGTTCAGGTAATTTTTTTTTTGAAAACGAGGAATAAAAAATTAATTCAGGTAAATGAAATTCAATAGCTGTTTTGAATATGGTAGTACAGTAGAAATCCTGCTACAATAAAAGAAAGAAGATTGAGGCTGTTAACTTTAAGCACTGATCATGCAGTAGTATTATTAGTACGCTTCTTTTTATGCTCTTTCACCCTTGGAAGAAAGAAAGATAAAGGGAATGTAAGGCCTGTGTGGTAGTGTGCACCTTGTGGTTTGTTCAATCATTATGCTATTAATCTCGGGGGGGGGGTGGTGGTGGTGGTGGTGTTGTTTTAGTCCAGGAAATTGTTGTGTATATTTACTGAAAGCAGTCTTCCATAGGACTTTGAAATTTATCATTCATTTTTTTTTGTCTTTTTTTCTAGCGTGCAATGCATTCCCTGAGTCAGTACATGTGTGTGGACAAAGAATCTACTTTTGCATTATTTTCTGTTCAACAGTTAAATCATTACCTGCTGATCCCTGCCTTAGGTCTGTTATGTGGTTTTTATCCAGCTGTCTGACTCTGTACACCATGAATTTCTTTAAGTTCTTTTGCATGGTGAAATGCTAAAAGAAATTTTTGTGTTTTCATGGATTTGTGTGGTACTAAGGCAAAACATCAAAATCTCAGAATTGTCTCAGATATGCTTTGTTGTTCCTAGGAAAAACAGCTCTAAAATGAAAAGTTTCCACTTGACTTCTGTGAAGGTACTTCGAACAGCAGGATGCTCCAACTTCGCAAATATTTACTTCTCCTATGAAATTCTTTGTCAAGTGCAGATAACTGGGTTCTATCTCTGCAAGTCTCCTAAGTATTTGTGGCTTCAAAATCTTTAGGTCTGTGGTGCCACTGAAGCTCCTATCAATCCCTTTTCCCCTGTTTCATTACGCTCCTGCCACTTATTCTGTAGACAGTTAAAAAAAAAAATCACAGAAAAAATAAGAAAAAAATATTTTTGGCCTGATTGTTATGCTAAGTGTCACTTATCAATGTTGATATACTGTCATTTAAAAAGGAAAAAAAAGTCAATTCACTCCGTCCTACTTAGCGTAAAAGCTTTTAGTAAATGGAAGGTGGGATGGGCTGGGAGCCAGGAGTCTGGGTGCTCTTGTCTCTCCTCTGCATGCTGAGGTTGGTTATTCTGGGCAGTTCGCAGTCCCTGTTGACCAAAACCTCTGGTCTCATTTTTAATGTTGATGTAACAAGCATTTTGTATATATTTAGCTGATTCTATACTCAATCATTTTAGTGAGTGTTTGAAACAGGCATCAAATCTCAGCTGTTTAGCGTGCTTTGATCTCATAAACCTTCTGTCATGAATGTGCAAAATACATACTCGGTGGTATCTTAACATCTGACTTCCTTAGTAGGGCACAGTTTTGCTTCAGAGATGAGTAACTCAGGAGCTACACTACTGAACCTGCCATTGTCCTGTGTCAATACAGTGTTACAAGCAGTGACACAGAGAAGTGTGGGCAGGAAGGGTGTCTTAAGGAAAAACAAGAAATCCTATGCTAGCAGTTAGCTATGAGCATCTTCAGGAGTCCGTGGTGCACCCAACCGCATTTTGTATCCCTTTTGTCACTCCTCCATTACCATGGGAGGCAGAGAGAGAGCTAAAAAATCATGTGTTCATATCTGCCTTATGCACTCCATGAAAGGGGTAGCATAGAGTGGGCATTTATTATGATAACTGTAGTAGTATAAGCAGTACTCCTGACCCTGTGCATTATGCACTTTGTTATTAGAACTTTGTCGTGGTTTTGCTTTGGGCTAATTTGCTTTTACACTCTTCACACAATTACTTTAAGCTGAGAGAAGCTTTATGCAAACAAAAGAGACTGGATTTGGGAAAATAACATGAACATTTATTACTAGCAAAATAAAAACTACTTAAGAATTATAACTATAACAATTTTACTTAAGTAAAAGTGCTATGTATTTATAGAAAATACTTCTCCCCCCCCCATTTATATCAGTTCAAGGAAGAGAAGCAGGTTTTTTTCTATTTTCTGAGCTCTAGGTTTCTTTAACAACTTTGCAGCACTCTTGTTGTAGCTGGAACTTTTTTTTTTTTTGCTCTGTCGGCCTCCAGGGCTGGGCTACCCCCCTCCTGGGCTAAGACCAGAGGCTGGGGGTTACTCAGGCCTTGAAAGGTTTTTTTATGGACTTGCAAGGGGATACTTGCTTACCATGGATCTTCTTCCACGGGGTTACAGGGGATAATGGTTTTTGAGTTCACCTCTGTTTCCTTGTGGAGGTTTCTGCCCACGGGAGAACAGTTTTTGATAGACTTCTCCGACGTAAGTTCATTTTTTAGACAACAGGTCTTCTATTTTCTGCTGTCTCTCAGGGTTACAAATTTAGCTGTACCAGCAGCATGGATTTCTCACTGAGATTCTAAGCTTACTTAAGCTTTTTTTACTCCACCGTAAGCTACGTTTTTTTCAGAGTTACAAATTTTTAGTAGCAGCATGGATTTCACACATTGATTTTACATGTGGATTCCACACATGGATTTTAACATTCTACTTCGGCCATCTTGCTCTAGCGTGGATTTTTTTTTAAGGTTACAAGTTTTCAACAGGACTCTGCCTCACTTCAGTTTTTTTTCATGCATCAGCTTATTCTAGTGTAGGCTCTTTTACGAGCAACATGGGGTTTCCTCAGCTCAACAAACTTTTACAGGTGGCAGGGATTTATTTTTCAGTTTTTTCTTTGCTGAAGGGAGAGAGCAAAAGGGAGAAGCAGCAGCTCTCCCCTCTTTGAACTTTTCTTCTCTCTCCGGCTGCCAGCTTCAACCTTGGACACTCTCTTATCTCTTTGCATCTCCCCGGGCAGATGGAGCCCGTTAGCCCTATAAGGCAATCCATCTATGTCCTGAGGACCTCACTGCCACCGTCCAA
>JAYRBT010000114.1:46207446-46265605 GCA_036023395.1 Myiotriccus ornatus
CAAACTTTTTGAGCACTTTTCCCTACTCCTCTTCTTGCTAATTGCTCTATTAAAGATTTCATAGTAATAGTAAAGTACGGGGGAAAATGTAGGCTTTATTTATAAACAGATTAGTAATGGATTTTAGTAAAAAAAAAAAGTTGTGTTTTTAAACTTTATTTTTACTTCTTGTTCCCTTAGTGCTTTCTGCCATATGCTGCTGCATAAAGACAAATAGAACTACTGAAAGGGAAGATCTGCTGGAAAATGGTGCCTATTTGTGTTTTGTTAAGCCAATAACTGTTTGTTGATATGCAATTAGTAAAAGAACAATAAATCAGATGTTAGTTTATTACAGAAACATGAGTAATATAGCACTTGAAATATTGATGCTGTTAGCTTCAGATGAAAGCTGAAAGATCTGCTAATTTTATTTGCATATTGGCGTCTGATAAAAAAATGGCTTTGCAAGGCATGCAAATACCACCTCTCTAGTGATATTTGAATATGATGGTGTCTGAGAACTGTTCTGGGAAAACAAAACTTTCCTCTTGGGAGGAAAAGTACACTAGGAATATTCTAGATTTTTGAGAACAACAATACGTTTTTGACATAATGGCATTATCTGACTTTCAATGCAAAACGTGCATAGCATCTAACCTAGAGAAACAAACTGAAGCAAGGCAAAGGAAGAAGTCTTCAGAGGAATCTCTAAAATGCAAACTGGTTGCCTGTAAGGAGCAGTATGAAGCATGGGGCAGAGAGGCCTGCATACTGACATAAGCATTTTCACTTTGGACAGAGAGACTGATTTTGTAGAATGGTTATGCTTCTCACAAAACTCAACTGAAAAGAACATAATGTACCTAAAAAAAGAAACATAAGTGCACATATCCTGTAAAATGATTTGTTTAATAAACTACTACATCCCCTAGTTGGAATGATTTCCTTGAACGTGATGGAACATGGATGTTGTTATATATTTGACACTAAAACATGATTTTTTTTTTTTGATAACCAAACTTGAAGCAGTTGAACAAATAAAAAAATAGTCCTTTGAGTGTAAGTAAAAATTAAGTTACAGAAGCTAAATTGAATTCAGTATCCTTTATGGCTGAAAGCATGTGAAGACTACAACAGTGTGAGTTTAAGTGTAATACTGAAGAGGACATGAGGAGCCTTCTTAGTCCTTCTTCTGTTTCCTCGTGACATTTGATTGTGTGAGTAGGAATGTTTTATATAAAAGTAAACTTAAAAACAAACAAAAAAAATGAATGAAACACAAGGATATTGCACCACAGAGAAAAATAATACAGTAAATATACCGTGTCTGAAGACTGCATCAGTTAAACCTTTATAGCTACAAATGATATGCACATAGTGGTGAAAGTGGGTCATTTCAAAATCCAGAAGCCTTAGACCTTAAGACAGGACCTGGGAAGTGAAAAGGCAGCTACGCAGAAAAAGTGTTAAATATCTTCCGCTTCACTATAGAAGTAGATGTAAATGCTTTAGAGGGGGCTCTCTGATCAGGAAAGATTGCACATAAGGTCACTTTCTTTTTTGACCTGAGGTTTTCTAAAGTTGATCCCTACTGTCCTGCTGTGTAGAAGCTGTTTGGAGCCTGGGTCATCAGCAGTGTCAACACACAGATGCTCTTCCTCCTTCCTGAGGCTGGTGGTTGTGTGTGTGTGTTTGATAGCTGCATTGCAGTTTCATCCTAGGGGGTCCATCATGGCAGTTCTCTCTGACAGCACTTAGTAAAAGTACAGTCTGAGACTCGTGTATGTAAGTCACCAAGATATAAATAAAATTGCAGTCATAAACAATTGCTCTCTAGTAACAGCTGGTGCACAGCTCCATTGTGAATTGCAGAAGTACCTGTTACGTCAAATTGAGACTACTTCTACTGGAGAGCTGGAAGCTTTGTCATACTGTCAGACTTTCACAAATTCATGCTTGTGTTACCTGGAAAAAAGGGTGAGTGGTGAATGGCAAGTTTCTTCTGCTCTCCCAAAGGTATCAAAATTACCGATTAAGACAAAAATCGCTGGTCTTGACTCAGGTGAACAGGACACCTTTACTTAACCTGGGAAAGCAAAAAGTATCAATTATACGTGTTTGATAAATAGCAGGTACAATACTGGCTGCGTTCCAAAAACTGCTGGCAGAAGTCAACAGGAAAATAAGGTATCAGTCAATTTCATTACTACTTAAGTACTGAAATTTCACAGTAGATTACCTAGGGTACAAGAAAAAGGGATCACATTTACTATATGTTTTCTAGAAAAGGCCAAACCAAAGCAATAGCAAGTCTCAAAGACAGCAGCAGGCAAACAGGTAGGAATTGGTGGTGCATCTGCCATGAAGTGCTTGCTGCAAGGGAACTTTTCAGTTGATCTGTGTCTCTCAACAAGGTAAAAATGATAATTCAATGTAGTTTTCTCTTGGCTTCTTACTAAGTTTTGTGAAGAGGGATTCAGATCAACATTTACACTAAATAATAGCTATTATTTCAAAATGATCTCCCAATTTTAGAAACTGAATTTTATTAAAATGTTCAAATGCTTTGTTTTATGACTTAAACATTTATTATTTCTCCTTGATGATAAATCAGATTTCTTAATATGGATCTTATTTTAACCTTGTGAAAGGAAAGGGAAATAAAATGTTTTGACCTCAGTTTGTGCAAGGTAATTTGGAGCTTCTGGGAAGGTTCCTAGCTTTTTGATGTATATGCATGTCCTCCTTTCCACAGAATCACAAAATTAAGCTGTTACTTAAGAGAAAGACTCCTGGGTGTGTATTTCTGGATGTCTGATTAGAGGCCTGATGTTGATCTATTGATATTTGGTAGAAGGATCCATGCTACTTCTCCAGAAATGAGTTATCGGTGTCTATTAGGATGTTTGTTTGTTTGGGGGGGAGAGAACACAAATTATCAACATCCTCTGGATTTTTGTGTTAAAAACATGACTTATATTTAATAATGATATTAAAAATACATTCAAGGTTATGGATTAATTCATTAGTGTTGGTGATTACATCTCCCTAAACCTTTCCAGCCAGTCATAGTTCCTGGCTAAAGTGAGGAGCTTCATTTTCTTCTCGGTCTTTTGATCTGATTGAGTAGAGGACAGAATAACAATGTTGATTAAACACACAATTTGGTGTTTATAAAATAGGTCTGCTACATTTTCTTTGTAGGACCCAAGCATTTGACCCAAGTACTGTGCCTTAAGGGGTTACTGTAGTTCATCTGAGCTTTGTTTTCCCTTGAATTTGCAAGCAACTGAAAGCATGAATGTGGTTGATGACTGTGGATTACTTGACGTGTAGCATCTACGTAAGTCACGAGAAGGCAAACTTATGTCAGAGGTCTCTTGAATCACTATCCAAACACATCTGACTGCAAATAAATTATTTTTTTCAACTGTGTCACAGAGTGTTTCTACCCTGGAGAACATGTTGATTCCCTGAGTCACTGATCTTGAATAATTAGAAAATAAACCTTTGTGTATTTGATTTAAATAGTTGGAATTGGGTCTCTCTGTAAAGAAGATCTCGGAGATTAAAATTTTCTAATCTTTGAAGATTATTTCTGTGTATATTAAAATGTTTCTTTTCAGAATAAACATAATCTTAAACTGTAGACAGGTGTGTGTATGCAGGTGACTCCACAAATTTAATTCAAACCAGCTCTAATTCATATTTTCAGTAAAAGAGATTTGACTGTCTTTTATTGATGAATACAGCATGCAGGCAGCAGTTTAGGATGTTGGAAATAGGTGGGTAGATCTCTGTGTTATAAGCAGTGTTTGGAGCTTTTTGCATTCTTCAAACTTTGAAGCTAAAATTAAAAACAAAAAACCCTAAAACCTTTCCATTCTACACTGTAATTGAAGCAGCAGCTGTTGAAATGTTGAGAGTAAGACTACTGTGGTGAGGAGTAGGCAAGCCTTTGATGGAACCCCATAGTGCTTACCTATGGGAGAAGGGGAAACCTTGGTACCCATCCTTGCCTGAGGGCCCCTAATGTGTTTTCAAGTAATTCCTCAAGCCTGGAAGCTATTGCTTGAGGAGCAGTGGTGGAATATCACCGTATCACCTCTCTTCTCCCACATCCCCTTCCTTTTTTAACTAAAAGATACATATAAGTGCTTGTAAGTTAGTGGGAGGGCTCAGTTTGATGGATAGTTTGAAGATCTGTGAGGAGTTAAGACAGGAGGCTCTTGTTGCTTTGATATTGTTGGACAACAAAGGCCTGTATGGAATCAGAGGTTGCATGGTTTAAGGATGTTTGCTTGTGAAAACCTTAATCCCATAGGAGTTTAGGGACTAGGCAGGATATTTGAACACTGTTGATTTCAACATACATACCTGAATTTCTAACCTAACTACCTCATAGTACAGAGCATAAAAATCTTTCCTAAATGACAGGAAAAAAAATATTGGCTTAATCACCTTGCTTGAAACAGGTATTCCCTGTGGAGGAACTCTAATGCAAACCAGTATATCATGACATTTTTAATTGTGTTTCAGGGTGCAATAATCATTCATGCTTATTTCAGTAAAAAAATATGATGGGTTGCAGAAGTCTGAGGTAATAAGTCTCTATAAATTGCTAAGGACTTTTGTCAGTCCTCCTTAACCCCCAGTTCAGTTTGTAACTGTAGGTAAAATGAGCGGGGTGGGGGGTGTGTGGAAATCAGTAAAACTTGCAATAGTAGGTTTTTTTTGTGGGTTTTTGTTTGGTTGGTTTTTTATGTTGTATTTTCTTCATACATATTAAGTGAAAGCAAAAATTAAAGTTCTACAGAGGCAGGAAACCCTCTCTACCCCAATATTTAGTGTGAATTCAGGTTATGTAGTGTTTTTATAAAGAATGGAAAATAAAATAAAACCTAAACCAAAACAAAAACTAAGTCTCTAACCTAAGGAATAGGGCTTAATTCACCATCAAGTTTGCCGGATGCATCAGTGTGTTAAATTTAGTTAATAATTGATTGATTATAAAAATGCTATTTAAAACCTCTTAAGAATAGTTTTAATTAAATATAAACATACAGACTGACTTTACAAGACTCATAGGGATGTGTAGCAGCATGTGATTGAAAATTTTGTAGTTAACACTGAAACTGGAGATTAACGTTTTCTTATATGATGTATTCAGATCACAAAGAACTTTATTCAAATGTCAATTTGAAAAAGAATGAAATGTTTTAAAGCATAGTTAAAAGTTTTTGACATAAACTTTCCAAAGTGTGTAGGGCATATCAGCAGTTTAAAAATAAAGTTATAAAAACAACTGTCATTTTATGGAGAATTTTAAAATGTTATTTTTTTATTATTATTCCAATTACAAACGAACCCGCATACATGCTTCAAAAACTGTCAAAAAAAAAAAAAAAAGAAATCTTTTGATAGTAAATGCCAGCACACTGAATGTGAATTTGGTGAAGCATTCTAATTTCAATAAAGCAGCATTCTCTGGTGTATAACTGTTTGTTTGTAGTTTTTTCCAACTAGCTCTAGTATACAGTAGCTTATTTATGCACTTTTTATGTGTGTAAGTTTTATTTTGTATGGCATATTTTCATTTCATCTTAGTAGCTTTATAAAGATTAAGCTTTATAGAGCCTTTTTCTGGAGATGTTATCCCATTAAACAGGAAGGTAAGCAAATATAGAGGAAGGTTAATTGAATTGCCCTGCTGCAGTATGGGAGTACTGGAGCTGGAACTACAATTTGGGAATGATTGTTCCCCAATCAGTACTTTAATCTAATATAGCACAGGAGTCTTTCCTCTGGTATTGTAAAAGTAGAAAAAAAAAGGAGGGCAGAAAACACAAAGTTAATAATAAGATCTTAAAGTTAAGCTCTAAAGTATGTTAAGACTGTGTTTTCCTGTTATTCCTATTTCCAGTAACAGCCTTCTTTCCTTCAGGCTATAGCAGGTAAGATAAGTGGGACCAACTGTGGCCAATAGGAACCTTTCTGTTCATTCTAGGGACCAGAGTTGTAGCTGAGCTTACATCATGGTTATGCTTTCTTATGTATTTGAGTAAGTGACAAGGCACAAATTTTTAAGAGTATTTAAAAACTCTGCCTCACAATAAAGACCACTTTAAAACCATCCATATAACTAATGAAGGATGTTGCCTTGTATTCATAGCAATGACTTTGTGGTAATTGGCTGTTTAAACAAAGTTTGTGGGGTTACTCTCCTGATAAAGGTAAACCCTTGAGACTTGGAAAAGCTGTACAAGTGGTCTGTCACACGTGTGGGTGGCTGCCTTCAACCAAACTAGTCTGTTACAGCTTCAGCTCCTGTTCGGTGTTCTTATTTCGCTTAGATGAAGATTGACAGTTGAGATCTGGTCATGAAAGACATTGCATTGATTGTCTGATGTTGGAAGAATTATTTAGTTGAAGCCTTTACCTTTTACTTGAGTTTCTGTCAATCATTTGGTTTGGTGATACTGTTTGACTTGTAGTGGAAATTGAGGTAAGAAGTGATGAAATGGGGCTCATTTAATGCCAAACCCCTCAAATACAAGGTGGTGCAAGGAGAAGAGGGGAACACAGGAGGGAGGGTGGCTTTGGTACTTCATGGGGAGGAATCCTCATGTGTGTACTGCAGAAGCACAGCCACAGGTGCCGTGCTCTTTTCACAGAGCCTATTTAAGGGCAACCTTTGGGCTTTCAGGGAAGGAAGGAAATGCTTGTCAGTGGTTGAGAACTGGATGTGTTTGAAATCTGCTTTCTCTTCTGTGCTCTTGGAGCTGCACAGCACACTGTGCTGAAGAGAAGCAAGGCTATGGATGTGTTGCATCCTTTGCAGGAGTGGTAACTTTGTAATTCTGTGTTTCAGCTGTTCATTATCCTGAGCATTCAGCAGAAATATGTTTTAGGAACATTGAACACTTTTATGTGGTAATGGAGGGGCAACAATTCCTCTTCCCTCAGGTGGCTTTTTTAACAGAAAGCTTTTTTTTTTTTTTGTCAAAGCAAATGTCCAACTCCTTATTATTTTTTTGGGACTATATTTAGGCTAGCACAGCTTGGTTTTAAACTGCATGTCAAAAAATGATTTACCACAGCATCTGTGGTAATGTTCTGGGGACCTTGGCAAATATTTTGTAGTTTAGGTCCATGTCCAGATACTGGGTCCTATCAAAAAATAGTTTTGTGATAAATGGATGAAAATTACTGGCAGGTAAGCATAAGGGAAAGAAAAAAAAAAAAAAGGAAAAAAAAAGAAAATAATTAAAAATTGATTGGCTTTTTTATTTTTTTGAGAAATGCCTTCTCAGTAGTTTTCTGAAAGGTTTTGCCAGAGCTCCTGTTGCAGATAAACTGGCTTATTAGACTACAGCTCTATGCAAAATTTGTATGCTCCTTCTATTTTGCTGAAACTTTTGGAAGTATAACAAAGCTGTAATACTTTTGTCCTTCTCTAAATCAACTGAACAGACAGTGGAGCCCAAACGCTTTTGTATGGGTATGAGAAAGTAGGCTAACTTGTCTCCATGAGAAGTTAGGGCTCCTTGAGAAGTTAGGGCTCCTTGCCTTGCCTCCTAAGGACAAATAATGAAAACATCTGTTTATACAAACATGGTGACTGTACGTACTAAGGAATGTACTTCAACACTGACAAGCTGAAAGTTCAGGATCTAATTTACCCTATGGTAGCACGTTGGTCTGTATCTGTAGTTAGTCTCTAGTCACAGTGTCTCTTGAAAATTTGACCTTTTTGGACAAAGATTTGCAATGTCTGCCACTGGGAACAGTTCTGTTATCCTCTGACAATGGGAAGACTAGACCTTTATGAGATTTTTTTCTAGTTTTCTCACCTGTGTGGTAACAATACCAGTAAAATGTTCATAGTAAAGGGTACAAAAAACCAGACGTATTGAGATACTGTGAAACACTTTTAAAATCTCTTTATTGCAACTCCACAGATTATTCCTAATGAGTGCTGTTGAGCTGTGTTCAGAGGACTGCAGTACAGCTGGGCCACCACATGAGACCTCAGCTATTAGGTTCTGTTACCTCGTGATACTGGTTCCTTTTTCTGCTCTGTATAATAGCCACTTCTGGTCTTAGTTCTACTTCAGTGATTTTTGAGAAGCTTAAAGTGAAGGATTGCTGTGACAATTTCTTACTGTCCTGCAATATGAGTGTTCTTGACCCACACTGAAGGAGGTGGGGAAGGCAGCTGAGTTGTTCCTTACAAACCATTTCTGGAGTAAAGGCGAGCACTGGTGTTGGTTGGCCTGGGCGCTTCAAGATGAAGTTGTACCACAGCACCTGATGTACAAATATCTCTCTGTAGCAGCAGGTGATTTTTTTCTAGTTCACAGTTGTGGAGAAGAATTTAGAGACTTATGTAATCCTTTTCACCATTAAGCTCAGTAGGCCTGGCCAATTTTCTAAATGTCCAAGGCCCACATTCACGATGGAGGTAAACTTTCCCTTTGTCTCTGTTTTTCTCCTGCACTGGTTCCAGTGGCTAGTGTAAATGCCTTCAAAGGGAGGGAGAGAACTGCACTGAGAAATGTAGAGACCATTTGGGCTCTTTCCCCAAGAAAAAACAGACCAATCTGTCCTGTACATACTGTGTACAACAGAGAGAGACAGGATTGGAGTTACAAATATCTTTGAGTTTCTGGTCAGCACTTTCCATAAATACTCAATATAAAATTAGAGGAAGTCTATTAGTTTCCTGTTGATGAGAAAGAGGTTACTTACAAATTGCTATTTTTGTCTCATTGTTGACTAAAATTTTGTAGTTACCTCTGAAAAAATATATTGTGAAATATATTGATCTCCTGGAATTGCCTTCAGGCACATCCAGAGTAGGATGAGTCCAACTAAGTAAGAGGGAAAGCCCAGTGGGAAGGGTGGGAGGCAGTGAAACACTAACACACGAGTCTCTGCCTGGCACTGTATTGGTTGTTCTTGGCCTTGAGGGCTAGAAACTGGGAGATAATACCTGAAGTTGAAGGGTTTGTGCATTTTATTCACACCAGGGTCTGTTGGACTGTAGCAGTCATGCTAGTTCCTTGAAAAAGAATCCCTTGTGGATGAGCCTGTTTGTAAACACTGACCCACCACCTTTGCTGGGAGTTGTCTGGGTGGTGTGCCTGCAGGAGCAGAATAGAGCTGTGCTGATCAGTGATCTCACTCAAGATGTGTTTACTAAGCAGGCTGGGCATGGCAGGTGGTTAGTGGTTCCTCTCGTGCCCGTGGCACCAGGCAGCAGATGGCAGGGCAGCCGCTTGAAACCTTGGATGCCCAGCTCCAGCCCTGCCCAATCGGCTCAGCCTCCCCCCTGCCTGCAAGCAGCCCGCATGCAGCACCAACAGCAGCTGCCTTTCCTAGTGTGATGGCTGACATTGCTATTTGCTCCTTCACTTTTGCTGCCTACCCCTGATTTGGAGCTGAGGTCTTGGTGCTCTGAACAGGGCCTGGCTCACAGGTGGGCTTTAATCTGTGGTGTGCAGGAGAACGCCCAGCAGTGCAAGGCGTGTCAGTCCTCTGACCTGCAGGTGCTCCCAGGAGAAGGGGGAAAGAAAAAAAACCCCAACAGTTTTGAATCCTCTTTGTACTGGATAGCATTCTCCCCTCCATTGTTCTGTGTCTTTAGGTCACTGTATGTCTTGTAGCTCCCAGTCCATGTCAGAGCAGAGGCTATGGGGCATGACTGTCCCTTTCACAGGCAGCAGAGCAAACCCAAAATGAGCTCTGCAGCTCTTTTATTTAAGAGCTGAAATTTGGTGTGTCTGAATAAAAAATCCCATGCAGAGTCCCATGTACTTGAATAAAAACCACCTGGACAGCTTTTTTTCCCCCTCTCACAGTATAATCCCATTGGCCCTGTGCTTTTTCTTGTTCCCTCTCTTTATCTTTTTTACTTGATTTTTCTCTTTTTTCTTTTTTTTGTTTGATTGTTTGTTTTTTATTTTGTATACTGACAGCAATACTACTTCAAAAAAGTTCTTAAATGAAGGGTTGCAGAGCCTTTGCAGATACACAGGCCAGCAGAGAACTCTTCAGTGGAGCCTGGCCCTGTTGGCTTAGGGTGAGAGGAGATGCCTGTGCCCGGTGTAGAAGCAGAGCCTAGTGAAGAGGGGTGGGCTATGACCTGGCTTCCCTCTCGTACCAGCACCCCCTCATCTTCATCCACTTTGGAGACATCTCCCTCAGGCAGGAACCAGGGATGATCTGGGAAGAGAGGTCCTGTGAGTGAGGAGTGTGTCCAAAAGCTAGGGCAGATGTGTGGGTGCTTTGGCCATCCCCTGTTGCCTCTGCCCTGGTAGGTGAGGAATAAACAACAGTGTATCCTTATGCTTTCCTGTCTGTTCCCCCCTTTTCCCGGCCTCCTTTCTTGTCTTATCAATTTAATCTATACTGTAGGGTGTTACCAATGAGTTGTGGTAATATACGTGTTGCTTTGAGGGAAGGAAAAAGTATTTTTCCTTCAGTTGTGTATAGAGAACCTAAGCACAAATATCTGCTAATTTTGGAGTCTTAGACTCCAAAATTCAGGCTTTCGGGGTGCCAAGAGGGTCAGTAATTATAATAATTATGCGCTCATTATTGTACCTGCTGCCTCAGTGTCTTGAATTTTGGAGCTAATTTAACATCAGGTAGCACTATTAACTTTCTTGCTGTTCATATCTGAGAATTTAGCTGGGTTTATTTTCTTTTTTTTTTTTTAAGTTATCACAAATTTACCTGCTATTGAGTATTGTATGTATCTGAAAATCCAACAACATAAGCTTTTTGGACATTATTTTTCTAATGTGTGAAATACAACAGTATCAGAATCAAGCTCAACTTTAGAATACATGAACAAACAACTGAACATTATTGTTTTCTAGGTTTTGGATATAAATATAACTATTTTCCTGTTATTTTCCTATGGGTTTCACATCCTGTACAACTGGGGAAAGTCAACTAAATTTACAGCTACTCCAAGTTTGAGTAAGAGTTAAGCTGAAAATTTGGATTACCTTTTTTTTTTTTAAATAATTAGACTATTAGTAGAAATAAAATATTTTTTTTAATAACAACTATTTCTAGTAACTAAAAATTCAAAGTGAAGAGCTAAATGGTATGTGAGGTTTGAAAAGGATCAGTGTTGCTATTTTGTATTGGATTTTTACACACGGGTTTTGTTTATTATAAGTTTGTTACCATAGAAGTATAAACTGAAAGGTAGAAATGATGACTTTGTATAATATATTATATTAAATAAACTTGTCCTGTTAGCACTGCGTGCAAAGCTTTATTTACATTACGGTAAGCTTTTTCTGCTGCATTTACAATTCTGCTATCCAGATAAACTAAGGGATCTCATGACAGTATGATCTATATCTCCTTGCAAACTGAAAAAGTTAATATTTTTAAGTCTATTTGCCTGAATTAGTTGCACTAAATTTTCTGCTGGAGCACCATCAAACCTACTGTCTGAGAAAGGAAAAAGATGAAAGTCTTATCTTCTTGTTCATATACTTAAAGGATGGACAAATGTTAAATATTGTGTTTAGAATTCTTTGCTGCTGCAAACAATATTCAATAACCCTTTAAAATATATTCCTGCCTTGCAATAACAGATGAACTGTCACCTGCCACCAAATTAAATAAATTAAAAGAGCCAGTAAAATCACACATAAAGCTTCGGCTGTTTGATCTTCTATGTTATACAAATGTACTCTTTCAGAAATCAGTGAATTTATGCTTCAGGTTTGATTGAGCTGAACAGGTGCAGCTGAGTGAGGGACTTGGCCTGTAATATCGGTGGTGTTGGTGGTGATAGATAAGCTGTGAAGGAAACACTGAGCCTGAACTTCCAGTCTCAGGACAGTTTGTAGGGCTAATAAATCAGAGGGTGAGGGCAGGGAAGAAGTATTTCTGTTTACCTAAAGGAGCAGATGTTGTCTGCACTACAGGTACAAAGGCTATGAAATGTCATAGTCCAGTCTTTTTATATAATATTTTCATTAAGGTACATACTTCTGACATGATGCAGGTATAACTCCTTTTGTGAGCATCTGTTCCTTTAAAAAAGTGTATAAAAAAATAAGTATAATTTCATTTCATATAAAGTGAAGCTGGTAGAGTAAATTTGAAATACCTTGATGGTAAGTATTTGTAGTTAATCTCTTTCTACCTTTTTCCACTAAAACTCTTTGACAGAACACAGGGTAACCTATTCTTTTTGTAAACTTTGCCTCCTTTGGTTGCTCAGTTTGATGCAGTTTCTGTTCATTAGGAGCTTTCAGCCTGGCTCTTGGAAGACGAGGGATGCTCCTCTTGTACACAGCTGATTCCCTTGATGTGCAGGACACCACATGGCAAAGTGTCCTGCATGAGGGCACACTCCATCAGGCATTATGAGCCACCAAATTCAAAGTAATTTGAAGTTATAAACTATCCAGCTTAAACATTTACAGGATTTTTGGTTATTTATCTGAAAATTTTGTAAAAATACACGAAAGTAATGAATCCCTTTTGTCTGCAGAAGCTCTCTAACTTGCAGAAAATGGTACATATCTGAGTTTCCGTGATGACGTTAAGCATTCATACTTTTATTTCCAGAATATACAGAAGCACAAGAGAAATTCCATCTCTACTAAGTTCAGTTGAATGTGTTGTGATCCACACTTAGGTTTTTGTGTTCTTCCTGGCTGGACCAGTTTCTTGGTTACAAATTCGTTTTGTGAATATGTGGTGTGGTTCCGCCGGTTCCAATGTCCTGTGAGCTGTTCAGTGTGTTCTCAAAGAATTTCCCCCAGTGTTCAGGTTTGCTTTAAGGCTTGTCAAACACAGCAAATGTTCGAGTGGGACTAGTACTCATGGAAACTAAGTGCTGGTATTTGGAAAAATTCTGGATATTACTATGGTTTTAAATAACTGGGAAGTGGAAGCTACTACTCATGGCCTTGAGCAGATCACTGTGAAAATGTTAGCCTTTATTTTGTTAACTATCTGCTTAAATTTCTCATTTTGTATTCTTTTTTTTTCCCCTCGTTCTTTTTCCAGGAACCGTGGAGTGGGGAAATAAACTTGCAGTTCTGTAAACTACTTTTCTCAACTCTGTACTCTACTTAATACTTAAAAGCTGATCCTGCGTTTTCTTCCCCGCCCCCCTCCCCACCACCCCATCCCCCCGGAATGAGCCTCTCAAGAAAAACTTACAAAGAATACTGAGAAATAAATTTGCAAGAAAACTTAGAAATACTGAAATGTGCTCTAAAAGATTCTAATCTAGTGGATCTGGTTTGTCTGAAAGTATTTTAGAAGTAGGATATTGTTTCTGTTGCTGCAACAAAGTTATAGTACTGTGAAATGTTTTTAAAGGAAATATTTGCTATTTTTTGTGAAGGCTCCTATGTAATTAAAAAATGGACTATTTGGCTATGATAACAGATTTTCTCATTTGATATATTGATTTGGTAGTCATCCTTATTATTACATTGAAGATTGTTTTTTTGCAAGAAACAAGTAATGAAAAATCCCTAGGGCTGAATGTCAGGTAATAATCAGTTCAAACAACCCATCAAAAAAGAACCAATCAATACAATAAGGAGTAAGCAATGGCATGTAATTGAGAAAGAAACTACTTTTTAGCATCTGAACTAGACACAATGATGACTTATCTGAGAAATTACAATTTATCTGACAACAACTGCTGCTGATTTAAAGTTTCATTAGAAAATACTATTATTTTGCCATTTCTGGTGAAGGTGAGCTGAAATGATTTGTGTAATGTGTCTGCAGCACTGCAAGCTGTAATTTGAATATAAATTGATGCTACCTGACCTCTCTTTGTGCTTTCTCTGTCAGTAAAAAACCAAACTGAAAGCATAAGGCTTTACACATTTATCACATAATGCTTACAAAATGCTCTGAATCTGGCAAACATGAAAGAGTAGAGTATTTTGAAAAAGTAATGTAGCCAAATTGGATTTCTGGTATTGAGCCTGTCTGTTCTAGGTCTGTCTGTGTGTCCATGGACTCCTAGGAAGGCACAGGGCAGCCCATGATCCAGGTTGTCTCCTAAAGGCCCATGAGGTATCTTACTTGCCTTAGGATGTCTTAGGTAATTAACACCTAAGACATCCAGGTACCTATGGTTAGGCAACAGAAATGGCTTGTAAATCTCTGTCTTAGTTAACAGACCTGTAGACATCCAAATATAGGTGAGGAAATCTCAGAGTGGAACTTGTACTAAGAGCTTGAAATTTTTTCTTATAGCATAAGGTGTCATCCCACTTTTTCTTAAAACACAACGCACAATGTCAAATTTACTGTCAGTGTTTCTGAATGTGGATCTACCACTTAGATGAGAATACCCATTATGTACTTTTCTTTGACGTATACACATGCAAAGATTTTTCTTTCACTGCTTAGATTATGAGTTTATCCCTTCAAAATAATTTAAATTTGAAAACCACCATGAATTTTCATTATTTCATTTAATGTCTTTGTTATCAGTATTAAACAATATGTACTCACATGAAAAATTTTGTGCTTGCCCTGGGATGACTTTAGAATATGTTTTCCTTTATGCAAATTGGGCAAATTTCTGTGCGCGTTTGTTATTTTCTTCAAAGTAAATTCTTCCATCATTTTGCTTATTTCTTCTACTCTGATCTATCTGCAGCAGTTTTCCAGCCACATCTCTAATAGTGACAAGCTTCAGCTTATCTTTGTACTTTATCATGTTCTTATGTGGTTTAAAACTATACTGTTCTGTAGTCCTGTTGCATAAGATTCATGATTAATTTCAAATTAATTTCCTGCAGGGCTCTTATTAATGTTACTTTTTTTTCTGTCTGTATACGAGCTTATTATAGAGACAGGTCAGAAAGGCCTGGTAGTGCTAGAAAACAAGAGCAGGGAAACAGGCTAGTCCTATGTGGAGAGCAAGAAAAAGTTTATGTCACTGGGGAGCTGCCAAAATACCTGATGCATGGGCAAGGAGAGCAAGAGTTTTTGCCATTGCTGTAATTTCTTTCATATCTAAAACACTATTAATCTAAAGACTTTATTGTTAAGAAATAGTCTGGGGTTTTAACCTTTGCCTTTCCCTGTTGCACAAGTACTGAATATGCAGGTATTTAATTTAATTAATATCAGACATATTAATGTTTGAATTAAGATGTTGGAATACTTTCAGTTGAAAAAATAAATGAACATTAAAAATGAATGTGCTTCAAAAGTCTTTTGAGGTCTTTATTAACCAAAAAACAGTTTTTACCTATCATGTATGTCTGGTTTCATAAGAAACTTTCTTCTTATTTAGGGGCTTTCTATATCACCACTGTCAACATCAGGCTAGGCACTTCACCACGATTTTTTTATTCCTTACTGTTCTTAAAAAGTCACCTTTCCCATTTCTCCTTAACTAATCATGTGAAACAGTTTTCAGGAGGATTGGGTGTGTGGGTGCAATCATCCACAAAGTGCTAGGAGGAACTGTGAGGGGCTATGCTTCCAGCATCCTGCATCTCACTGCTCTTGAGGGCATGTGGCTGCTGCTGTTTCTGCAGTTACAGATGGGATGCCTCAGAGTTAGGTGGCAAATGACTGTAAATTTTAATGTAATTTGGCTGCCAGAATCTCCTAAGCCACTTCTAAAACTTTAGGCTATGTTTGAATGTTTCTTGGGAGAGAGATTTTCCCTAAATACTAATTTTTTATTTTTTTTTAATTGACTGAAAGAAAGTGGGTTTTCATTGTGCTTATTTTTGAAACTGAAAGAATCAGACTTGACTGGAAGTAATTATTCTCCATAAAATATATAATCATGTAATTCTGAAAGATGATTCTGTGTTCTATACACCAGTCTTCTCAAACTTGTTTCTCTTGACATAACTTGTCTGTTCGTATTGCCTTTATTTTTTTTAAATCATATCAAATGCCCTGGTGTATTATTTTTATATCTCATACTTCATGTAAGATTAGGCCAAAGTATTTACCATAAATTTTTGATATAATACAACAACATACACAATTTCCTCCATGCGTTTTTTTTTTCTTTACATTAGAGGAAGTTGCACGTTGCTTGCAAGAAAACTCCTGTTCATTGCTATGACCTGTGTAAACAGCTATCAGATAGGCTTTGGTATCTAGGCACTAGTCTGACCTTGCAACAACAACAGACTCAATCTGCCTTAATCCAAGGTCTCAGACAGGATGAAGAGGTGCTGCAGGAAAAGGTGGGTATCAGTGACATAGTATGGTGGGAGGCAGGGTAGTGCTCAGGAAGGACAGATCCCTTCTCTTCATCTTTTCTGTTAAGTCTACTGATGATTCAACATAATGAAAGAATAAAGACCAAAGCTATACAGAGACATTCTTTTTATTAAAAAAACAAATCCACCCAGTTCAGAACAAGTCAGATTTCAAAATTACTACTGGAAAAATGTTGTCAAATATGACATTCATCTGATGCGGGACAATTAGGGTTAGGTACTTTTTGCTTTTTTGCATGTGTTTTTTTGGAAGTTGTGGTGGAGGGGTTGTGTGTGTTTTATTTATTTAACAATTCTATAAATAATTTGTATGATAAAAGTGGTGAAACAGGCAAAGAATGAAGTGGCTGGGTACTGCTTTTGATAATGTGCTAAACTATTAGCCTGGTAATGAGAGTGATCATGTTACATGTAGTAGACTCATATTCAGCTCACTTTTTTGCTTAAGGACAATTGAACATGCAGCTTCCCTCTCTGAAGAAAGTGTTCTGTTAACCAGACTAGAAATAACTCAGAAATAAGGTGTGTTATGCTGCTCTGTATACAACATTAAACACTCGGGTAGCAGGGACTGGAACCAGATGTTTCATTTCCCAAGAGACTAATCTAGCCATGAGGCTAGAGAGTTGCATTTTCTCATTACTCCTCCCTTCCTCCATTTACATACAGTTTATACACAGGAGACAGTTCCAATTGTCCTGGAGTATTAGAAATTTTCACACTGGCATATCATTTTCCAGAGGGTATAACTGAACTGTGTCTAGTTCAAGTGCAGGAAAGAGTGATTAGACAAAAGATACTTTAGTAGGTCAAGTACCAAGATGTACGTGGTTCCTCATAGACACAAAGTGTTACTATTTTTACTTGCTTTATCTTTGTGTCCTTAAGGTTGTCTCAAGGAGCAAGAGAGCTCAAGATCCGGTTTGAACTGAAATGACTGTGAGGAAATTGCCTTCTGAGCTGCATTAGGAGAAGTGTTGCCTGCGGGTTCAGGAGGGTGATCCGTTCTCTCTACTCGGCGCTGGTGAGACCACATCATCAGTGCTGGGTTCAGTTCCGGGCTTCCCAGTACAGATGTGGGCATAGTGTAGCTAGTCCTGCATAGGGGCACAAATATGATCAAGGAACTGGAGCGCCTTCTCCATGAGGAGAGACTGAGAGAGCTGTGACTCTTCAGCCTGGAGGAGAAAAGACTCAAGGGAAGCTCACTGATGTATAAAAATACCTGAAGGGAGGGACTGAAGACGAGGAAGAAACATGTTCCTGTGGTGCCCTATGAGAGGCCAAGAGTCAGTGAGCGCTAACTAAACCACAGGACTTCCTGCTGAACATCAAGAAACATATTATTACTGTGAGGATGACCAAACACTGGCACAGGTTGCCCAGAAAAGCTGTGGAGCCTTACTGGACATGGACCTGGACTTCCTGCCATACATGACTTTGCTTGAGCAGGGGGTTTGGTTTAGACAATCCCCAGAAGCCTCTTCTGACTTAAATTTTTTCTGTGAAAAAGAAGTAGCTCTTTAGTCTTTTACTCACTGACCATATAAACAGCAGGTATGTAGGTTTCTTTTTTTCTGTCAGATTAAGATATGAAATATAATATTAAAAAATAGACAAACCCAAAACTGTTTAAAAAGTGAAAACAAAAATGAAGTCTTCCCTTAAATTTGTAGGGGAAAGAAGCCAATCAGACTGATGTGATTAGTAAGATTACATAAAACACAAGAAAATTTTGACATTTAGATAAACTCTGAGGAGTTGTTTTTGATATAGAGGATTATATGACACAAGAATCTGTCCTTTGAGTCTGAAAATCATATGTGGATGACTTGAAGCATTGTTTTGACAAAATAATTATTGGGGGGGAAAAATATGACTTTGTGAGAAAAGGTGGAAAAAATGTGAAAGCAGCAGGTTCCTTTCAGTATTAACATGATTACTTTTGACTCCCAGATTACTGGAGCAGTGAGAAGCAGTACATGCAGATTTGGTCCTTGCTGCCAGCACCCAGTCACTGGGAATTTTGATATGTAATTTGAAGAGGAAAAGCTGTAGTGACTTTGTTCCTGAATCCGCTTATCTCTGTGCTGTTTGGATGCCATTAAAGCTGCAATTGCAAACAAGGCTTCAACAGAGAAAAATATAAATTTATTTTCACTAATATATTTTAGGAAATAGAAGATTTCAAATGATTCTCTTAAAACAATTAAATGTAAAACACATCTTTCTGACATTCTGAGCTTCCTTGTTCCAGTGTGATGTTGGGAACTCACTTCTCCTTTGGAGTTTCATTAGAACGTTCTGTTCTCCATGATGTGGTCTTCCATGGCTAATTTAAAATACAACTGATATCAATGGAAAGGTTCTTGTTTACTTTGAGATGGATATGAATAGTGTCTGACAGTGCAGGTTTTGTCTCTGTGTTCAAAACCAGGCACACAGGCGCTGTGCACATTTTCAAGATTTCGGTGTCATTCCTCTTGGCCGTTTCTTGATGACCTGACACCACATACTTCTTGTTCCCATGGCCTCAGTTGTGATGCAGAATAGCTTGTGGAACTGTGCAATGGACTATAATAAGGCATGATTGGAGGCTAAGAAGAATTATCATTCTTACAGAGCTGTTTTCAGCCTTCATCACTTCCCTTCATGGATCACTGCTTGCCCACCCAGCCTCGGACACCTGAGCTGGTGCGAGCACTGTGGTGGCCAAGCAAGAGGCAAGCGCAGTTTCCTTGTCCCCACACTGCTGTCAGGGATGGTGCTCTGCATTCTGCATGTGGAAACACGGGCAGTAGACATTATATGTCACTGGGAATCAAGTGAAGAAATATCATTGTATTTCTGAATGCAGCTTGCAAGCTGCATTGTATATTTAACTCTGCATGATCAAGAACGGTATTTCTAGAAGTTGTCACTTTAGTCATTTGTACAAACTTTAAATGTCACATAGTGGAGTTGTAGATTTTCTATGAATGAATATATTCTAACATCTCCCTTGTAACTTGACTTTGACAATTGCATTTTCCATTCTTCTAGAGAAGATTTCTGTACTTTTTAAAACAACAGGCCATGGGATTCAAACCAACAGCAGAGTAAGGAGTAAGTCACAAAGTTCATCTTTAAATTCCTGGTTTTTTAAATTCTTCTTGTCCCATTTTATTAAACAAAATCCTTTGCAATTATTAGCAAATATAACATCTGTAATGTTGATATTGTTACTGACAATGGAGAAGTCAGTCTCAAAGACATAGCTTGAAGAGAGTTGGTAATATTTGATTATAGGATACATTGCTTGTAAGTTTGTTTGTTTACTACTAGTAAAGGAGGTAACACATACTGAATATCAGAGTGGCAAATTCAGTCACCTTAAAGTTTTTATGATATTTAATATCAATTGTGAAAAGAAAAAGCTAAATCCTTACTTATACTACTATTCCAAAGGAGTAATATAACTTATCTTTTTTACCTCTTTTTAATGAATCTGTTCCTTCACTTACCTTGACAGAAGGAAAATAATTGTCTGATTTTACTTATTATTAACAAGCAGGTTGACATATCATGGTTTCTACTTACATTTACTGCTTTAATTTCAGTTCTTTAGGGTGCTTTTTTTTCTCTCGAGTTTATTAATTATAAACCTTATGAAAAACTGATTTTTTTTTTTTTAAGATGAACTGAGAAAGGGTAAAATTATGCATTATATAATTTGTTACAAGAAGTTTAAAGCCAGGGAGAAGATGTGCAAGATGCTTATATGGGGAAGAAAAGGAACATGGATGCTTAACTGGAGAAAATTACAATTTTCACCAATTAACTTTGGACCACTACTTAGGCTACCTAGATGCTGCGTAACGAGGACTCCTAAGCTTTTAAGAATCCAACTAACCAATTTTGATTGGCGAGCAGATTATTTTTTTCAGTCTTCTAAAACAACTTTATAAAACAATTTTTTTAAAAAGGGAACATTCAAGAGCTGGAATCTGGGAAACAAGTAAATTTTTTATTGCTTCAATACATATCATAATTTTACTTTGTAGCAATAGAAAATAGTGAGCAACAGTTGAACAAACAGCATAACCAAAGAGGAGAGGTTCTCTATACATATATTATCTGTTAGTTGCATATTATAATAAAATGAACAAAATCGGTAAAATAGCAACATTTGAATTACTGAAGTTTCTCTTTGTAGATTAAGGCAATTGAAAGTGATGGCCCTGCTTGACATCAGTTTGAGTCATCTCAGCTAATTTTATTTCAGTGGTCAAAAATAGTTTAAAACAATTCCATGTTTTCCTTGAGAAGTCTTTTTTTTCCTTTTGTTGTTGATTTTCCTGCCTCCATGCTCTTGAGAGCTGTTTAATTATTTCCACTGAAATAGTTTATGGCTAACTGTTCTGTTTCAACTTTGCTGAAAAGTGTAGATGCAAAAGTGAAAATTAGTGTCAGTCTAACCTAATTCGAGACACTTCCTTCTTTGAACATGTTCACAGAATTTTCTTACAGTTCAGAAAAATGTTTGGTGATGATTTCTTGAAATTCAATTCAACTCCCTTGAACTGCATTTTCCACAAGAGAATGTAGCTTGATCTTTTAGTAATTTTTAAGAGCAGCTACTTTTGAACTTAATTTTCTGTTAATTTAAACAAATGGAAATTAAAACAAACAAAACCAAAAACTTGTCACCTGAAATATCAAGGAATATTTATTATTTCAATCAATGAATTCAGATTATTTAAATATTTCTGAAGAGTCTTATGTTGTACAATTTTTTTTCCAACCTATAGAAATGTTACCACATTAGAAACAGGAATAGTAAATATTTATTCTGCATCCATGAGTAATTTTACAATGGAAGACTGCTTTCTAGCATTTATTTTCCTGATAAGCTGCTTTTAACAGATTTCTTCAGTGAATTTATTTTCCCCTTAGGAACTGGTAATACCTTAATTCTTCCTTTAGTTGTTCACATGTATGTTTTACTGTCACTAAGGAGGAAAAGCTGTGCTAGGAGTCTCCGTTGTTGGTAAATCTTGGGTTTCGTGTATCCTGAAAAATACAGAAAATTAGTGTCTGCAACTTGTTGATCCTCCCAAAGGAAGGATTTGTGGAGTTGCTAAACAGCTCCTTTTTCCAGCTGTTCCTTTTCAAACCTCTGCTGCTGTTTATCCCTCAGCGAGGCTGCTTGGAACATGTGTTGTGTGATACTGGAAGTGATCAGCACACGGATGAGGTTCACTGCTTTTCTGAAAATAGTGTAGCCGGCAGCAGCAGATTTCTTAAATCCATGCCTTTTCTGGAACAAGGGGCTTGTGGATCTTCTCCACAATGCAAGGTGCAGCTTGACCTCCTGAAATGCTTTGCCTTACTTTTTCTCGCTGAACTTACTTTCAGTCTCTCCTCCAGCATTGTCTATAAGCATGCAAATAATTTTTTAAGTAAGTAATTCCATTAGCTTTGGCAGGATAACTTGAGTATGTAAAACTAGGCATACTTGAGTACTTTATTGAATCAGGGACTAGATTTTTCATAATCTTCTCTTTATTTTTAATCTGAATGAGTGGGTCAGTTTCAGGAACCAGATGTCTTACTTTAAGAGCTCTGCACTTTGTCAGTTGTGATCAGCCCATACTTTTTTTTTTAACCAACATTTATTTTCTTCCAGTCCAGAGAAAATTAGATTCTTGCTTTGTTAACAGCTCTTTTAAAGAAGACATAAGTAATAAACTCACCAAATTAACAATAACTATGTCTCAGCAGCACAGCTTTGAGACGTTGCAAAGTAATTTTAAAATTTCTTTAGAGATAAAGACAACTAATTCTGGGGCTCTTTTTTTGTAGGTGTCTCTTGAACAGTGAGGTTAAGTTACAATAAATGAGCAAGGTATTCAACATGACCTCTATGTTGTGCATTCCAGGGCTTCTGGAATTACTGGAATATTACATCAGGCTGAGTGTTGTATAAAGGATTGAAGAAACTCTTAAGCTGTGAAAGTGAAAGATTCTCAGTGTCCATATTTCCTTGACCAAAGATATGTCTAAATTGTAATTACAGCGAAATGTCCCAAATGGCATTATTTCTGATTATATGCAAGTTTTGTTTATTTTCATAGTTTTCCAGAATTTTTTAGAAGCTTTTATATTAGCTTGCTAGCATTTTGAGGAGATGCAAGTGTATTCTGGTATAAAATACGTTTTCCTTCACTTAGTTTTACGTGCAGTCTATTCAGTGTTAACATTCATAATCCAATGAATCATTTGAGAATATCACAAATCCTAGTAAGACTCTAGCTGTAATATGCGAGTTGGAGAGACCACAGTAAAAAATTAAACATTAATTAGTTTTAATTAAAGATACTTTCTTAAAACCAATTTCAAGAGATAAATACTTCTAAAATAAAAAACTATGTCATCAAGAACTATCATTTTATAACACCTAAGTTTTTGCTTTTTAGTTGTTAAGCGAGTGGCAAAACCCTGGCTTATTATGTGTTAAATTGACAGGGCAAGTTCGAAAAGAAAGAACAAAGAAATGGAAACTTCTGAATACCTACTAGGATTAGTTGGAGCGTATTTTATGAATTCAAATTTGTAAGCAATTCAGTATAAACCGTGATGGTTTTTATATTGTATTAGTTTCTTCACTGAGATACTGTGTTGTACCAGTTCTTAATAAAAACAAAGTTATGGTGGTAATAAACTTAACCAAGTCTCTAATCTTAAAAATACAAATTTTATACAAGTGATGTTCCAAAACCTCATATTGAGTAACCATTAATTGTGTTTACTTCCATTAATGCTTTTGAGTAATATATCACTGTTTCTGTTGTTGCCTGACAAATTCATAATACGTATAGTTTTTCTGTTTACTAATTAATCTTGCTAACTGTTTGTAAAATAGCTTTCTTTCAGTCTTCTGGAAGTGTTGCTGAATTCCAAGTGGCAGTTCAAGTGGCAGAGTACTTCTTAGCCATATCTTGTAAGATTTTTTAGAGGTAGTAGTTTGAATATGCTGATGAAAAGTCCTGTAGCTGCTGCTTAGCATTCTACTTACATATTATCATGCTAGCAAACACAAATTAAATAAATATTGCCGAGCTTTGAACTACATATTGGTAACCTTTGCCATATGTCTATTACTGCTTGTTAAAGTGCTAATATTTTATTTAAAAAGTAGTTTTATTTTTCTTCAGCATTGTAGAGAATTCTGGGTCATGTCTTGTCAGTTACAGGTTTTTCAATATGTAGGTACAGTAACCCATATGTACTTCCTGGAGCAGTAGCCCATCACTGGAAAGATTTCTTCAATTATAAATAAAATAGTCAATTAAATTTGTTCCTTCTCAGTAGAACTAGTTTTACAATTGGACAGCACACTCTCTTTTGCATCTGCCTGAAGTCAAATTAGATGGGAACTATTATTTTACCTTTTTTGTGTCTTCTTTTTATAACATTTCACAGAGTTTCAGGAACAAGTCATAACAGATATTTTTACTAACATATTTCGTTAACTCATAAATTCTCCAGCTTATTGTTATCTCTTTCTTCCTTAACTAGTTATATATATAATAATATATATGAATTTTGTGGAAAAATCTATTTTTCATGCAGCATAGATTCATGAATGAGATTTCTGATTAGAAGAGACAGTTATATAAAGCATATAACCAGGTGGTCATGTACCCCTTTGAAGGTGTGTTCTAAGAAATAGACCTGCTTTTTAACCTAATCTTTCATTCGCTGTTTCTGTAAAGCACCTGAGTGTTTCTTGAGCTTAAAATATTCAATTCCATGTGCTGTCCTTTATGTATCCTTCCAGCGTTTCTGATGTCTGAGAGTCAATGTATCTTTCCATGTGTTTCTTCGTCTTCCTTCTTCAGGTTTGAATACAGTTCTTTCCTATATCTCTAATTCATGCCATTCCTTCCTTTTTCCCTGTCATTTCAGTATGGATTTCTGCTAGATTCTTCTCATTAGATTTGTTTTAAGGAACTGTGATCAATCAATAAATAACAATAAATCACTTCTATAAAACTCCTTTCCCTTTCTGACTGCCTGTCATCAACTCACAAAATGTTCCAAGAGAGATATTCTTGCTTATGTATAAACTGTACAGTTCTTATTTGTATTTGCAATTCTAATAGGCTTGTCATTGTCCTTTTTGTTGCCATTTGGGAGCTTTGTTGAAAGAGTATATTCAGATACTGAATCTCCTGTCTTTAAAATATGCATTTAAGTCCATTACAAGGCAGAAATAAAATAATTTTGGCAGTTTTAGTCCAATCTTTTTATGAATTTCTGTCCCATAATAAAGCATAATTCAGAATACGTGCCCTTTTGTGCTTCAGTTGATTTGTGTCAGGGATACTGCAGGTAAAGGCTGAAGTACATAAAAGCTTGCTCAGTACATCACTACTGATGTGCTTATCACATTAAACTTGTTTTAATGTATTTCTTGAGAACTTTTAAAGTGCAAAAGAAGCATTAAGCTAAACTCTTCATGAGGAGAAATACAATCACAAATCATCCCCTTTTTTGCCATCGTATAAATCCCCAGAACCATGAAAAACAGCGTATTCATTGACCTTTTCTTTGTTTCTTCTATGTATTCCCATTTTTGGACTGGATCCCTAAACTATAACATTAAACTTGGTAGCTTATTTTGGTCCTTACATGGCTTATTACTGACTGCACTGTTTCATATTTGCTCATTTTATTCAGGACTTGTAAGTACAATATATAGATACCTTTTTATAATATCCCACATAGTACTTAAGATAAATTACTAAATCTGCTTTGCCATGCAGTAGTCTTGTTTGAATGCCATCATCTTGGGTAAATGTGAAATAATTAGTCTGTATGGGCAATTCATTTAGTTTTACAGATTTATTAAGCACTTCCACGTAATGAACCAGTTAAGCATGGCTTGTGTTGTCTGAACTCACAAAGCAAAACAGATCAACCTTTTATTTGTTGGTGGCTAATCCTGATGCTTTCATACTGTTGTATTGTACTTACTGTCTTCTAATCATGCAAAGTATAATTATAAATATCAGAAAATGCTGAAGCCAACTGCAGTTGTTAATGTTGAAGACATCAAAGTCTTGGTAACATTAGTATAACAGAGGCAAGTGTCTAGTAATTTACAAAGAGAGAAAATAAATAGCTAAGGGGTAGATGGCATTTTCCAGATCCTTTCTGTAAGAGAAAGTGATTCCCACTCCCACATGTGCTGGTGAGCTGATTATTAAAGGAGGAAGCATTGTAAACAGTGTGACAGAGTAAATTGCATCACTTGTCTTCCCAGTTAAAATATAGAGGAAGGAAATGACACCTGTGCAGAGAACACGCTTTTAATAGCTTCTCTGTTTTATCTCAGGTGGCAGTGTCTAATGGGGGGGGTTCATTCTTGCGTGTATTTAGCTTCTGTACCCCGCTTTTTTTTCAGCCCATCTGATTTACCCCTCTCACTCATGCGGGACAGAGTCCTTGACTTTTCATGAGACAGACATTCTCTCTCTTCTGTTTGAAGTGTGGATTTGCTATTCTTGGGGGCAAAGGGATTGTATTTTTTCCCCTACTACATTCCAAAGGTTGCCAATGCAATTCAGAAATTTCAGCAGCTGTAAAGTAAAAGATTGTTTTATTTTATTCTGTGATACAAACAGCTAAAGACTTTTATAACCATTAGATGCCAAATTATCCTTTTGTTACTCCAAATAGATATATTTATATGACTAAATAGAAATTCAATGTGGATTTTCTCCACATTGAAATCTACTAGGTGACAAATATATTTCTCTGACAAAGGTCCAGTTCAATCAAAAGAAGGATCTAAATGGATGACTGTAGGTGGTTATGAATGTTGTGGTCATTATTAGAGTATTGCTAAGAAGAATAGTGTTAAATGGCTTTCTGGTGGTAAACTTTGTTTTCTAGATATATTTTATTCCTATCATTAAATGAGGTATTTGAAATGCCCTACACTGAGGCTGACAACCTCAGTCTTTCATTAACAAAACTTTCAACTGTTTATTTTCTTGAGGATTTTGGTTTTAATCAGAAGGAAAAATATTCGTATTAGTAGTTCAAGTTGGCAGCTATAATTGTTATTTTAACTTCCTCTGTCTGAGGACAAGTAAAGGGTAACCTGTGACTTAGTAACTCTTTTCCTTTATTTATAATAAAAGGGGTTTATGGTCATTCATGTAAATATGAGGAATATTTTATAATAGAGTGGATCAGAAAATCACAGGTGTGGACTGTATCTTAAATTCATGTTAGTTATTCTAACATTAAGCCATGAAGGAAGGAAGGCCTGCTGTGTGCCATGTGGTTGACTCTTTTCTTCTATCCCACTATAACCAAGCCCATGTCTCTTTAAGGAAGCTACTGATATTTTGGAAGAACTTTTACAAAGCTAATGTTAATAACTGTCTTTTTTGGTTACAAAAAAAGCAACAGAGAAGGAAGGATGTGTTAAGAAAACTACAGCAGATTAAGTAATTGTTGTCTTTTTATAAAATAATTCTGTAACTTGGGCTTGGTTCCTTCCTCTGCCTGAAAGGTATTTCCTCCCTGGGACGGTGCAGTGACTGCACGACTGTAGGGCATTTAGGTGTTTTTAAAGGCTGATTACAGATGCCAGTCCTCTTAATTTCTGTGGGTCACACAGTTCCCTTTTTTGCACTTTTTGCAAGAGGTGGGGGTGTGGGGAAAGAAGGGTTTTTTTGTGTATGCAAGTGGGAGGAGCAGTTCCAGAGATGTTTGGGCAGGTGTCTCTTGTCTCCTGTAAGGATGAGCGGAGCCTGGATGTTCACGGAGAGAGATGAATCTTTATCCCTCTTTCCTGGTGTCAGCACACATGCTACAGCAGAGGTGTGCAGGGGGTTGGCAGACAGCCCCTCTCTGGTTCCTTCCGCTACATGACCACATGCACGGTCACATCGACACCCTGTCACCCCCTCCCACTTCTACTTGAGTGATTTTTTTTTTCCCATTCAGGGGTCTTCTTAGTTTTAATTCTAGCCTGGATTAAGTTCAGGCAGACCCCAGTTCAGATTTTTTGGCCGCTGGGAGTTCCTGAGAACCCCTAGTATACACAGGTCTGGCACCATGCCTGTTCCCTATCCTGTGTGCACATCTGTAGGTGACCTCTGTGGCCTGAGGATCAGCCCTGCCCCTGCCTGGAGAAAGCCAGTGCTTCTCAGATCACAGGAGTTACACATGAAGTCTGATTTAAAGGTGTTGAAAGGCAGGACTGCATCCAATGTTTATGCATTTTAAAGACATTAACTGGATGTCTCAACCTTAAGAAGCTCCACTCCTTGGAGGGCTATGATTTGTCAATAAACAAATCCATGTGTGAAATGCTGCAGCTCCCCTGTGTTCTGGTGAGGTAGGGTAAATCACTGCAGGCTGGCTAAATATTGTTGGGTTTGGAGCACCAGTGTTACTTATGACAGGGGTTTGCTAAAACCCACATAGATTAATTCATCTTGTATTCAGAGTCGAAAAGAATTATCCCTAGATGGGCAGGTACTCAAATTAAGGGTTGGACTTGATGATCTCAGAGTCTTTTCCAACCAGGTTGATTCTATGAAATTACTGTCATCATCGTTGTTGGTAGTAATAGTAGTAGTATATTTAAAGTAAATTCTTACACATTCTCAGTTCAAACTTGCAGTTTCAGAATTGTAGTGGCAACATCACCGCAGTAGTAATGCTTAGTTAAAAAAGGCCCACATGATTGAAGGCAAATGACTGTCAGAAGAAGGAAATAAAAAAAAAAAAGGAAACATACTATTTAGACTACAATAATAGAAATTTAGACTGCAGTATGTGGGTACATTTCTTCAGACTGCTGGAATGGACACGATTTTTTTATTCTGAGATACCACAGCCAAAAATGTGAATAGTTACTTTTTTTTTCCCCCAGAAAAAGAGAAATCCAATTTTTTTTTTGCTGCCCAAGTCACACAGTTTTCTTTTACTTACTCCAGTCTGTATTTTAAAGTACAAATGATGCCAGAGTGAATAGAATATTTTTGTATAATATGAAAACTAATTGTGTCTTTATTAGGAATTATCAGCAGTCAGAGATGTGTATGGTAATCCAGCATGGATTTAAGTGCATGCATCTGTGCCATTCTGTTAGGCTGAATATGAAACAGGTTGCAAATATGTTAATGCATCTAACCATTTTTGGCTGTTACAATGCTGTACAGACATGTGAAAATGAAGTTAGGTCAGAAGTATTATGGTATTAGTAGAACCTGTGAGTTTGTCTGAATGTAGACACATTAGTCATTTGTGGTTTCTTATTCTGTGCACGTTGCATATGAAGAGACTGGGCTTGAAATTACATTACACCTACACTGTCTGTAATAACATTATTTGCATTCTACTTATCAAGGGACTTATTTCAGAAAATATTAATTCAAAGTTGTTCTTGCAAAGTGAGCTGATCATTCTTTGTTTTTAGTTGAAAATTTTCTTTGAAGTGGATCACTTTTCATGAAGTGGGCCATACATGCTTATTTGCATTTTCCCTTAAAATGTATAAATGTAAGCCACCCACAAAAAAATAAACACTAAGTATTAAAAGATATTGCAGCTCTTACTCGAAGTCTTAACAACTACTGTAAACATCCTTTTTACCTTCCATGTTTTTTTTTTTCCTCTCAGATATGCGAAGTTTCCTTTTGCAGGAAGAGGGATAATATCTATCTCATTTCACCCTAGGACCATCCAATATGCTTTTTCCTTTGTACCATTTTCCACAGTATCATGTCCAAATGAACTTTTTGCTTTGAATAGTTTGTTGTTTTATGTTTTTGTCCCTGCCCCAGCCCCTTAAAGAGTAAAAAAATTTTCCTTTCTTCTTGAGTAAAGCTAGAGTAACTCTTTTCTGAGAACTAGCAATGCACAATAAGTCTGATGGTACCCACCACCAGATCAAGTGATGCCCAAACTCATGCCTGGCTGTGATTTTCTAGTGCTTTGTCAGTGATGCTGAGGCTAGTACTCTGGGCAGGGGGGAGGGATGTGGGGGAGCCTATGTACCCATTATTATAATTCTGGCAGGTGTTCAAGTCTCTTCATCTGGCTACCAGAGAGATTGGAGTTTATACAGTGTCTGAGAAATTTATGCTGGAGAAAGTATTGTCAAAATGGAAATATTCTTGCTTGGAATGTCAAAATGGAAACATTCATTATCACGGAAATATCCATGCCCCCAAAAATTGATAGTTCTGATTAGAAAGACTTTAACTAGTTGTTATTGACAGCTGCTTTTTTTTCCTTGTAGTTCTATGTTGTAGAGCAATGTAGAAAGGGGTGGCACAATACTAAAAGGGGTCGTTTTACTGTTTGTTTCCCTTTTATGATTACCGTTAGTATCTTAGCACATAAATCGAGCAGAATTTCATTTGCAAGATGGGCATATGAGTGAGGAAAGACATGGACTATTGTGTGATACACTCTGTAAAACATATGATGTAATTTTCAGTCTTACTCTGTGTCAACTTCATAATTTGCAAAAGCGGGTTTTTTTCCTAGATACATTTTTGAACAAGGCTTTACCGATTCAGCTGTATTTATCTCCAGACTTGACTAAGATACATAGTTTATTCAGATGATACTCAACTACGCCTAGATTTTTGTTACTTTCTTGTACAAGTTACCTTTGTTTTATTTTTTTAAATTAAATGGCAAGAAAAAGAAAATTCTCTGGGAAAGATGATTTCCAAAGTCAGTTTGGTACTTTTGCTTCAAATTCTTAGTTAAGATTCTCACTGGTTTTTGTTTTAGCATGTTGACTGTTTTCTTTAGGAAAAAATAGCTTGCCTCATTGCAATTAACTAGCAAACCTCTATCAACTCTGTAACTGTTGAAAGAAAATTTGAAAGAAAATTTGTGAGAAGTGATGATGCCATGTGCTGAATTAAGAACAGCACCTGTCCCATCTGTATCCAGTCAGCGCCCATAAACTGGTTGCCTCTCAGGGAGATCATCTGAAATCAGTTACCTAGTATTCTACTGGGAGCTGGGGAAGTCGGAAAGGAGCTTGTGGCCTGGCAGCATTTCCTGCAAGAGTACAAAACTTTCTGTTCCAGTACACATAAAGTGCAGTTGCCAGCCCTCTCCTTTGGAGTACAAATGTGTAAACAGTAATCCTCAAAATAGTACTTCTGCTTTTGCTAAGGAGGGTTCTTTTGGTTTTTTCCTCTACTTTCATTTTGTGCTTCTTTGTGTTCTTTTCACTGTGACATATGCGTCTGCAAGTTGAATGTCCTACTCCGATCTCCTTTTATATGTAATGCTTCAAGAATTCAATTTCCAGGTGAAATTTCTTTCGAAGTATGACTTGAAAACACATTTCTTCTTTGTCTTTCATCTTAATGCTTCTTCCTTGCTTTGATGTGTTATTTAATTCTGTAATTTTATTATTTAATATCTGAGATCGTGCTGAAGTATGATTTCTGAGAAGCCCACTGTATAGATATGCACACTGTTTGAAGCTGGTTAGGAATTTTCTGAAAACAAACAACAAATATTTTTTGAAAGTGGAAATCTACTGAGGCTAAACATCTTATTTTAAATACCCAGGTTGAGAGAATTTGGCCAATTTGAAGGTAGGAGTCTGAAAACCTGGCAGTCTCAGGAGATGTGGCTTTATTCAGATAGACAAAAGCAAAGTTTGGAAAATAAAAAAAAGGCACATAATTTTATTATTGAATAGTTAATAATGACAACAAGGAAAAAAAAAAAAGCCAATAGCTCCTTGGTCCTGGTTCCTTAGAAATTTTATTAAACTAATGAGAAATCCACTCATGGTTCTGGTTTTGCAGACATGGGTCCTTCATAACAAATAGCTCAACTGACTCAAAAAGTCTGATTTTGTATGTATAAATCAGCTTTTGCATAAATCAGAAGAGAGAAGTGAACACAGTTAAATACAGATTAGTGTTTGACATTGAGCCTGTACTCCTGAAAGCATCATTTGCCTGATCCCTCTGGGATCAATGGTTAATACCATCCTAAAGCAGTGGCAAAAAATTTAGTCCTAAAATTCTCCAAACTACAACAAGGTCTCCAGAAGGAGTTACAGCTGGCTGAATTTCATTCTTACAATTTCTGTATATCAGAATAGATTGGTGTTCATTGTGAATGGGTCCCTTTATTCTGAAAAGTGCCAGTAAATGGTAATTTTGCTATGTATCTTATTTATGCTGGATATCTGCTGCCTTGATTATATCTTAAACATCAGGACTAAAGAGAAAAGTGATTCACAATACCTGCTTAGAACATATTTATAGTAACTGACGGCTGACTTTTTCAAAGGCAGGTGGTAAAAATACTGTTGTTATGGTCCTCCCTGAGAGACGAATTTTCTGCAGCACTCATGGTACATCTACACACACAGTGTTCTGCCAAGTGAAAATAATTGAGTTAACTTTGAATAAGCAGTCTAGTCATGTCAGATGTGTGTTCTGCTCAAGTTAAATGCTGCTTCTCAGCAGCGTTAATTGAAGTGTTGCACTAATATTAACTAAACTGCCTTGTTCACAGTAGTGACCTTGCACTTTTGATTCAGCACAGTTTCAGTGAATTTAGACCTTTGAATGTCTGTACAGTTCAGGATATTTTCTAGTTACCATTCTGTGAGAAATAATTAAGCATTCAAAATTATGTTCTCTGAATTTTTTATATCATTGAGAGCATGCACATATACGTGAGTAGGTTTTTGAAAGATGCAACAGTATTGCATACCTGAAAGTAAAACAAACAAGCAAAAACTCGTTAGTAATTATCCCTTTCCTGGTTTCCTTCTTTTGTTTTTCTTGCTATCTACTTTAAATCCTACTTTAAAATATATCTTTTTGGCCAGTATGAGAAACAGCTGAGGGGCTGTGAGTCAAATGAGGTTTCTTCATCTGATGGAGCTAACAAGAGAAATCAAATATATATTTCTACATGCTACATCTTCTAGGAAATGTGTTATTATATATTTGACTGGATAAAGGTACAATATTTTTGACATTATGTGGAATTTTTAGTATATTGTGTTAATCCTGGATTTATGATCTCGAACCTGAGCAAAGAGACCAAAGACTAAACCCATCCTTCTCTAGAAGATCTACAGAATTGTTTTATGTGACTTTGGGCCAACTTCCTTATAAAAGTAGGCTAAGAAGTTGAGAATTTTTTTTTTCCTTTTCAGTTCTATATTTGTTTTCATGTTTGAGTAATTTGCTATAGCTGTAAATATTTCTGTATGGATGCAAAATCAATTCTTTCAAAATTCTTACTCATGATTTAGGTTTAATCAGATTTGCCCATTTTTCCTTTCTCTCTTTTTTTTTTTTTTTTCTTTTTTTTTTTTTTTTTTTAATTTGCATTTAATTTTAGCCCATAACAATTATAAAAGTCACAATAAAGTTCCAAATGGCAGGATTTTATGTGGTGGTACAGCTGAGGACTTACCTACTTGATAATCTGCTGTTAAATTAGTGAAAAAGATTCCTACTTAACTAAGCCATGTGTTAATGCCATGAAGTGGCATCCTATACATGGCAATTAGCTGCAACCGTTGGTCCCTTACAACTGGTATGTGGTTGAGACAGTGTAGGTTGTCTTGTCGTGCATGGTGGAAATGCGATTAGGTGCCATGATGAACTTCATGTGTTGTGAAATTGCAGGGTCAGAGAATGCTTGTTCTCAGAATTTCCTTCTCTGTCATGGTCCAAAGTTGTTCAGAGACAGCCTCTTTGGAGAAGCAGAGGAAACCTGCTGATATATTACAAAATTGTAGTGAGCAAAGGACACCCTCTGAACGTGGTGCACAACCATAGGTTATGTGAACTGGAGTTAGCAAAAAGATATTTTAGGTGTCTTCAATATACCGAGGAGTGAGCAAGAGCCACTCTATTCTAGCTTGACAACAACTAGAAGTAAAAGAGAGAGTTAAGGCAACATAATTGTTTTCCTAAAAGTATTAATCACACTCATGCTCATACCAAAGAATCCCTCAACCTACAGGTTGTCTTAAAGAAACATTGATGACTGTCGTGCTGTGTGTGTAGGGGTGCAGTAACAGTACTTGGTGTTCATCCTCTGGGAAGATACATGGTAAAGACACTAATAGCTTAAGCCAAGCTATAAAAATGGTGGTAGATCACAAGTTTCTCTTTCCAAATGCTGTATTATGAGCACACTAATTTATGGCATGTAGCGTTATCTAATGGCTCTGCTCATAAATGCAAGTCTTTATTACAGTTTCAGTACCTTCATCATTTTAGACACTAGCTTCTGCCTCTCTTTGATGAAGCCAGATAATTTGAATTATATCATTAACAGGGGAAAATGTTTTCGTGGCAAAAGCTCATGCTGATCAGCATCTTTTATATCACTCTTCTACTTTACTGCTGTTCTGGATGACATTTCTGTATGTATTTCTGCTGAATCTCCCTAACTTTTTACCTTTGTAATAGCTTACCACTCAATTAAGCTAGCTTGCTGAGTATAAAAAGAATGAGGAATGATGGATGGTATCTATATGTAAGTTAAAACTATTTTTTGTCATAACACATTAAAGCAGATTCTTAAGTTCATGTTAAGAGTAAGGGCAGTGTGGATGGGAAGGGCTGTGGAAATTGGGTTGGCTTACACTATGGAATGAAATTATCCTTCAGAGAAGAACAATTCCTGTAAAGACTACCATTTTGGGCAATTTTGGTGTGGGTTTTTTTTTCTGTTATTTATTTCTTTTGGACGGTGAAGGGAAAATTTTAAAAATATTTTCATTTACTGAAGATGCATGTATTTATTATTAAAAGGTCTAAAGCTGCTGAAATACTCAACTTAATGAGGAGAAAGTGATGTTTAAAGCAGGCTTGGCATTCCCCAGTGGATGTACTTGAGTTCACATCACCTTCTTGAGTTCAGTTCTGGTGAAGTTAACTTTAGCTTTAGTGTTGCCTTTATCAAAATTTTCTTTTGAAGAGGTGCTCCCACACTGGCTGAGCTCTTGCTGTATTGATCAAGGGAAGGTCTGTGTGACAGAGATACTTGATCTCTAAACCTATTCAAAATCAAAAAGTTCTAGTTGGCTGTCTTTTTGTTTTTGTTTGGTTTTGTTTAATATATAGTAATTAATATTTATCAGATAAATGAAAGAGAAGTTCTCTTGTGAAAGGTTCTTCAATTACTGTGACATGGTGGACAGCAGGATCTGTGTTATAAGCCCACCTGAGAGACAATTAAGAATCATAAGATGGTGATAAAATTTTTTAATGAGAAGAAAAGGAAAAACAGGAAAAAATATTGTTTGTAATACTTCTATCAATTTGCCTAAAGAAACACTACTTCTTTATTCCTACATAACTACTTTTAAGAGGCTCTTCTGTGTTTAAAATAACATTTATTTTTAAAAGAATGTTAAGTATTAAACTTTGTAAACATGTGGCATATTTTCCATCTTCTTGATACAGTAAAATACTGCAGTAATACTGGTTAGTGTTTAGCCTTTACTGTGCTTGAATTAATATAGCTACTTTGAAAGGCTTGATTATCCTTTCTTCCAAATGGCAATTCAGATAAAGATTGTTCATAAATCTTAAAGTGTCCTGAGTAGTAGAAGGATGGCATTTGTTCATGTGCCAGGAAAATTAAGCATAATAATATCTAAGAATCGACCCCATATATTCAGTTAAATCCATTCTTTATGGAATTTAAACTGTAAAGCTTCTAGAAGACCTATATACCAAAATAAGACAGTCCTTAAAGTGTCAGAGAATGAACACAGATCATTAAGTCAGAGATGTAACTGTTGTGGAGATTTACAGAAGAGTGCTTTGTTCTGGTTAATAAAGTGTTAAGTTGAGCACTAGTTGCAATGTTACCAGTTCTATGAAACAGCAATTTTAGCAGGTTGACAAAGCTGAAAATATGTAGTCAAGTTAAAGTTAAGTAAAAACAAGTTCAAAGGATGGGGCAAACTCATCCACATGCAACTTTGATGTTTGATACTATTTTCTTGTGGGAGTGTTCAAAGCCAGTAGCCTTGGGACTGACTTGCTTAAGCCTCAGTCTGTCAGCTCTGCTTTTAATTTTTTTCCCCTCAAGGAACAACATTTTGGCTTTGAAAAATAAGTTGACTTAAAAGAATTGGTGTGTTTAAAAAGATGTTTAGTAACTAGCAAGTTTGCTGAGAATCAAGGCAGCTCTAAGGAGCCCAGGTATCTTAGAAATCTGGCTGATTAGGTGGATTGACCAATAGTAATTTTTAGATGCTGTGCTTCATTGATAGTGGGCAGATTCCTTGTTTACATAATTCTATATTGATAAAATCTAGTAAAAGGTAAAGAGCTAAAACCTATCTTTATCCAGGTGATATATGTGAAATTATATTATTTTTATATGAATAAAATAAAAGTTGAATTGCTAATTGTCATTGAGACACGTGCTTGTGGGCCCCTGCCTTTCCCTGTTCCCCACAAATACAGTCATGCAGCAGGATCTGTGTAATGGTATTTTCAGTTTTTCTCCTGTGCTCAGGGAGGTGGTTACAGTTTAAAGGCAATGAACATAGTTCCACACATCTAGCTCTTCTTCAGATGTAACTAAAAGAAAATAAATAATGAAGCTCTAGGTAAAATCTAGGTTAACTCTAGCTAAACTGGTTTTAAAAAATAAAAGGACATCTCTTGATGCTTCCATGGTTTTAGCTTTTGTCTTTCATTTTGTTGTGCTTCAGTATTTCACTCCTTTTATCCATCACTGGTTGCATATGCAGTAGTGTTTTTCTGATTAGTGGTGTGGTTAAAATGCAAAGCCCCTATGGATCCCTACTTATTGCCTACTTACTGCATGTTGTTTCATTACCTGGTTTTGACAACCATGAACTGGCTTCTTCTCAGAAGAAATTAAACCAGAAATCCTATTTCAGATACACACCAGTGGAATACCTCCTGATCTGTTTTCTACACAGGGTGATTACATGATTTCAATTATAAAGTTGGTTGAAATCCTAAATCATTTTTAAGGCAGGTAAAACAGAAAACATAGAGCCTTGTGCTTCATATTTTCTTTTTCCCCGTCTTGGTAGTTTACTTTAATATTTAAATGAATTGGGTTTTTTTTCCTGTTTGGCAATTTTATCTTTGGATTCTTACACTTTCCTACTGCTAAGTTTTGAGGTAATGCCTCTATGTCAAAAGCAAGTCTAAAGAAAATAAGGTCCAGACAACTTCTAATTTTGAATTTTTTTTATTTTGTGAAGTCTATCTATAGTTAGTGGGTTGTTTAAAGCAATTCTAAAGGAAAATTATTTTTTTTTCTGTCTGTGTATTTTGAAAATTGGAAGTGAAACTTTCAGTTTTTACCGGTTCAGAAACTACACACGTATTTACTTTTCTATTAGTATTTGATTAGTTAGAAAGCATATGTAAGCTTTAAAATTAATTGATAGGTTGATTGTAGAAATAAAACGATAACACAGGCATAAAAGAAATCCTTTAAGAAAATACAAAGAGCCTTTCTCATTTGATTTATGAAAGGAACTGAAATGTGCTGCAGTATTATCCTTAACACTTTATCTAATTGGCAGTTAATGTAAGCTTATTTAAGAAAGTGCAGGGAAGAAACAGAAGGGTTAGGCTACCGTTAAGGGAGGACGTGAATGCCAAGCATGGTGGATAAGAAATGAATCAGCAATTTGCCATTTAAAGTCAGATGGCTGGGGTGATCTACCGCTTGGAGCTGCCGTTTGGTGTTGTAAGGGATTATTGCTAGAGCTTGTTGAAAACCAAAAATACTGCTTTTAAGAAAGCACTTTCAAATCTATGGTTTTGTTCCAACAAGGCATTCCAACAAGGCAACAAACAAAGAAAAGTCTCCATTTTGACTTGATAAAAGAGTAGAAGGATGCACTTACTCGTTTCTTCTCCTCCTCTTCATTTGTGCAGTGTGGGTGCAGGGTGCTGATTGGGATGCCCAGCTTCAGTGAAGTCCTTTTTCTGGGTTTGGTGTGGCAGCTCACTCACTTCCCTGTTTTGTGAGTCTGTGTCCTTGATCTTTTGAGAAACATTTTTCATGGTAATATGAACACAGGGATGCTTTCCAGTGAAGAATGTAAGAGTTTGAAAATTTCATCTTAGCTTTAGTGTATTAAGTCATGTGCTTCCTGTCCCGGACTGTGTTATGGTTGTGTAGTTGATTGTGGCTTACGTGAACTACAGACATCAGAGTCTCCTCGAAGTTCCTAACAGACAAATGTGTACATCAGGAAGAGAAAATGTCACTATAAAGATGATGCTGCTGGGATTTACTGGACATGTTTGCTTGTTTGTTTTTTTGTTTGGGGTTTTTGGTTTTTTGGACTTATACCTCTTTTCATCTTCTCTTCTATCCCTTGCTGCACTTTGGGCTGAAGAAGCAGTTAGAAACCTTCCACAGTTACCAAACCTGAAGTGGGCATGGCTTTACACGTTTGGCAGACTGAGCTGGTCTGCTAGTATAAAGCAAGCAAATGCAAGTGCATTTTGAGATGATGTGCATATCTAAAAGTAAAATAAAACCAGGTTTTCCAAATAGATTGCAACTGTGTGTTTGACAGGCAATGTTATATTTAAAGAAATAAGTCACAGTTTGTTTGAGGAGGAGATGGCAAACATCCATACTGTTTCTTTAGAAAAGACATCTAATGTAAGGGTCACCATGTCATCAGAGCAGGTTATGCAGCACCACTTTTCATGTGTTATGCTTCAGTTGCTGTAAACTGACAGTGAAATGTCGCTGTAAACTGACAGTGAAATATCACTGTCAAGAAGTCATTCCAGTTCCAACCCATCTGCTCTCTGTTGAGTGGTGGAATTTTCTAGCACGTGGCTAAGTTTTGGGCAATGGCTAATTTAATCACTTTTGCTTTTAGGGCTTTTACCTGTTGTGGCTTATGTCAGGAGGGAAACAGCACCCTTTATTTCATTATGCATTGCATGCTTGTCTCTCTTTGCTTTGCAAATATTTTTAAGCTATCTTTGCTTATGTCTCTAAGACTGATATCTTCCCTGAGTTAATTATAATTGGCTGCTTTTTGTCTGCAGCTTGCTGGTTCTATTTTTCCCATTATAGACATGGTATCAATGTGCTTTACTAAATGTTTTTCTTGACAATATCCCATCTGTATGGCCAGGGGCCAGGTGGCCAGGGGCACCACGTGGCTATCACTAAAGCAGTCCTCTGCTCAGGCTTCTTATGTGGCTTCTTCTGCTCACCTCGTCAGGTGGTGTCTCCACTTTTCTTTCAAAGTAGACATACTGTGAGTCTTTGTTAATACCAGAGACATAGACTTATGCTGTAGGACCTGGGAGAAGTTGTTAGCTTTTGGGTCCATGCATTACTTTGTATCATCTATCTTCATGCACCTGTCCTTCTCTTCTTTGTAAGTGATCAGGCCTAAAGACAAGGAAAAAGCTTTCTGAGCTGTCCCCTCTCTGGGGGGCTAGTTATGATGGTGGGGAGGACTTGCAGATCTGGGATGACCAAGACTGACAGGGCTTCCTGAATGGCCATGGGCAGGTACTCATCCTGAGGAAGACACTACGAAACAAATGATCCCTCTTTGGATGTTTTTTTGGTGCTGGGTGCCTTGCCGTTGCCTGAAGCAGGGCTCACCCCACAACCTGCTGCTCCAGTACCACAGTGCATATTCCCAAGGGCCAATGTAAGCCTGGAATGAAATGCATGTTGAAGTTCCAGGGTAAGCTCTTACCTATGGGGAGAGAATGTATCCGGTGCACTTATTTGAATACTTGGTTTGGGCATGACTGACATGTAGGGTTTTGTTCTCCTATCAATACCGCCACTAATAATAGTCCTGTTATACTCTTAACATTTACCACTGTCCTTCTGAATCAAAACCTAAATGTACCAATTCTGAGCTATACAGTAACAGTGTCATATCTGAGGGGTTCTGCTTTACGTGTAAGCTGCACAGTGTGTTTTGACAGTGTTCTTTATTTAGTCTTGTGATTACTCCATGCCTCAGTGACATATACTGTAACAAGAAAATACAAAGTATGGAAGAATTTAAAAAAGAGTTGCTGTAGTCCTGGTGATAGGCACCATAGTGAAAAAAAAAGCTCTTTGCATCCCTACCTCTGCCACAAGTTGGTAAGGTGTTTTTCAAGGAAGTTAATTAGTATCTCTTCCTCATTCCCTACCTGAGATTCACTCCTGAAGATTTACAGGAAGTACAGTGTAATTTATGGGTCTCTTCTAAAGATAACCCTGCTTTCCAACTTCAGGCTATAACTTATAGGGAACAAATAATTTTTGTTCTATGTAATATTGACAGTGTCTCATAATTGAATGGTTAGAGGTTCAAAGAACAAGTTTTGGTGATTGTAGTGTAATTTGATTTATGCCTTTCAGTAGAGTAATAGATACGAAATGCAGCTTTAAACAGTGAAAATACTGAAAGCATCATCTGTTCTCCTGTGCTTGTAAGGCAGAAAAAGCTTGTGTTGTGTACTGCCAATGACTGCACATCAAACATTATTGCTGTGTGGAATTTGTTGCATATGAGAAACACCCTTAGGTTTTCATTTTCCTTTGATAGTTGGGAGTCATTCTTCTTTTTTAATAAGAATTTTTAAAAAATAATTCTGGAATGTCACATCACTTCTACTGACAGCAATCTGGAGGAATATACGTGCCTTGGAACACCTCTCTGCCTTGGTGGGCAGTGACACATTCACTGGAGAAGCTTTTTTGCAAACATTGTTTTTGATTGCAAAATAAGTACTTTACTCTTAGTTTTAGTCTTTGAATTCTTGACTGTGACTTCAGCTCCTCCAATATAAATCACCGTAGTTATGCAAAGGCACCTGGAGGCACTGTAAGTTACTGCACTGGAATGGAGCAGAACAGTTTTATATTTTCCTGTTTTTCTGTTGCTGGAGCTGAGATGTTTTCCCTGTGAATTTCTAACAAAACATGGAAAGTTAAAGGTGATTGTATGTATATGTAAATGCTTCAGGTAGCTCTAACAGGCATTTGTATTTCTGAGATAAAAGTACTGGTTACCTTCACTCTCTCCCTTTGCCCATTTTTTTTCGTTTGTTTCCTTCATTTTTTCTGCTATCCTAAACCAAGTTTATTCCAGTTGGACATCAAAGTAATAAAGCAGAAATGAATCATCCACGCATCTGATGAGATAAAGACATCTTAACATGAAGTTTTATTTTAATTGCCTTTTATGGGACACAAGGGAATTCTAAATAGCCAAATGAGCTTTCTGTAAGTATCAGTGATTAGTAAAACTGGCTATTCCCAGAAAATGACAAACCACAGAAAACTTGCATTTTTACAATAGAAAAAGGAAAATGACAGAAATTAATTATCATTTTTCGTATTATTTGACTACATGCCAAAACATTTTAAGTGCTTCAGAATTGCTCAACACATTTGCAGCAGGAAGCAATAATAAAAATTTAAAAATATTAATTTAAATTTTTTCTTTTTCTGAAGCAAAAATACATGTTTAAAAAAACGTGAATCTCTTTTGGGGAGACTTGATTAATTTGAATCTAGGTGCAACTTGATTAAACTGGGTTCTTGATATAATTTCTTTAACCTGAATCCTCTTTAAAGGTGGAGTGTGAAGTGGTTAAGAGACTTTCTCAAGGCCTTGGAGGAATGGTATGTTGAAGCAAGGACTGGATCATCTTCCTGGTGAAAGTCAGGCTGATACCATAATTACAACAGCATCTGCTGACACTGCTGTCTTTGAAAGCAGATCTCTTCCTGACACTCTCCTAGGATAAACAGATGACTCCAAGGACGTGTCATGTTCAGATTTAATTTAGGTATCTCTAGCCAAGCAATGAACTGAAAAATGAATAAGTTACCTGTGAGATGTTAGCAGATTTCATAGAAAATGGTACAGATACGGCTGTACAGCTGGCATGAGCTGAAGTCTTCTGTACAAGAAAAATGGAGAGGGACTTTTTAACAGGGTCTGTGGCAATAGGACAAGGAGTAATGGAAGGGGGTCAGTTTAGATTAGATATAAGGAAAAGTTTGGGGTTTTTTTAATGATGAAAAGCTAAAATGGGTTTCCCAGAGAGGTGGTGGATGCCCTATTCCTGGAAACATTCAGGGTCGGGATGTATAGGGCTCTGAGCAACCTGGTCTAGTTGAATATGTCCCTGCTTATTGTATGGGGGTTGGACTCGATGACCTCTGAAGGTCCCTTCCAGCCCAAACTATTCTATGACTGTCTTTTAAGCAAGAAAGACTTTAAAAGCTCTACAATGGAGAAGATTTGACATTGTTCACTCAGGCCCAAAAATATAGAGCAATGCTCAATATCGAGCTGAAAATATGAGAAACAGACTCTCTTAAGACACTATTCTTTCTGTCTGAAACCATGTCTTACATTTGTTTCTTTTCTGTCTGACCCTTTTCTTTACCCTTTTCCATGTATGACGTCCATGTGTACCCGCTCCTGTTTTCTGTCTGCCTGTGTCCTCTTCAGAGCCATCATTTCAGAGAAAAGAAATGTACAAACCATTTATTCATTCATTCATCCATCCCTTTCCTGCCTCTTCATTGTTCGCAAAATGAGCAGAAAGCTATTTGTGCCTGGTGACTCATCATCAGATTTTACGAGGGGATTATGCTGAACCTCACTGATTCACACACTCTTGGCTTTGTCGGAGGTCAATGTCTTGGCAACGTTCCCCTGTAAATACCATACAAGTACCGAGCTGTTGATCTCAAGAGCTTTAAGTTGTTTCTGCCTTTCCTGGTGGTGGCTGTGCTTCCTGTTCACATCAATTGCCAATAGGGGGACAAGGCGACAAATTCTGTCTCTTTATTGAACAGAGAAATTTAACATTCAGTTCATGTGTGGGTACCTGCTCAGCAGCAGCCGCTTCCCCTCCCTTCCACACTGGCACGTGCTCTGATTTCTGCTTTCCTTAATTCAAAGAGCTGTTGTGATGAGCACCCAAGATCTGATGAGATATTGTTCATATCCTTTCACTTTGTAGTTTTACCTCCCCTCTTACCACAAGAATGCTTCCTGCCCCTTTTTATCTGTCCTTGCTCTATATCTTGCTATTCTTCAGGGTGCTAATCTTTAAGGTGTTTTAGCTTAAGGAGGTGTCAATTCTTTGAAACCAGGGAGATTCCCATGAATTTAAGAGTTAGGCAGCAGATTCCAGCTGGGGATTTGCTATTTACTTGTTCATATTTCTCTAAGACTTTCTGCATATTTATGGGCGCACACATGATGCAGCTGTATTAAGATGTGTATTCAGTGGCATTTGGGAAGGTCCAAGAGGCAGTCCTGCAAGCAGTATCGCAACTGTGTCATTAACTTTGCTTTCCTAAACCCTGCCAATGGCATATTACTTAATTTCTTGCAGAATGAGCCACTATACACGTTGTACACAAGACCATGAAAAGGTCAACTGAAGGCTTACCAATAGTGAAAACCAACAAATGTCCCATAGAGGCAAGTTTTAAGATGTCCTTCTTTGTGTTGTTGTAGTTTTCTGATTTTTAAAAATTTAATTTGCTCTGAAAACCTTGGAATATTAAGGTAGAAGAAAGAGACAAAAGAAACTTTCCAGATGTGAATACAGGTTTTTACCATCTGACACCCCCTGTCAGTCCTACTCATTCCCCTGTGTTTCTCTGCTCCTGCAGGACATTTGCTTGAGCCCTTCTGTGTCTACTGGCACACGCAGTTTTAGGCAGAGCTCAGTGTAGACTTAGACCTTCGTCTTTCTCAGTATTTAAAATCCAGTCAATAAAATCTCTGTGCACAGGCAAATAGTAACAAACAGACCATTCTTCTTCACAGCAGTGGGGTTGTTCCTTTTTGACATGTTTTCTTACATAATAAAAATGTGATTTCTCAGCTCTATTGCATGCCTTTCTCAATTTATAGTAATTTACCCATTACTAGAATATTGTTCTTACCTTTTGCTACTAAAAAGCATATTTTTCTCCCCAGTATAGGGATATTCAATTAGATCTGGAATCTGAAACAGTTAATTCCATAAGCAAAAAAACAACTAAGCTTTATTTGTTGTTACTTTGTTTTCCGTCTGATGTTGCTTACGTTTTTCCATCATCCTCACTCTGGATGGACTCTATTCAGAAAGGACAGTGCTGTAACAGGTCAGCAGATGGTCCTGGTGCCAGCAGATGGAATGGCTGAAAGGCAAACCAGATTAAGATTGTTTCTTGCCTGTTTTTTCTAGGCATTCTTTCCTTACTGCTGTCTGTTTCCACTATGTCTTCATCCTGAAACTTGCAGAAACCTCACAACTCAGAGACTACAGTTTTCACTGAGATCCAAGGAAAAAAAGTCAAACAACCTTGTAATGAGGATGATTTTTCATTTTGTATTGATGTGATGTTATTGTAGCTGATGTAACAAAAAATTGTTTAATCTGACATTAGAAATTCTCATTCAGGTGAACACAGGGGAGTGTCTGAGATGCAAGGTTTGCTGATGGTGTAAACTTATTTGGGATAGGGAGGGAAACTGAAAGGATTGCAGAGAGATTTTAGGAGCTGGAGATAATATCTACATAGAAGCCACATGTGGCTCAGTAATTCTGTCAAATGTCTGGAGGTGGGGAAATAGGTGGGGTATACTTGGGGATCACTTATGTTACTGCCTGGGCATTTACTTTTGGCCACTGTTGGAACTGACAGTCTGAGCTCATTGGATTCCTTTCAGAGGCAGTGCAGTCCTCCTGTGTTCCTATAAGCTTCTGTAAAAGTAAAGTGTTTAAAAAAGCCAGTAAAGCTGTTTTAAGCAGGACAAAGAACTAAGCAAATGTAAAACATGAAAGGAAATAAAAACACACAAGTTGCCCATGCATAAATTGTACTTGGGAAGAAATAACTATAATATGGACAATTTATGGATATATTTCTTATTAGGAAGTCTTCACCTGTCTCACTTTGGTGGCTTACACTTATAGAGAAATATGGTAGCATCTTTGTGAGAAATGTTTTCAGGTCACAGGGCAGGAAAATCTTTAGTTTGGCTGGAGGTACAAAGTGAGCTTCAGCGCAAATTCCACAAGATGAGATTAAAATCATACATTTACAATTGCCGTCTGTTGGAAACCTTTGTAGAAACAAACTCTGTTACAAAAATGGTTTGTTTTTCCTGGAAAGAGATGGTCATTAATGTTTGGCTTATCATGATCACCATCTAAACTATAAACACAGTTCCCAGTCACCAGAGTATGTGAGGAATTGCTGGTTAATTCCACTTGAAGTGAAAATTTAGTTTTAGATCTTGCCCCATCAGAACTGTCATGTGCTGCCACAGATACAGGTGTAGATAGTATTGATCTTTATTGATTTTATTGGAATATATTGAAATGCAACTCCACATAGGTAATCCTTTATTCTCCTTCTCTCCCCAAGATGCTTTGCATGTAGAAGCCAGTCTTGGAAGTAACTCTCCAGTTGTTATGGTTTTGGCATGTACTTCCTCTTCAGTTTGTTCAGGATTGTTGAACACCTCATTGTTTTCATTAATTCATAAGTGATTTGCTTTAAAAGCAAATTTTTTTTTTTGAAAGGATTACGTAGCCTTCAGCTCCTCCGTTTCTGTGTGGAATTGGTGCCTTGTTTGATGTAGTTATCGGTGACAAAAAACTTACCATCTCAAATTAGGCTTTTTCTTACACAGATGACTCCTTGTGGTTTTTTGTAATTACAGCTTACTTATCCCTTCTGAGGCAGCAGTTGTATCAGTTGGACTCATTTACTTTACTTACCCCTCATATACTTCCATTTGCCTCATTTTGAACTACAGATTTTAAAACTAAAACTCTCTACTAAAGCCATGATCACTGCCAGTAAAGAGTATTAAGCCTACACTTAAATTTATTTTACTATAATGTAATCATAGAAACATAGAATCATCTGGATTGGAAAGGACCTCTGAGGTCATCAAGTCCAACCCTTGATCCACTACCACCACGTGGTTACTAGACCATGGCTCTGAGTGCCACGTCCATCTACCTTTCCTCTCACATTTACAGTTTAGGCCAGTAGGATTTGGATGGACAAAACATAAGATTTGAACTCAGTCAGTGCTGTCATTTTCTTCCATCTAGGCATTGCACATTTTGGTTGAAAGCTTTAATGTGATATGTCTACTATTTTTAATATCTGAAATGTGCTATGGAACTTGAATTTTGATACCATAGTAATGAATGTTTTGTGAGTGCCTAAAAGATTTATAGGAATTTCATATGTATCTTTCTACTTACTTGCAGTGGGGAATAGGGTAAATTTGATACTCTTCTTCTATATGGTGTTATTTTTGCATTATTGGTGTACTGTATGGAATGCTGTAATCATATTTGAAATCCTGATTTCCAGCAGTTTATGTGACTTTTTTTTTTTTGGAATCAAATTGCGAAATGAATGGACACAAAGTACAATAGGCTTTTTGTGAAGAAAGTCTAGAAAGAGCATTATCCTTTTATTAGAAACAACAGTGATAGCAAAACACTGATACAAATGAAACACTTCAGACAATTTTAGTTACCAGGGCTTTTTTAACAAGGACTCCTTGGTTTTTTGAAGGCAAAACTAACAAAACACAAATCTAAATAAAAAACATGTCCCCTCATCCTTATGCTCGGGAAAAAACTCATCAACTTTTTTAGTGTGTTCAAAACAGACTAGTTTTTGAAAATCCTTTAATACTTAAAAAAAACCTAAAAATCTTTGAACTGATAAAACAATATGGTTAATCATCTTCTGTGTGAAAAAGATGTCTCTTAAGAAATAAAAAGAAAAATTCCAAGATTTTTGTAAAGTTGCAAGTTCCAGAACTCCACATACTCTGCAATGTGCCTGAATGAAACTGAAATCTCTTTTTACATGTAATCTGATTTAAAAAAAATAAAAGAGAGACAATAAATAGATTGTAATTGTTAAATGAAATAAATTATACACTTTCTAGTATTCTACCTGAGTAAAACAGTCATAGCTGCTTTTCTTTATCACCCATTTGATACCAGTTGCAATACAGGATCACAGCTTTTTAGCCTTGTACGATTTTTTTAAGTGCACAATTCTGTTATTTTGTATAAAGTAACAGTTATAAAGTTGCATGGTTCTGTGAGTAGTATGAGATAATGATCATGAGTAATAAGGGATAAATTGTGACCAAAGAAGAGCAATGTGCTTTCATGAAAGCATCTTTCTTTGCTGATGTTGTATTGAATTATTCTGGGGGGGGGTTATTACAGGATTTTGATTTAGAAAAAAAAAACAGTAACCTGCCTTTTAAGCATTTACCAGCCTTGAAAACATTCTTCTCTCTGATGAATTAATTGTTAAGTGACAGCAAGTGTTGGATGTTTATGTTCTCCTCCTTCAACAGTTGCCTATTTCAGAGGGCTGGATGTACTGGAGTTTCCTCCAAGTATAATTTTGCAGTTACTAAAACTTTCTTTCTGGGTCCTTGAAAGCAGAAAAAGTCCATTGCCATAGAAACCTATAGCCTGATTGGCTGAATTAGCAAAGTTATATCCACTGAGAAGAGAGGTTTTATTTTCACTGTAGAAATATTGCTGTCTCTTGTGCACAAGCATTTGTATCTCTTCCATCTACTGAAAAGGTAGAGGATAAAGAGTAGTTTCAGAGGAAGGTGTTCTACTGGAGTCTATCAAGACTGAAAACTATGATTTCTCTTTCCATTTGTGTTTCCACTTTCTATTCTAATGGAACAAAACAAAAATGATGTGTTTCTTCTACCTAAAGTTTATGAAGCGCTTATCCCTCCATATTATAGCATGTTCTTGTTTGCCTTTTGGGAAGCTTTTTTAAAGGTCTGAAGGTTAGCCTTTAGGTCACAGCTTTTATAAGTTTAGCATAAGCCTTTAATCTCTCTTAAATGATTTTTATGTGTAACTTATTCTCACAATTATTACTAATAAAGCTACCACAAAGCAGGGAACAGTGAGTTCTTGTAGTATAAGAATTCTTTATCTTGTTTGTTTAGATCATATTACCAGAAAAAAATATTCTCTGTCTCTTATTTACCCAAAAAAAGGCCTTCCTAGGCAATATAACAGAGCAAGAATGATGCAGAAAAAGAATATTCAGATTTCGCTAATAACATCTTCGTCAGAAAAGAAGGGGTTTTTTTAGTGAAAATGATAATAATTTTTTTCCTTTCTTTTTTTTTTTTTTTTTAATTGGGTTTTATCACCCATATAAAAATCAGTAATATAACGTGGCTATCTGGGGTTTGTACTATATGTTCTTATGCCTTAATAACAGAAGATATCTGCTGAACCAATTTGCTGAGGAATTTAAAGAGCTGCATATATTGTGGACTGATGGTTATTCTCTGCTACCTCCAAGCCTTTTGAATGTTGAAAGCTTTTGTGGCAATGACAGTGGGACATACATACAGTCTAAGGCTGTCTACATGGTAAAGGGAATCCAGGATAAAATTTTTACTTCATTTTTGGATACCATCTAAGTCTTTTTGCATACAGCTGACCTTAGAACCTCTCTTCTTGGAGCAGGCTGCCCTTTGTGCTATAGGTGGGTACTAGTGCCAATAACCAGATTTTTATTATTTTTTTAAATGCATGTTGCTAGATGCATTTTTAATTAGCTGTGCTTCAAATGCAGCTTCATTCCATATTTATTTTTTTTTTTTTCATTTTTGGAAAATCACATTTTAATGGAAGATCATGTTCTTTGCCCTCTGAGTAGTGAGTAGTAGACTTTTTGTTGTAAGTGCAAGTTGAATTGGTTAAACTTTGAATATAGGTCAGTGGCTAGTAGTGTTTATTTAAAGACCAAAAAGCACTTTATCAGGAGTCATTAGACATTGTGGTTATGAGGTTTCACTGTTAAAACAAACTTGAGAGTTTCAAGCAGTCATGTGCTACTCCACAGTTTTAAATGTTGCATATTTATAACATTAAAGAAACTTTGATTAAAACAACAGTTATATAAGTTGCAAGGGGCAAAAAAAAACTTGGTCATTCGGATATGATCCAGTTTTGTTCATTATAAGGAGGCAAACGCATCTAGTTGCTCTTGTTGTAAACAATTATTATGTTGTTATTTTTTGTTGTGTTATAATAAACTGGCATTTAGCATGCTGTTGATGCAAATCTTTGCATAATCAAATCTAATGAGAGGTTTTAATTTAAATAAAGAAAGCTGTATAAATAGTAAGCCATTTAAATATAGTCCATGATCTAAAACAAGCTGTCCCATACTTGTTTTATCATGAAAGCTCTTTAGCACTACAGTATGTCGGTTCTGCTTCCCACAGTGTGTAGCTTCCAGCACTCTTGGGTTTTTGTTTTCTCCTTGTTACGTTGTACCAGGTAATAACTACTTGTTTGACTAATTTAAAGAAAGAAAGGAGAGTCAAGAATTGTACTTACAATTAGAGGTGCAGGTGTAAAAAGTATTTTCCTCTATGATATACTTCTGAGGAATGACAATTATGGAATCCAACATCTAAATATGTAGCCAATGCAAGATATGCATCTTGTTTCAGTGGGTTACATGCAGAGCAGCAGAGACAGTCTCTCTGGGAATGACCACATGCCACTCTGCCTGTTCAGGCGAGCAGCACTGGGACAGGCTCCTATGACATGACAATAAAGGGTGTTCTAGTGACTCCTGAATTCCATCTGTACAAGCGGAGCCATTTGCAGTTATCTATTCAAAAGTAGCCTTTCGCTGATTGTGAAATACGTGCAAAATACCTGTGGTTTCTAATTAGTCTTCAATGCAGGTTGCTTGTTAAAAAAAATGCTTTGCCTTCGTTGAAATGGCAGTTTAGATTTCAATAGAGAACAATGCTTGCAAACTACTTCTGTCAATAATGTTCACTTCCTTCAAATCGACTTTTCTAATTAATAACATCAATTGCTAAAGCATTTTCCATCTGGGTGCTTGTACAGTTGCATAGGACACTCACAAAATCACACTTTTTTAGAAAGGCTTTTGTGGAGATGGTAGTGACACATATGGACACTCTAAAATTGTGCCCACTTTTTTGAGACATGAATCCAGGATAAAATTTTTATTTCATCATCAGACACCATCTGAGTCTCTTTGTAATGTACTGACCTTAGAACCTCTGCCCTTGGAATTGGCAGGTGGTACTAGTGCCAATCCTTGTACTGGTGCTGGAGCACTGCTGACCTTGCAGGGGCTGGCTGCAGGGACGCGCGGTCCCAATACAGTGCTGATGCACAGAGACTGCTGAGTTTTTTTTGTAGTTATAGGGGGGGCTGTAATTTCAACTAGGTGCTTTGTGTCCAACAGAGAAGTCACAAACTCTTACTGTCCACATGTGCCACTTAAGTGCTGGGAACAGATCAAGACACTGGCTACTATGAGCAGATTTTTGGTGGTTTGTATTTCAGGTGCTTTGTCTTCTGTTAAAATTTAGTAGCTTCCTTAAAAAGCCTCTCTATAGTGAATAGTACCTTATTTGGGCTTGTGCATACTCAAAGATACAATGATGTTAGTCCTTGAAAGGTTTATTTTTTACTTCATGTTCTTAAATAATTGAAAACATCAAAGACTTTTTATGGCTTTTCATTTTATTGGCAGTCAAAATACCACAGGAAGGCCAAAACTTGTATTGTTTTGGCTCTGCAGACATCTTTTTGAAAGATTTGAGCAGAATGTGTAAACACCATTTCCAGCTTTTACATTGGTCACCAAAGCATTCTTAAGTGCAGGTCAGGAATCTAGTCCTATAAGACAAAGTCCACAGTTTTATAATGCAGTGGTCTTCAGGGGCTTCTGTTGAAATGTTTTTGCACTTCACAGCAGTAAGTCAGTTCTCTTGCATTTGAGTCACAGTGATTGATCATGTGTATGTAACTGGTCCACTGACATATAAAAGAGTGCATTGACTTTAGACAGCATCTACTTTCTAGTTAAGACGATGTGGTTATTTAAACAAAAGTGTAGTTCTTCAGAAACTGTAATGTGATTGCAGCAGTTTTCTTACCAGGCCCTGTTCATTGTGCATATTGACGGCTTTCTACGTTCTACAGCTTTTCACACTGCAAAGAGGAAGATGCAAAATTTGTGAAAATTTTGGGGAATATAGTTTTAGAGGAAAGGGGAGCATGTGCTGATACAAAAGACTCCTTGAGCACTCTCATTAATTTTTAACTTTTTAAAGGAAAATTGTCTCTTCACAGTTTTCTTAAGCCTAAAAAAGCACCAAACTTTAAAGGTTTTTTCCAAGTTTTAGTGTTGTTGTTTGGATTTTTTGTTTTGTTCTCATTTGGTGTTTTATTTAGTCCTTTAATCACCTGGAAGTCCTTCAGTGAGGTCTAAACATACTCAAGGAGTAATTTAGGGGAAAAGCCAATTATCTGATTACCCATCTTACTGTCTTGGCAGGGCCAGGCTAATGCCCTGTCAGAGGTGCAGAGCTGGAAATGAATGATATAACAAATAGATCACTTAATAGGAATAGTTGCTGCTGATGGGATGGTGGAGGTTTCTTGTTCTGCACATGCTCTTAACCCAAGCTGAGCACGTATCTCATGTCAGAAGTGTTGGCTTTGTCAGCTGCCTGCCGATGTGTGTGCCAGGCTGCTGGCCAGACAGGCTGCCTGCTCACATGTGGTACTCCTCCCCATCATCCACCTTTGTTGTTAATTTTAGCATGTGGATTTTGTGTGTGAAGTCCTGCATCAATGAAACAAGAAGAAAAATAAAATAGCACTTGAAGAGTATTGTTTTGAATAAAATGCCAATGCATAAAGCTGACATCATTAAACAACATTGAATAAAATATCTGAATCCTGAAGTCAGTTGAAAATCAAAAAAATCTGCAAAATAGCTGCAAATGAAGTATTTGAGAAAAAAATATTGCAGTGGTTGCAAGAGAAGCTCTTGCTGGATGGCGATGGTGTGCAACAGGCTCTTTTGTAACTGTTTAAAAGGATGATTTAGAGAGCAATGAAACTGTATTTTATATAAGGAACACTCAGTTTTCACTACTTAAATGTCTGATTATCTTTTGTGTTTTCTATTTTTTTTTTCCTTTTTGTTTTTTTTAAGATCTTGATGGTTATGGCAGAATCTTTCTTCAGCGTATGGTATAATGGACTACCAGTTGGATGATGTACAGTCATCTGAAACATGATATATGACTCTCCTCTTCCGTGTCCATGGTGAGTTTTGTTTATGTACATACCTATAAAATACTTCAGAGAAGGAACTAAATGTTTTTAGTGACCACATTAGATGTTGTTCCCATTGTTTTCATGCGGATTATGCTGAAGTTGTCAACTTATTGAATACATGAACCCCATTCTTTTTTGTAAGCTGTTTGAGAACGTTTTAAAAACCTAAGTTCAAAAAATAACCATACAGAACTCTTGTCTCTTTTGGAGGATTTGAGAGCTGTGCAAAAAAAGTTTGAAATGTTATCTTTCCCTTCAGCTTGAAAGCATCTTCACCTTCATGTGTTGTGTCTTAGTTCAAATTAGATTCCAACCAATTGTTCTTTCTTAGTCAGGCACATACCACAATGTATTTAAGAACAAAATAACGGTAACCATTTTACAAATATAATGCAAAACAAGGGGAAAAAATTAAGTGGAGAAAATATTTGGAAAGAGTTTTTCAGTTTTATTTTTGCACTGCTTCTCTGTTTTGTGCCTACAATTAATCCGATTTTAGCATCTGTGAGCAATGTTAAATATTGTATAAACAATAATATTAAAAGCAAGGCTGCTCATGTTATAACTTAACTATCACTTCTGATTTACAGTATCCAGACACACAATAATGAGATCCAAAGCACTAGTTGTTCATTTGGCTAAATGAGTTGAAAGACCAAATTTGGATCTTAAAATGTTCCACTTGCTACTCTTTTCTACAACAGAAATAACAGCCCTCTCCAAAGAGGGCAGAGTCTCCTCTCCAAATATTGGGTTCAGCATTCGAGGTTAAACTCCCCATGGTTTCATTCTTCTCCTTTATTAAAAGTGTTTAGATGTGGCTGTTACACCAGTGGGGTTTTTTTTTGAATGATACTGAATTTTATGGAATTTTGCGTTAATCAAAGCTGTTCTTATTATATGGTTAAGTACTGTAATGAACTAAGATCGAAGCAATGCAGTTTCTAGAGGTGTGTTTGCACTTGAGGATAGAAAGGTATATTTAAATATTCCATGTAAATGGATAGAGGTGTTTACCAGCAAAACTGGTTACTGTTATTTTCAGTGAAAATGGGTATTTCCAGAGTGAAATGGACAGTCATATAGCTCTCCAGTGGAGGGCCTCTACAAGCTTCTCTTTTAGTAATTTCAGCTGGCTTTGCATTTCAAATTATATGTCTCCCAGGTACTAGCCATACAACTCTGAAACTAGGGAGCCAGATAAACAGTGAAGAAAGCATTACCTCACTTGTTTCCATCTGCAAATTATTGAGAAAAAACCTTGATGTTGTTTAATGGGTTATCTAGCACCTGTTGATTCTGCAAGGCATTTCTCTGGGCATTCATTGAGTTCTGCATTGTTCCCTAACCAGGCATTTTATTTGCCAAATTAGCAGATTTTCTCCAAAGACTTGACCTTTTCTTTTCTCTTCTTCCTTATCAGCAAGTGCCAAACATTTCTGATTTTTTGCATCCTGAGTGTGCATTGATTCATGATGAAATAAGGGCTTTGTGACAGGTCTGGGGAAAGAACTGACTTCTTTAGACAGAGAAAACTGTCTATCCTAAATGTGTAAATACTGCAGGATTTTGTCTCCTTTTGTAGAGGTCTGCTGCGCCACATTTTACTGCATTTATTCCCTGTGTTCCCCACCAAGAGACCAAAATCCAGTGTAGTCCACAGCAATTCCTTTGTGGCCAAACAAACAAACAAACAAAAAAAAAAAAAAAAAAAAATAAAAAAAAATAAAAATGAAATATTAAATTTTTTAAGAAATGTCATTTTACATTGGCCTGAAAATTAAAAAAAAAAATGACTGCTTTGTCAGTCTTATTTTTTAGAATTGTTCCTCTTTGCAGTCAAAATATTCAAGCAAATAGGATGTGCCTGTGAAAGGGCATCTTCGTGCCCTCCCCTTAATACTGTATCCACTCAAGGCTCACGTAGGCTCTCAAATATCCAGTGAGTTACTCTACTGCTTCTTTCTAACCAGATAAAGCTAAGGTGGACATCAGGAAGTAAACTGAATGTCACTACACACGATGTGAAACATAGAGGATTTTCTACCTTTACTGCAGTAGATATCTAGCAGAATGGTATCTAGAGGCTAAGTAAATTTTACTCATCAAATTCAAACGCTACAAGAGAAGAAATAATATTCAAACAAGTAATATACATTTAAAAATCTGTAAAATAATAATGATAATAATATTTCTAGTTTATTTCCAAATAAACCCCATCGAACAGACCAGGAAAACCTACTACAGAAAGGTATGCTAAGATGATGAAATGAACATGGTGGGATTTGAGAAGACCTTATGTGAAAAGGAAATAGAATCTGTTACAAGCAAGGAGTCCTGGAAATGCAAAATTGTACATCAGCTGGGAGTTGAGTGCCTTTTTGTATTTTCATTCTGCTTCATATAGACAACCACTTGAAGAAACAACTCAGCAACTAAGTAAGATTACAATTCTACTACCTGACTTTAAAAAAAAGGAAAAAGGGAAAAAAAGTCAGTGAGAAGAAAACATGGGGAAAACTCTGTATCTCAGCTTCTCAATTCAAAACAAGCTGTCAAAAACCACATACTGAACCTGCTGTACTAACACTAAACAGTGTAAGCTTGCATTTTGGATCTTTCTGCTTCTGAACTCTTGTTTCAGCTTCTCTGTACTGAAGGCTCCTCACAGTTTACAGACAGTGTTGCAACTGAAGTACTCCATTTTAACTGTAAATCATCATTAAAGTTTTGAAACCAATTATTTTCTGTTATTTCCTTTGCTTTCTGCCTGTTGTGGAAATTCAGGGTTATCTAGACAGCCAGTGATTTTTCTTAGAGTGTTGCTCCATCAGAGTTCACACAGGTGCATTCAGTGAAGCTGGGTCCATCTGACCATGCCACCTGATAGTTGGGCTGTCCAAACACATCACGGGCTTTGTTTGGATGACAGAATAAATGGCATAGCAGGTACACTACAAGAATCAAAATGAAGCATATATTATTTATGAAAGTAGTCACAATCTTACCGAGATATATCCTGAACTGACGTGCCTGAAGCTAATAAACAGAAACAAAGAAATAACTGTTGATGTTTGTCTCAAAAACTTCTGGTTTGGGTCAATTGAAACTAGGTTTTTAATGTTGCTTCGGTACATTCAAATAAATTAAGAACTCCCCTTTGCCCTTTTACTTTCATTTCCCTACACCTTCGTGTACCTCATTTTCAAGCTGATATTGTGATCCAGAAGGACTGCACTATGTCAAGAGTCTTGAATAAATTATGTCACAGAAGCTTTGAAAGGTACAGAGAAACTAGTCTCAAAGTTAGATATTGGTTAAAGAAAGGCCCAGTAAATGAAGAGGCATTGCTGCTGCTGCTGTGATTTTCTTTTAGTAGGGAATCTTGATTAATGATTCTCTATCAGCATGTCCTGATTAATGTGCTAGTCAATGGATTGTTACATCATTTTATTTCCTCCTAAAGAGCGTCCTTGTAATGTAAGTGCAATAGGAATTGGCTTTAAATGAACTGCCACAAGCAATTTCTTTATCTGAATGGAGAAAACATTTTCACTTTCTAGAGGTTTGAATTCATAAACTATTTCTACCAAGTAACTACCTCCGTGAGCTTTTTGCATTTAAATAAAAAATAGTAACTTTGTAAAGCTGCTTGGAATGAGAAGAGGCTCTGTGGTAATGTTACTGTTGTGTTTAAATTCTATACTCTTTGACTGCAGCAGGCTCTTAAAAAAAATGCTGGGTTTAAAGCTGCAGCAAAGTTGCTTGAAAATAATTTCAATGACTTAATATTTAATTTTTAACTTTTCTACTATGCTGTTGTAAAAAAGCAGTGGCAGCCATTTTCTACGAAAGACTAAGGGCTTGCCAGTTTTTTTAGGGAAAGAAAAAAAAGCCATAAGTAAACACTAGTAAACTGATTATTTTTGTCATTAGAATAATAATCTATATTTTTTCTCATTAACAATTAATGACATAAGAATATATTAATTGCTTAAGATACGTTTGTTTGTTTGTTTGTTCGTTCTTAATATTCTCCTTCCATGACGATAAAGTTTCCAGTGCATAACCAAGATATAGTACCATCCAACCCATTATCAGTTCGATAGGGGAGGAACCTGGGAAGCTGGAAGTGTTTAAATGGTGTGTGATCTAGGAGAGCTCTGTCAGTGATGAATTACCTGGGGTGCCCAAGCAGGCTTCTCCCCTCAAAGTTAAACCTTGTTGAGCTGCATGAAATTAGTGGAACTAACTCAGGGAGATATCATTTTTAAGGGAGAGGTGGCTTTATTTTAGACAATCTGTAATTGAGCTGACTTCACTAGTTTGTGTTCTTGCACTGGTGTGCTAACAGGACTGAAATACATGTCCTGGTGATCTGGCCAGCATTGCTTGTGTGCTGGAGGCCACGAAATGTCAGCAGCTGCATCCTCATCACTTCTCTTGGGTTCCACTTGGGGGCAACAGGTGAGTTTTAGGGATTCACCTTCAGAATTTTGCTTACATCAGCTTCTGCAAGTGCCAGGCAAATCTGCTGCCGGGTGTTCTTTCATGTTTCTCAGGGGTAGCTGGGCTGGGAGGAGACATGACATCACTGCATGTGAAGTTGCTTCTCATGCTTGCTTACACTTCTGACCTACAGACAGCCTGGTTTACAGGGTAATCAATTACACAGTTTTAATTCTGGATAATTAGCTTGAGAAAATATGCTAAATGCTTACTAGAAAAACTGAGGACCTAAAAATTACCTCGGATTAATCACTCAAAAATGTGTCTGAAAGTGGAACTCTGGTTTCTTTGAAAAAAACCTAAATATATCCACCTTCTGTTTGGTGGACATTAACTGTTGAAGTCAGGTGGTTCTTTCAATATCCCTGAGAAACCTGGGTTTAAGTCCGAGGTTTCTCACAGAAATGGTTCAATAGGGACTTCTGGGGGGAAAAAAAGAAAAGAAAAAGTATGTTTCTTAAAGCAAACAGTAATTTTTTTTTTCTTTTTTTTTTCATATTTAGCAGGCAAAGTTCCTTTCTGAATGCTTATTATTTCCAAGCTTTGGAGGTTTATATTATATAAATGTAGATGCTGGAAATAGTTTTTTGTATGACCATAACTTTGAAATAAACAAGATGATACTGAGATATTTAATAACTATATGACCCCAACTGCGGCAGAGGAAAACAAGTCTTTGATAGTCATAGTAAATAATAGTTAATAGAAATGGTTTAAAGAAGATTGAATTAATTTTTTTTCTAGTCATCTAAATAATTAGAATACTTAAGAGTATTTGTAAGACCCAGGGATATACTAGCTATAAGGGCCCTGGGAGGGCTCTTCCCACTCCAGGTGGGACCATTGCCCACTCAGATGAGGGCAGATATGACTTCTGCTGGCTGCCTACCCCCTCCATTTCTGATCTCTACTCATGCTGGGGGTTATTCTGTGACATGAATCCACCTTGGCACCTGTGAAGCATATGAGTTTTCTGTGGGCTCAAACCTCAAGAGTGTAAACACCTACCCACCTAGAGACACTGCCATCAGCTATGTCACCACTCCCCTTATTTACTGTCAGTTGTTGCCTCTTGTGCAATCAGCACATCACTGATGAAACTGTTCACAAATACAAGCTGCTGAAATTTACCTTTACAATGAGGTAAGAATTAATTTTTCATTTTATTTTTAATTATTTTCAACATACCAGTGTTATAATATAATTTACCTAATAGCAGAGAAGAGTTATAAGGACATGTGCCCAAATTAAGTATAATAATTTTAAGACTTATTTGAAAAGTACGTTCACAAAGCACAGTGTAGAAAACAGGTAAGAAGCACTGCAGTTTTGTGATTTCCAGCTGATCAAATGCATCTGTATCTCCTCTGATTATTCATATGGCCAGCATCAGCAATAGCAAAGTTGTAGAAAAGATAGAGTTTCTGATAAGCAATTATATTTCTCAGCTCAGGGAAACAAAATCTAGGTATTTGAAAAAACTAATCAAGTACTTGAGAAGAGGAGGAATGAGATTTATAAGTTTAATTCATGCTGTTAGAACAGACATTCACAGTTTAATTTTGCATTCATTACTTTTAGATGAAGTCTATATTAAATCTGAGTAAATTTCTTCAGAAATTTAGCTAAGGCTTGGTGGTTTTTTTTTGTTTTTTTTTTTTACTTTATTGTTGTCTATAAAAGAATATAGATAATTGGCAATTTTTTAGCTTGGATAGAACTATCTATTTGAGATCAGAACTGTTGCTAGAAAACTAGATTGGTGCAGATTTTTACAAGTACATCAGTCATAGTTTCTGATAGAATAACTACTGTTTGTAGAAAATGTTCACCTTTTCACACTCTCTGGTTTCAATGAAATGCTGTTTGATATTCTTCTTTTCCAGAAAATTAACAAAGTTGGAGTAAATAAGCATAAAATTCTCAAAACTTTGAGTGTCTTTTGTGGAGTTACTTTTGACAAAAGCGTCTTTAATATACTTCTCTGTACCCAGGCAGATGGAGCTCATTAGCCCTATAAGGCAATCCATCTACTCCTGAGGACCTCACTGCCACCGTCCATGCTTGCTTGGCCCCGGCAGATGAACCTTAGGATTAAAGGGTGGGCTCAGTTCCGCGCACACTGGAACTCACCTAAAA
>JAYRBT010000114.1:46265705-46279298 GCA_036023395.1 Myiotriccus ornatus
AATGCGCAGGCTGGAAGGTGTAAAGACCTTCCCCGGTTCTTCGTTCGCGAAGACTGGCCATTATTATTATTATTATACTTCTCTGTTAACTTTTTAACCTGTGGGGAGGTCTCCCCTCAGTGTCCTCTTCTCCTGGCTGAACAGACCAAGTGACCTCACCCACTCCTCATAGGCCTTCCCCTCAACGTCCTTCACCACCTTTGGTGCCCTCCTTTGGACACTCTCTAAGAGCTTAATGTATTTTTTATATTGTGGTGCCCAAAATTGCACACAATATTCAAGGTGAGGCTGCCCCAGTGCAGAGCAGAGTGGGACAATCCCCTCCCTTGACCGGATGGCTTGGTGAGACATAATATTCATCATTCTAAGAATTAATATATGCTGTTGTATCTTAATTCAATTTCCTATGTATCATTAACTGATGCTTTTTTATGTGTGATGTGTGTGTATATATACAAATGTGCACATACATAAAAAGATAAAATTAAAATTTAAATTATACAGGGGCACTCTAAAAAATAAGTTGTTTGGGCAGAGAAGAGAGGAAAGGAGCAAACTTGGAAAATAATCTCTTTCATTTAAAATAAAATTTAAATTTAATTTTTTTTTTTTATTGCATGCTTTATCTGAATTCTGAATCCATTACTGTGCATCTCTTATTACTCAGAACTTTAAAATAAAGACAGGATTTACCTGGCTTTTCTAAGTTGGCAATGGGGAGAGGCACACAACTTAAGAAGGCAGTTCATCTCTTACATCTCTCTTAGATACTTATCATAGATGGGGATATATTACCCTCTGGAATTGTCTGTGAATGCAGCACTTTTATTTCCTATTTTAAAAACAGGCCAAAATAACCTAGAAGAACTCAGTGCTTCCTATAGTTCATTTTACTTTGTTGGAGCTGCAGCAATTGCATCTCTGGAGTGACCACACTTGTTCAAATGGATTGTACATTTTAAGTACACAAAAGCTGTCTCTCAAGATGATAGAAACTCAATGGTTTGACATTCACAAAAATAATACTTTATATGTTGCATGCTATTTGATGCCTTTTATTTAACAGAATGTTAAATGTATTAAAACTAGGAGTTTATTTGCAAAAAAAATTAAATTGGGAGAAGTAAAATATTTTTGAATATTTTTCTACTTTTTCTACTTGTTACTGGAAGAGAGAACTTTATAACAGTAATACCCATTTAACTGCTTTGTGCAGTGGAATTTCTCTTACATTGAATCCTATGTCACCTCTCTTCTAGACAATCTATGCCTTATTATGTTATTGTGGGTTTTTTTACTATTTTTTTCTGTTTTGGACAAGCTTGTGCTGCTTGTTGCCTTTCATGTTGCCTATACTAACTGAACTAATAAAAATCTTTATCTCTGTTAGATTCTTTAACCTTATACAGGATCAACTATAAGAGTACAGCAGTGCTTCGGTGTAGCATCAAACTACTGTCTTGTCTGTGGTTTACTCACTACGGTAACTTTTAACCAAGTAGCCTTTGAATTCTAATGTCTTGGCCATGTCCTCTCTTTGGGAAAAGCTTTACTAGTTTAACATGTTTACTCGTCTGTAGTAGACAGTCTTCATTTCCTCTCCTAAGTGAAATGGATGTTTTGGTGCTTAGTTAAATAGTCAGTGTTTCACCACAGCAATGTGGGCATTTTAGTGGTGCGGAAATTATTTCCCACTGGAGAAATATAGAGCTCTATTCAGGACTTAATACTTACAGTCCAAGTTTCATCTTCAACCAAGGGAAGTTGATAGCTTGACTGCATTATACAAGATTTTCTTCTAGAGTCCTAACTATTCAGTGCCATGCTTTAAGCCTGAAACAGTTTGAGTAATACCAAGGTTTCCGCCATTTTTAATAACAAAACAAACTGTATCATTTGGGGTTATCCTTACCAGATTTCAGCTTGTATTACATCTTGCGTTGTAAACTTTTTACTCCATTTCAATTGTATAGTCTGCTGTTCTCTAGTTCTTCCTCTAAGCTGTTTTGTTGCTTGGCTCTGTTGAACAGCTGCTGTGTTCCCTCCTCCACGTGGCTTTGCTTCAAAAGCCTGGAAGAAAATGATTCCACTTAGAAATAAATAACAGCACAGTAATATAGAAGAGGTTTTAAAATATCTCATGGTCTACCTTTTTGTGCCTGAAATATTGCTGATATTTTGTCTTTGCAGTATTAGAAAGAGAGCATTGTTTTTATGTTAGGAAAATGATTTTGTTGCTTGATAGGCTGTCCAGCTACATTGCTATCAAAGATCAGCTGAAGGCTTTTGAGAATAGAGGATTTGTGGGTGTGATTATACTCTGGGGAGAGGAAGTGAAGGATCTGCCTCAAAGTGATAACTCCTGTGAGAATTGAGGCATCAAACTTTCCAGCAAGAGTCTGAAGCAACATTTTGGTATCTACGGAAGGTGATGCCAATGAGTTTGAAAAGCTCTGATTAAATGAATTCAGGTATTGGTGTTAGAAAATCAGATCTCTCAAGAATAATGTTATTTACTATGGAAAGTTGTTCTAGCCAAAGGAGGTTTGGAGGTAATTTAAATTGCTGTGCAACTCAACTTTATGTTAACTCCAAGCAAGGTAATAAAATAATCATGCATATGTTCTGAATGTGAGTCAGTTGTGGAGCAGAAATACTCATAGATTTCTTTTGTTTGGAAAATTAATATACTAGAGCTGATTCAGGCACAAGCTCGCCATAGTTGTTAAAGTTCTAATACAAATTTTTAAAACCAGAGGAACTAGAGCCTAAACGAGGAGAAATGATTCAAAATAGATTTTCTTTTTTTTTAATTTAAAGTTTGCCAGTTCTCTGTCCTGTGTACAATAAGGATAAATCAGTAAATAGAAACCTTATGGTGTATGTAGAGGACACAGTTTAAATCTCTGTGAAGTCTATGAACATCACGAATAAGCGAGACAGGGTATTCTTAAAAACAAAAGAGGTTTTCTCACAAAATGGGGAACTTCTTGTCTGTTATATTTGGGTGCAGTCTAGTTGGGCAAGACAGACAGATAACCTTTGGCTGTTTTAAAAAGGATGTGGCTTTGGGAAGGGGTAGCTTAGGGTGGACAGGGTGACTCCGCATGGGGGGCATCCAGTGCTCCCAATCTTTTGTGGGTGACAGAGATGAAAGCAAGGAGCCTGCAACTGCGATGCTGTCCACGGGAGAGCTGCTTGCATCCTCTGCCATTACATATGTCTATAATCCTGAGCAGTTCATAACACAAGGGCTAATTCATCTGTTCACAAAGAGTCATTGTTATTACAGAGGATAAATAATGTTGTCATATTATCATCACCTCACTGAGTATTATGAGACTGCCAGCATTGACTTTACCTTCTATTTGGTTAAAGCAAGCTATAAACCCTGCTTGTTAACTGTGTTTTATGCTGTTGCTTTAATACCACATTTCTGTGAGCCGTATCATTGTTGACAGAGTTTTTGATTATGTTTGACTTTTATTTTTGCTCCCAGTGTTCTATGCATTTTGGATTGAATTCATAATTACACAGTGTGTGATTACTGATAAACTCCTATTTGAAGGACTGAAATAAAGCTCTTTTACTTTTCCTCTGTTTTTCTCTCCCTTTACTTAAATTAGTCATGTAGGAGAAGAAAGTCAAAGCAAGATACCAATAGTCATTGCAAAGAAATTTGTCATTGTCTGGTTATTCTGCTGCAAAGAGTGCTGTAGTTCAAAGATGTGTGATACCACACACTTAAAAAGCTGCCTGTGCTCAGTCTGGACTAAATTGTTTGGAATAACTGGGCACTTCTCAGACTTGAAGAACTTTAAAGCTATAATATTTTTTTTAAATTCTCTTATTACATCATACAACATAATGTTTTACTTTCCTGATGTGATAGGTGAAAAATCAACTAAGTGGAGAAATGTTTCTGTGATGGCATGATTGGCTATCCCAGCCAGGAACAGCACTGAATCACCAGACTTGAGAAGGAGTTGTTTCACACTGAAGCTGAATGTGTTCCACCTTTCCCTCTTTCCCTGTGTCTGAGCCCCAGGCAGCATAGAGGAATATTTTGCCCATCCCTATTCATTCTTAAGAACTACAAGTTTCCAGGAAATTTTTTGAAAACTGAGTTTCTTTGTATGTTTCCCAAACTCATGTTAACTTTTTCCAGCATCTCAAAATAACGTTAAATTCTGTGAATGCATTTTTCCCACCCAGTAACTAAGTCTATGCTGCTTTTCCAATAAATTAATTGCAAAACTATGTTGTTTTTTTTCCATAGGGGAGTTTTGTGTCATGTCAGTTAAAAAATAACCCATATCCTTTCCCTCCCATTTAATATGGGTATGGATTCCAGTGTAAGGAACCCATTGTCCATGACTGTTATAGTGTGAATCTTTATGTACTACCGAGTTTCTGTGAGGAATTGTACTAAGCATAAGAAGTAAGAGCTTCAAAGTGCCTCTGTTGCGGCAAAAAAATTTTGCTTTCAAATATACGAGCATCTATCTTTGGCTGTAACCCACTGGATTTCTGCAGAGATCCAGAGATCATACTCCCCTGAGTCCACTGAAAGGATGGTGATTGCTGTGCCCTGGCACAAGCTTGATAGAAAAAAGCCTGTTGAGGGTCTTGAGCTTCAGGAAAATGGAAGGAACAGGAGTTCAGGGAAACAAAAGACAAAGATAAAACTAGGCTAGCTATCGTGAAACTGTGCCTGCCCAACAGTGACTGACACTGAGGTTTCAAAGGGAAGCCTCATGGCATTTTATGACTTCAGGACTGTTCATACATGAATAATGCAGTTAAGAAAATTATTTACAAGTTAGAGAAACAGACTTTTCCAGGAGGTTACTTCACTTCTGTGATATCCACAGAAAGTCTGTCAGAGCTCTTCTATAGTCTCCTAAAGTTTGGCAGATCCCTAAACTCTGGGGAAAACAAGTATCTCATGGTCTACTGTGATAAGTGATAAACTAGCATTATGTCTGTGTTTTCTTTGCAGTTGTGGGGCTTGTCCTCTACTAATGGAGTATATGGGTACATTAAAATTCATAATCTGGGAAAAGAATAGGTGAGGTTAATTTTAGACGTCTAATGATGTCTAGTGACACAGTGGGAAAAGACCTGTGTGTCAGTTTAGTAGCTGGTTTGTGTGCTCTTGCACATATTGGAGATATAAAGATAAAGAAAATAGAGCAGAAATCAGGAATAATGGAGGTGGGGGGAGTGTTCCTTTGGAATTCTCTTCCTTAGAAAGTAGGTCAAGCAGCTCCTGTCACTATGATGTTTTGTTTATGAGAGAAAGGACAAAATGAAAATAATTCAGTAGCAATGCTTGAGTACTGTCACCATCTACTTCTTGATGGAGCACAGATGGCAGTAAGTGGTGTGTTTGAGTACAAGTATTAATTAGCTGTCTGAGCTCTCAATTGTTTTTCCTCTGTGAGTCTTTTCTAGACACATCTTGTGGGTCATAGAAAACATAATCAAAGCAGTTTACTGTATGTGTATTTACTTATCTCTGTTTTATATCTCCTTGTTCAAATGTGAAAACTTCTCTGATTAACTCTTCTTCGTTAATCTAGCATAGAGTGGTTGTGGCTTTCTCAACTTTTTTTGTGCTCCAACATGGAGATTTTATCATTTACTTTAACTTGAAAAGGAAAAGTAAAAATATGTGGACTAATATCAACTGTTACAGAAGTGATTTTCAGGACTTTTAACAGGAGAAAGTGGCAGTGTATCAAACTCACAAAATAAATAAATTCATCAAATTGAGATCGAGTGTTGATATTTTTGAATTATTCAGTGATTCAGCTTTTTCTTCAGTAAAAGTCTGTAAATATGTTTCTTATAATTTGGTTTTTGAACAGTGTCTAATCGGATCTAGGTTAATGATCTTATTAAGTCAGGTCAGGACAGCAGTTACTAACCTTAGTAAGGTGTTTTGGACTGTCTTGGTCAGTAGAAAATCAGTTTGGAAGTAACCTTTATTTGTGGAAATGAACTCTTCTTAGATTGCTTGCAGAAGGTATTACAGCAATGTACGGCGGAAAGTACAATACAACCATCTAGCATTTCCTTGTGTCTACATGTGCTGAAATCTCTTTCTGTCCCAGCATTGGCAAAAGGAAAGCTGTTGGTTTCATCATGGCTCAGGCGTGGTACTTTTCTGGTAGTTTTCTTTCTGTAGCCCACCATCTCCTTGCTTTTCTTCAGGCGTTGGGACCAGCTCTCTGCTGGTGTGCCTGCCCAAAATCTGATCCTGCACTGCCATGGCAGGTGCAGCTGTGTCACATAGCAGGATGGAAAGCCAGCCCTGACTGCACAGTGTCAGCGTAGCTTAATGCAGTGCTACAACAAAAGAGTTTAAGTGGTGCCTTGAAGGCATGAGTTGTAACCTGACTTTCTGCAGGAGTGCCTGGGCTGTGTCTTCCAGGCACTGGCAGGTGAAGTTTTGAAGGAATGCTGTCAACTCTTCTCCAGTGCAGCTCCTGTCCCTCTGTTTGCCGGTAACGCCTGCTTGCTTGTGTGCCTCGCTGCTGAGCTCATTCAGTGGTAACAGCAGAGTAGTTACTCCAGTATTCTTTGATTGGGTTTGGGTTCGTCTCCTTTTTGTATTTGGTGATTTGTCAGAATAATGATTAAATTGATGACCTAATGAGGTTTACAGTGGGCTTCAACATGAATAGAAATTTACCCTGCTTTTTTGTTTCTTTGTTTGTTTGTTTTCTTATGGGCCTCTTCAGTATTTGCTTAGTTCTGACTAGGTTAAGTCTCTGCTTTTTCTGTCTCTGCTTTTATACAGTCCATTTCAGTCACTACCACACTTGTTTCTTCTTGCTTATGAAAGAGATTGCAGGCTGTGTTTTTCCCCTTACTTATTTATGGATCAGAACTCGTTATTGCTTTGTTTGCTTGCACTAGTTGCTTTTCAAACTTTGAAAAACTTTTTTTGGCATTTTTTGAGGTTCTGGTGCTGGTTTAGGGTGGGTTTGCATTTTTTTTGTGGTTTTTTTTTTCCTTCCTTAATGAAAGCCTCGTTAAATGAAAGAGTAATTTTGTAAACTACTTATAAAAGTAGTTTAGGAGTTAGAAGGGAAACTCTTAATCATTAGGGTAGTGGGACTATGTAGCAACCTCTGAAATAAAAATAATATATTAAATGGATCATATGACCGTTTGCTATTGAGCACCTCGGTATCTGAAGGTCGCCTTGCTAAATATGTACGTATACCATCAGTGGTTCCCAGGTGGCTTTTAGAAGTATACCTGCTTCAGTAATTTATCAAAGACAAGTGAGATACGATGGCATAGCAATGTAACAGGACTGATGCGTTAGCAGCCAAATCAAATCATGTCTGGAGAACATCATTGTTTATCCATATGGGATCCCCCTTAAAACAAACAAATACAAAACTTCCCAGCTGCAGCTCTTCTACAGAGCAGCCACTGGCATCAGGAAATGCAGAACAGATAGCATGGTACCTCAAACTGAGTCTTTTTCTCCAGGGTGTCGGGGCTCAGTAATCTAATCTGTTGTGTTGATGAGAACTGATAGAGTTAAGCACTGCAGGGTAGGGCCAAGAAGGAAGTTATAAACAGAGGTCTTGCAGCACTGGGAAAGTGTATTGAAATCATCCTTCTGAACAGTGTGCATCGTAGCTGCCAGAGTGAAATGGCTGGCAGTATTTCAGCTCCGGAAAGGTACGTTCCAAGAGTCTTGGCACCAAAAAGAAAAGAACAGATATAGATGTTGAAAAGGAAGATGTTAAAATATATTAAGTAAATGCTTTTTATTACAGTTTTGAAGTACTTTTGTATTTGATAAAGAACATTTACCGAAAGGGTTCTTAAGTATTGCAGCAGGATGCCCAGGAAAGTGATGGAGTCACCAATTCTGGAGGTACTTAGAAGACATGTATATGTGGGATTCTGGGTCATAGTTTAGTGATGAACTTGTCAGTGCTGGGTTAATTCTTAGACTCAATGATCAAAGATGTCTTTTCCAAACTAAGGAATTCTTTAGATTTGGGGATGGTGGGTCTGTGTCCCCCTGGCTCATGTAGTTGAGAGAAATCCTGTGTCCCAGAGGCTGGCATGAACTGTCACCTGGAGCTTGCTTCTCCAAATTTTCCTTTCAGCTGCAAGGCTCTGGACACCGCTGTGCAGATACAGGCGGTCTGTGCAACCTGTGGCTCAAATGTGTCTTGTTTGATCTTTTCATCAAGGAACCCAAAGCCTTGAACCAAGTTTCTCAATCACTGTTTCCCATCAAACCAGCTAAAACAAGTGAGAATTTCAGTGGGTGAGAAGGTGGGGGATATTGTGTACACTAGCAGTTACTGAAAAGCAAAAACTCTTCTATTTAAATTTTCCTTTTGTTTTAAAATTTAATTTAATTTTTTAATACAATGATTTTGAAGAAGCTGAGGTGCTCTCAGCTGCAGTGGTGTAAGGGTTACAATTTTATGTGCTGCAAAATCAAGAACAGAATGTTGTTAATCTCTTATTTTAAAATTTCTATTCTCTGAGGTTTTAAAATGTCATTGATACAACAATTTGCTAAGATGTGCTAGCACTACTTTACAGAGCTGTGACATTTTGCATTATAAAATACTTCTTGAAGCAAGGAGGTTACGTATTATCCCATCCCTCTAGGCTGATAACCAGCGTAGAGGTTGTCACTCAAGGTGCAGATTACAGTATGTTACAAAAATTATTTAAATTGTTTCTGGTGTGTTTGAGCAAGAGACATAAAATATGCTAACATTAATTTTTGATCTCAAAATGAAAAACAGATTTGTTTTCAAATAAAATTGCTGCATTATGTAACATTCACATTTCAGAAAATCTGATCATATTAGCATGCAATAATAGTTTGTGTTTTTTTCATCTGGAAGGTAAATAAATATTTATATACACGAGTAGAAGTGGTCTTGATTTTTTTTTTTTCCTAATCCTATCCTAGAAGCACTGAGGTCTACAGAAATTTTCTGTACTCTACAAATTCAACCCTTTTTTTTTTTGTCTGCAACTTGACACAGTGTAATTTTAACACTGAAATGTTAATACCATTTTCAGGGGAATAGTTCATAGAGTTCTATTGCTTATGTCACTGTGAAAACGGAAAAAAATTTGCCAGACCTGGGTAGCTGTTAAAAGGTAGTGTAAGTCTGAATAACTTTGCCAAGGGCGCACACATCCTTTGTGGTGCAGAACCCTGCTGGCTGGACAAGAATTGAGGACATCCTTCAGGTTTCAATTTCTAGCTTTCTTTTTGGTTTTGGTGGCAGTGAATGATATTACTGAACTTTCTTTTGAATGCTCACAGTATGTCCTGCAAAATAATTTTTCCATGCTTTTCCAATTTAGGAGCCTCTCTGAGCCATTAGCAAGTTGAGAGACCTCTCTGACCCTATTAATACGTTGTAGAACTCGTCTACCAGGATAGATTTACCTGACCCAGGGAAACAATTGTGTTAGTTTTAAATACTTTTGCTCTTGTTTTTAATACAGATTCACATTTGCAGAACATAATCCAGCTCATTCTATACTGTGACTTTCCCTCTGAATTTCAGCAGAACTCATGTGTTTAAAATAAAACATGTGCCTAAGTGCTCTGGTGGCCAGGGGCCAAAGCACTCAACATGTTGCAGGGCTGAGCCCTAAGTGCCTGCTGTTTTAATGTATAGTCTTCTCTAGCCCATGATAAATCAGGATTAACTCTATAGGAAGTGTCACAGTTCTGTGAGGAAAATATCTCACTGCATGGAGAGTAGTTCAGGCTCCTAGGAAATACAAGCAGCAGAAGCAACGCCAATGCTTTTTTAGGTTGTCATCAAATGAGGTGCTTTTTGTGGCTAATGAATCAGTCAATTAATTTTCTCATCACCATGCTTGAGCTTGTTCTTGCTGTTGAAGAGTCTTTTATCTTTTCATACGTTGCTGAAGGTGGCATTAACTTTGCCTTCTTTCCTGTTATAAGGGCTTTAAATGCCTTCACATTAATGAATGTGATTTGTGGTTTAATCTGCGCATAGCGTACATTATTGCTGCTGAGGAAGCAGAGGGAGTCAAGTGGGAGATCTTCATTCTGTCTTTTCTTCTCATTTACACCACAGAGACATTTGAGAATCCTTATTATGCAAAGCAGTTTGTGTGTTTTTTTTCCCCATGGTAATAATGAAATAAAGTGGGATATACTTCAGGCATGCATTTTGGCAATTATTATTTGGTAAATAAGTCTTCAATATGTCATTTCAGGCATATTCTATTTTTCTATTAATTTTTGTGAGGGAAATTTTTTTGTTTAGGGGATAATTGAAAGCTAACTCTTTAAATTTTTTTTGGTACCTTTCACTAGAAAAAAAAATCTATGTTATTTTGCTTTGGATTAAATAGCTAGATGTTAAGGAGTATATATTTAAGTTTTGATAATTATCACTAAACTCTTGGTGACTGATTCTGTTGCTTATTTGTCCAGTCTACTCTTGGTCAGCTTTTATTTTTCTTCTTTTCAGTCAGCTAGTTTTACATAAATCATTACGCAGCATACTGAAGAAGCTGTTTTGAACTTCTGGTTTCCAGAGGATAATTCTTTCCTCATGCTTGCCAATGCTGGCCTGTTGAAACGGGGTTTCAACTGTCTGACTGGGCTGAACAATTTAGCCCCAGTTCTCAGAAATCTCCAGGGGAACATTTAAAATGCTACACAAGCAAGTTTCAGGAATCGTGTTTAGTGTCAGTAAAGCATGGAAAAGGAGCAAGTGGCTTTCCAGTCTCCTGAGGGGAATCTCTTGGCTTGTTGACAGTAGTGAAATTATGGATGTAGGACAAACATAAAATGGAGTGTTTGGAGCTAGTAAAGGTTAAAAATATGAAACCAAAATGTATAAACAAAAGGCATGGTAGTGGGGGATGCTTGGGGCTGGAAGTTGGAGAATAGGACGTGGTAGAAGGCCATGGCAGAATATCTATAGAATTTTGGAGATTTTATCAGAAAAAATCAACAAAAAAAACAACCAACAAACCAAAAATTCTGTAGTCTCAACTGTGGTGAAGGAGAGTTATAAATAACACTGAAAAAAACAATGGCAATTCAGAGTAATTTGAAAAGGGTTTTCTGTAGGAGATATGCACTGGGTTTTTTTCTGTATAGGGGACTATTTTCCCCCTGCTTCGACAGTTACAGTTCAGTGAAACATTTCATAACTTCCAAAACTTTCATACAGTCGAACCTTTTGGTTTCCTAAATTTGTTTTGCCACCGTAGCTGATCGATTGTTCTCCTCCTTGCAAGCTAGTGTGAAGTGGCTCGACACTCCTTTATTCCCCCACTATAGCAGTTGGTTATTTCCAAGCAAGTTTGTGGTTTTCTAGTCAAAACATATGCTGGCATCTACTAAGTGCAAAGTGCTTATGGTGAATGAAAATAAACAGAGCGTACAGTTTGCCTCTTCAGATATTGTAGGTAGTGAAATAACAACTGTTAAGCCAAGTTTTCTGGTTCTGTTTGTGGTGGAAAGGACCTCTGGAGGCACCTTCTTTGGTCCACTGCTCTAAACATTGTTAACTTCATAGTTTGACTGGGCTGTGGCCCAAGTCTTGGTCACTCAAGTTTCGAAAACATCCAAGGGTGGGGCCTCTTACCCTCGCTGGCTTCTGACTTTGCCTCTGCTCGGCCTTCTGGTCCCAGAGAGGTGCTCCTGGGTTCCTCTGGCTACCAGCACCTCCAGGAGGAAGACAGACAAGTCAGCTTCTGCCTATGAAGAAGGAGGCAAAACCTGTGAGATGGAGAGACAGGACAGTATACCTCGAAGATGACAGAATAAAAATGTTACTTTAAGATTTGAAAAGCAAAATATTAGATGAAATAAGCAGGTTTATTCCAACAGCAAGTGTTGTTGCTTTTATTTAAATCTGGGAATAGTACATGTATACCTTGCTAGAAAATGCTTGCATTTTTCAAATGGGAAACAGAGTTTCATCTTCTTTAATTATGATGAAGATTAAGAGCTTTCTAACCAGCAAAATCTTACAATTCTATAAATTGTGATGCGTGCTGTCTCACAAGATTGCAATAAACTATGCCTATGTAGATCATAGCTCAATCTTCACTAGTATGTCTTTACTAAGTGGGTTATTACTGCCACTAGTTAAAGATTGCTCTGTTACAAGCCATTTTAATTCAGTATAGTACTGTGGTTCTTAAATACATTATTTCTCACTGAACTATCCTCCAGCACCCTACAAGATATTTCTGGATACATGGCATTGCAGTAGTGGTTTAGCATATTACTGTAAAATAATTAGCTTTGTCATGATTTATTGATGTTTATGATTTGAAAACTCAATATTTATTACCATTAAAGAATATGTGGTTGAGAAATTTGTGGAAACAATCCTACAAAAGACTGGTTAAGAGGATTGCCAGGTGCCTTCTTTTTATGGAGCATAATGATAGGCTTCAGATGTGTTTTTGCTGAGCTCCCTCTGAAGAAGCTCAGCATCCACAGAATAATGATGTCAGAAAGAATTTGTGTTTCCACTAGATTAGCTCATGTCACTTTTGTCTCTTTTTCTGAATTTGCTGTAGAATCCTGCTAAAGCCTTCCATTGCTCTGTTAGTGCATCAGCCTGTTCTGTCAAATCACAAGGCATGATGCTTATGAAAGCATCTTGCTGAATGGTCTTGAGCATCTCTGGTGTTTTTCTGGCTAAAGCATGGAAGCATGCTGAGTCCAGGGAGGATAGGGCTGATGGCAGGAAAAGGCCTGTCCCTTGTAGGGAAGAGGGCCACCCCTCAGATGATATCCCTCCTTGGTGGTCACTGGGCAAAGCCTCTGGCTGTGTAGGAGGAGATTACGATACTGTGTGGCTACCTAAATGCGTGGTCATAGCCAGGATCCAGTTTTGCCTGTCCTGGAAAGATAGCTCAAAGACTGCTCATAGCTCTGGGTGCTTTTGGAAGGGCATTTGGTTTACTCTTTTCAGAAAATCACATCATGCACTCTCTCCTGCACTTAGAACAATTTATTCTGAAATGGTACAAGCAAGGGTTCCTCTGATAGGCGCTCCTCTGATAGCAAGCATCGAGGAGTGCTATCAGCTGTAGTAGCCTGACTTTGCAATGAGAGTTACAGAAATTTGTAAGGGGACTCGTTGTTGCTTTATCAGAGTATCAGAGTACTTCAGTAGGTTACAGTCCTTTTATGTCCAGCAACGGCTATAGGCCTGTTGCTTTTTCCTTATGGTGATTCTGGGTGTTCTGCTCACCTCCAGAGGGAGAAGAGATATGAATATGAGACAGAAAAGAGAAATCTTGTTTAAGATTTGGAATTATGCTAGAGATGCAATTGTGAGGAGGTATTTCCATGAAGTTTAAGAGTCTGACTGAATGCGAACCTTTGAGGAAGTGACTCTCTATTTGGTCAAGTCCTGGTGCTGTGGTTATTTTACAGAGCTTTAAGCTTTTCCTTTTGTTTAATGAAATAGCACTAAAATCTAAACCTGGTCCACTCCCCAGGCAGATGGAGCCCGTTAGCCCTATAAGGCAATCCATCTACGTCCTGAGGACCTCACTGCCACTGTC
>JAYRBT010000114.1:46279398-46309648 GCA_036023395.1 Myiotriccus ornatus
CGCGCACACTGTAACTCACCTAAAAAATCCAATGCGCAGGCTGGAAGGTGTAAAGACCTTCCCCGGTTCTTCTTTCGTGAAGTCTGGCCATTATTAAAATCTAAACCAAAAGTAACCTTCCCTTCCTCCCCCTCCAGTAAGTAAGTAAATAAATAAATCTACCCTTTATAATATTGTTCCCGACAGCACAAAAGGGACAGATAACACTAAGCAGTGATATTCAAAATTTCCTTTGTTTTCTGCAGGCTTCTGTGTTTCTGCATCTTTGATTGCTACTTCTCTATGAAAATAACAGGCATAAAAGTTTTCAGAAAAAGTATCAACTACCAAGTGTTTGAGGGGGAAGAAGTAATTTTAATAACCTATGTAATATTTCTCATATCACTTCTAAGAGAGGCAAAATCCCTATTACAGAGAGGTAGATCTAATGCCAGTTAAGTTCTAATAACATCTAGAATGAAACTATTTTATCCTATGATAAGTTACCTGCAAATGTTCACAAAGTTCTGTATCCTAATTTGTCATTTTCTGCTGCAGAAGAGTAAGTACTGATGAAGTGATGAATCCTTACAGTCTTTTTGCGGCATGCTATCTTTAATGAGAATCTTGCAGTCTGCAGCTGGGATCCGGATAATATATTGCCTGTGACTAAGCATTATGGAAACTTTCAAATTTACTTAAGGTCTAAGAATTCAAAGCTTTTGACTCTGTGTATGATTGTTACCTTAGCTGATGATAGACAGAACTTGGGCCTCCAGCACAAAAATGTCCCAACTCCTTGATGAAGGATAGCTGAGAAAGGGAGAGCTTGGGCAGTTGTCCTCTGGAAGGAGGGATGGCAGGACTCCAGCCTCTTGCCTGAACTTTCCATTTGTGTCAAGCAAGAAGGAAAATAGCTTACTGCTTGGAGTGTTGCAACAGAGAGGCCACAGAAGAAACACTGGGAGTTTAGGAACTAATTACAGGAGCACTTCTGCAGTCTGTTCTGCAACACATGTGGAGGAGGAGAGGTGCCATTATGCTTTGGTACAAGTGAAAAGGAGTGAGGGGAAAACAATATTCAGCTCACTGAAACTCCTACAGATGAAAAGTCCCTGGCCATGGAAACTGATTTGAATATAAAACAACACTTCACAACAATAATTCTCAAAAGAAAAGTTGGAGTAACTTAACAGACCATTTCTACTATAAAGCAAGAGAAAAACTGAGGGAGATGCGAAATTGCCATCCCAGGACAGAGAGGAAGCCTGTATACACACACTGGCTTAAAGTTTACTGTACCCTGAGATGCATTGGGCCAGCCACGATTTGTTGCCAATCCATGGGTCCCTTCTCCTCTTGAGGCTCTGCAGCCACCTACTTTGGACCACCCCGCACTCCCCAGGGTGCCACTGTCTCTTTTCCCCAGAGGTCCTGGGGCTCAGGAGTTGCTTGGCACAGCTGCTTGGAGTGAGGGGTGAATGTATCCAGGAGAGGGCAAGAGAATACAGCCAATAAAGGGAAGGCTGGAGCCTGCTTTTCACATGCTCATACTAGAAAACAGTAACTTCTTGCCTCTCCTGCCTCTGAAGAGTTGGGCTGACAGGTATAAATGGTGCTTTCTCCCATCCTTTTCCCATTCCTCACCTCTGCTGCAATCCTTTTCATCAGTCAAAATCTTGCAACTGTGCACTTAAAAAATAAAGCGCAAAACTTTGTCGTTTAGTTCCTGTTCAGTCTCCCTGCTCTATATATTTTTTAGATTATATTAGAAAGTAAATGGTCTCTTCCATGCCATACTTTCCTTTCCTCTTTCTGTTGTGTTATGTATGTAACTTTTCTTCCAAGCCTAGCTGTGATCTTCAGCAGGCTCTCTCTGGAATCCCAGAGATGAAAAGCCTATGCCAGGCAGCCAAGCACCATATCTGTCCCTCAGAAACAGTTTCAATTGAAAAGGGAAAGTGGCTTTTCTCCTACAGCCTGTGTATCAGCTCCTGCACCCCTTCCTCCTTGAGGCCTTTTCCTTTCATGTCATTGAGACTGTTAGTTGATTTCTGGTACCTAGTCTATTAATCCATGCACCTTGTCACTATTGTGAGGTGTCCGGGCATTTTTCCACTGTGAGATCCAAGCTGACTTTCAGCTGGATGGCATCCCTGACTTTCAAATTTTCTCTGTATAGTGGAATAGCTGTGCCAGACAGCTCAGACATTTTTATTGTAATTTAAGTGTAGAAAGGAGGATCCTGGTAGGGTAGATCTAGAACAAGCTTTGTGGCAATTTATTTAGACATCCAGACACAGTGGTACTGGATCTTTCTTTAAATAATGTTTTGAGCCAGTTAAAATATTTTTTGTTTAAAACATTGACTGTTATATTATTGTGGATTTTTAAATTACTTTGATGTGGGTTCTTAATGCTGCCAAGAAACCTTGGTCTGTAACTATGCAGAACACCTTAGAGAAGTATTAACACAGCCCATAGAACACTGAGAGTCTAGTTATTAAAGGTCTGAGCATCAGGGAGAAATAGTGCAAATTTAAAAGTTTTAGTTGGACTGAACAGTACAGTTTAATTAAAAAAAAACAAATAATTTTTTAAGTCACTTAACATTATCAATCAGCCTTGTCAGGATCTTACACTTTTTCACCAGTACATTTCTTATTCCCAAAAATCACTTTTGGAGGATCAGAATACTGAGCGCAGAACAAGATTCTTCTTTCTAGAAAGATGGGGCAGGTTTTCTGCTAGCTTCCACAGATCCAGATTTCATTCTGGCATCTCTGTGCAGACTAAAAATTAATGTATCAATAAAAAGGCCTGTTATGTGTATAGAATATCCTGCTTGCATTCTAAGTGAGCAGGAGAATCACAAATACGAATTTTCAGGCTGTAGCAGTATCCTCAGTTGATTTCAGCTGGACCAGCGATACTTTGTTCACCCCTACTGGAAAACATTTGAGACTCCCCTTTCTCCCTGTTGTAGCTGTTTTGAGTTTTAAACTTGATGATGATAAATCTATGTGTATATTATCTAATCATCATATTGTCCAACTTTTTTGAAAGCAAAGGATCTTTCACATCGTGTCTGTGATAAGTGCTGTCACTGAGATGATGGGATGGATTTTCTTTTTTTTTTTTTTTTTTTAAGGAACTGTACAAGCCAACCACTTTGTTCAATATTTTTTTTTTAACTGAACTTATAAGATTAGGCTGACCAAGGCAGGTGAGGATAGTATTTTTAATTTTAGATACTTCTTTTTTTTTGATTGCCCATATAGTGAAAATAATTTATCTAGGGAAATTACCCACAGTACCAAAATTAAGCTTACGTGGCAAGTCCCAGTCACTTGGTCTGGCATCTCTCATTTCAGGTCAAAAACCAGGCGGGTTAGTATCACTTACTTCTTCATTTTCATTACAGCTCATGTTTCCCAGTGTTCTGTGTCATGTTTTAAAATCAGTCACTGGAAGAAATGTGCCCTAATTTCTTCAAGCCTTGCTGAAGCCTTGAGACTGAACTTAGGTTTCTCGTGCATGGAATTGAACTTGATACAATAGCAACAGACAGCAGACTCTCCAGGCACTTTTTTTCGTACAAGATCTCACTGGGGACCTGGTAATGATTTACTGGGGCAACTCTCCAGCCTGCATGCAAAAGAGAACAAGGATGTATAATTACCTTCAGCTGTTTCCCATACACACTCACCTTACTTTTCTTTAGGCTCCCTTAACCTTTCCTGGGTGCTTTGAGCATATCACAACAAGTAGCTGGGCTGGGCTGGGCTGCTCCAGAGGCTGGTGGCTGTGGACCATCAGGAGGTGAAGTGCTTATGGCTGGGATGTAAATCCTTACTGGTCCCATACATCTCAGGGACTAAAGATGAATTTTAAACCAGGGTTTATACTCAGACTTTTTCTCTATCCTGGACAGTGATTTTTCATCTCCCTTGTAACTCTCCTTACTACATAGTAGAAATTCTCTATTAGTTTCCTCAGAATTTACTTTTGAGAAATAATGCTTATGGAATGTTGTTAAATATGCAAAGTACAAGACAAAGCTTTCTGTTACTTCCACTTCATGCCATCACCAGCCTTTTAATAGTTAATATAAACCATTTTCATTTGAGTGACTTTTGTTTCTTTGAGAGGAAAGTTTATTGTATCTTTCTGAAGAGGTTAGGAAGTTAGAGTTATTGTCACTAACTTTTGTTTTTCCACTTTTTGGCTTAATGGATGAAAGCTTCATCTTATGTAGAGAGATTTTAATGTAGATAAGCAGACTTTTGTAGTATAGTAGACATTTAAAGTGAGATTTAAAAATGCTTTCCCATTATAAAGAGCTTCTCTGATGGAATCATGGAAATATGGGGTGGGGGGAAACCCTCCTCTTTCATATAATATCCTTAGACTGGGCTATTTGCATGTATTTGATGAGAAATAATTGAATTTGTCACTGTAAATTATGTTCCCTTAGACATATAATAAATCAGTCTCTTTGAAGAACAGGAATCAAAGCAGTTGGTTTGAAGCTCTGTGCTCAGGGACATAAATGCTAACTTATGCTGTGTTTAGGTTAGGCTGAATGGCCTCCTCTTAACCAGTCAGCAGGGTAGGAGGGAGGATGTGTGCTGGCCAGGGAAGAGTCCTTTTTCCATTTAAAAGTCTCCTCAACCCCAAACTTCTCTCCTAAACGGACATTCCTTACTCTCTGTGATCATGGCTGAGTTTATTGTTTACACAGACAGTGTTCATCCCAATTCACAGCTCTAAAAAAAGTCTCTCTTAGGCCTTAAGACAAGTGATGCATGTGCTCTCCTGAATGACAGTGGAGGCTTTTGGGGTGGCTGCTCTCTGCCCTCCTGCAGGCTGCACATTGAGCAGGTAGGTTTGGTCAGGAGGGGCTGGGAAATCTGGGCAGGGGTGGGGGTGGCACAGAAACCCTTTGGTGCAGACTCATGCCCTGCTCGCAGCTCTCACTGCTCCGCCGCTGGCACCAGCTGTTGTGTGCCACACCACTTACTGCTGTGTGCCTATGGAGAGACGTCTTCATGCCCTTGGAGATAAATAACATTTCTAAGCAAGTTTTTGTGCCTTTCCCTCCTTCCCACCCCCACACCTTCCTTTTTTTTGGTTGCTTTGTGTGAAGCATTGTTGATAAAATTCTGCTGGATGGAAACCCAAACATATCATATAGGACAAGCTTTTGAAGAGATGAGAGTTTTCCTAATGTGGTAGTCAGGGGTACTTTAAGGCAGTGACAGTTCTCTTTGATGTTCTGGGCTCCAAATATTTAAGGACAGTGTTGCAGAAATTTAATAGAAGGCCAGTAGTATTATACTTCATTCTGAAATCATTAGCTGTGTAAAGAAAACTTTGAAACCCTAAGATTTAGGAAAGATAAATGTTCATGCCTCAGGAGAGAGATTATGAGTTCCAAGAAGCTGGAATCAGATAATTCTATGTTTTGGTGTTTAGATCTGCATATGTTATGGATTTGAAAGGATCTTAAAGATCACCTAGTTCCTCCCTACTCCTGTGAGCATGGACACCTTACATTAGACCAGGTTGCTCACACGTCCATCCATGTACACTTCCAGGGATGGAGCATCAACAACTTCTCTGGGCAACCTGTACCAGTGCCTCATCACCCTTACAGTGAAGAATTTCTTCCCCATATCTAATCTAAAACTACTTTCTTTCTGTTTAAAGTCATTCCTCCTTGTTCTGTCATTACATGCCCTTGTAAAAGTCGCTCTCCGTCTTTCTTGTAGGCTCCCTTTAGGTACTGGAAGGCTGCTCTAAGGTCTCCCTGGAGCCTTCTCTTCTCCAGGCTAATGAACTGCAACTCTCTCAGCCTTTCCTCACAGGAGAGGTGCTTCAGCCCTTTGACCACCTTTGTGACCCTCCTTTGGACTCGCTCCAGCAGGTCAACGTCTTTCTTGTATTGGGAGCTCCAGACCTGGACGTAGTACTCCAGGTGAGGTCTCACAAGAGCAGAGTAGAGGAGGAAAAATCACCTCCTTCAATATGATGGTCACTTCTCTTTTGGTGCAGCTCAGAATTCAATTGGCTTTCTGGGCTGCAAGCACTTGTTGCCAGGTCATGTTGAGTTTCTCATCCACCTGTACCTCTGTGTCGTTTTATCTTTTGTCCTAATTCAGTCAAGGACACATGGTCTTTGTGTTGCTGGGAAGGTTTCAATTAGAAACATGTTGAACTGATTCACAGTAGCTGGAAATAATTGAAAACTACATTTTTGCAGTGATTCCTGAAGGAGGCAAGATGTTTACTGTTATGGTCCCTCTCCATCTTCCCTGCCCTTTGGAATAGGTATTTGAATGCTGAAAAGCTAATGTCTGATGCATAGCATTTCGAATCCAGTTGTATGCACTTCATCGCAATATTTTGCAATCTTTAGAAAACATTTTAGCAATTAATTTTGCAATGGCTAATTTAGGAGGAACTGAGTTGAACAGAGGTGATGATTTCATCTCAGGTCTGCCTGTTTCAAGCTGCATTTCCAGGAAAGGAAAGTAATGCTGTGGTCCCTGCTTTGATATCAAAACTGTAGCAGTTTTCAAATTATCTGTTTACATATTATTATTGTAGCTGATTTTTATCACTTTAGCTGATAAGAAGAAGAACTCTAATTAAAATAATTCATGATCTTTGAATTAATTGATATTTTATTACTTTCTTTGCTTTAAAAATCCCTTATTTTGTGTATGTTAATATAATTAATACTTTTTTCATTTCAGGAAGAGTGATCTGTTCCTCACTAGAAGTGCTGAGGAACTGGCTTAAAATGTTTCAGAACAACCAGCAGCTTTTCCAGACCTCTGAGTCTGACAGTGCTGATATGTGTGTGTTCTCAGTGAAATGCTCTTTTCAACAGTGATAGCATAAGGCATGCAAGCCACAGAAGTCACGTAAAACTATCAGAATGAGTCTTGCTATGACTCCTATAATGCTTGTGCTGCCTTGATGGGAAAGAAATCATTTTCATCTTAGATCACCTACCAGTAGCTCTGTAAAAGAAATACAGGGTGACAAGGCTAGCTGAGTGTTGAAGATAACCATCTCCATCTCTACTCTGTTTAACAGTCTTATTTCAGTGGGGTTATGCCAGTGTAATTCTGGAGTAGTGAAATGAGGAATCTGTCCCCAAGCCTAGTTGGTTGTTCAAGCAGTTCTCTGCCTTCTCGTTCGTTACAAATGTACTGTAACATCTACTTGGTGATGATGCGAATTAGATAGTTTATTGCCTCCCTTCATGGGCTCTGTGTAGCTCACTGAATTTTTCTGCCATATGAAAGGCCAAATCTTTGTAAGCACAGGCAACATACGGGTGTACGTAGGGTTTCCTGGCAATCTACCCCAGCATTTTACATAGATCATAGAATCACAGAATAGTTTGGGTTACAAAGAATCTTCAAAGACCATCTAGCCCAACTTCCCTGAAATGAACAGGGACAAATTTCACTAGGTCAAGTTGCTCAGAGCTCAGTCGAACTCGACTTTGAACACTTTGAATGTCTCTCAGGAGAGCAGGAGATGGAAGGACCCACTTGGCTGATAGACATCTTTGGGGTGGCAGGAAAGAGAAAGGTAAATGTAAAAGGATGTAGTGAAATCAAAACACCTCACTGTAGTATTAGTGTCAGTTGTCATCAGGCTATGGGCTATTCTGAGGTGCCTCCCTTTTGTTTTGATTTGTAATTTGATTTGGAAGCATGTCTGAGTAAGAACTTTGTACTGATCCAGGGGCTGCCTTCATTCATCATAATAGTACCCATGAGATGTAGCTGAGTCACCAAGTTGGGTTATTTTTTCTAACGTACATCTGTGTTTTATTTAATTATGAAGTCCAGATCCTCCTGCTTTCTGTTACAAGCTTTTTATCTTACTCTGGTCTTGTCAAAAGCAATTTGTAATTCTGTGGTGTACACATGAAATTAGTTTTAATTTGCTATGTGTTTCCAAGGGTGACTGACATTTAATATTTTCTTCTGAGGGTCTCATTAGTACTGTGTACCCATAATCTATTCTATGGGTGTAATGACAGAGGGTAAGTGAGCTATTGAACAGCATCCATCTGTCCACTTAGCAAACGGCCAGAGGGAAATACAGGGAAAAAATAGATGGATAATTGTCAGCATTTGTGTATTTTGCAGTTCAGAAAAGTCAAATACAGCACTGTGGGTTTGCTGTGAGCTTCAAGGATTTTGGCCCTTCATGACTCAGATGATGCTTTTTAGCAATAATTTGTACATGCCAAGTGATGAGGAGATATGGCAAAACCTGTAGAGACAGAACTGATTTTCAAGCACAAGAGCAATTTCTGCACGGTCAAAGCAGCAGTGTCTTTTATGTCCCTAACTTCAATATAGCAAAGCAAGTTAACTTTAATCTAGTAACTGTAACCCCATCTTTTATCTTGCTATAGTCCATATGTATGTATGTGGGTGCATACCCCTTATGGCCATTGACTGGCTTTATTCTTGCTGTCCTGTGAGTGACTTGTCCCCAGGGTTTTGAAGACCTGTATCCTTCTGTAAACCTTGTGTCAACAGAAGCTATGGAAGAATTATTTTTTCTTCTCTTTTTCATGTGGCCTCTGAAGTAGCTGTCTGCTTTGTCTCTAGGCTTTAATGAGATTGGAGGAAGGGTGGTAAGATAATAAAACAAAAAATAATGCCCAGAAGGCAGGGAAAAGACAAAGATAGCAGTACACAGGGGAAGAAGCAAGAGGTGGAAGAGTCCAAGAGAAAAAGGAACATAGCAGCAGTAGTGGTGCTGTGTAGCACAAATGAAAATCAACTGGAAATAGCATTTGTTTATGCCATCAGAAATATTATTAATAAAGATCTATAAAGTTTTTAAGAAAACCTACCCATTGCTCATCTCCTTGGCTACATCTCTGCCCATGTTCTTTGCCCATGTTCTCACTCTGCAAGGATACTGCGTGTATTACCAGTGCAATATGAATTAATGAAAGAGAGATCTACAGTGGTAATTTGTGGAGTAGGCATAAGTACTCTATTTGGTATTTAAGGAATTATGGAGGAGTTTATATTTGTCTCCAACTGAAATGAAATTTCTTTGTACTTGTTAGCTCTAAGTAACAATGTGGCAACTTCCATTTGCAGTTTATAGGGTGTTTTAACTAAAAATTTAACGTTGATTGGTTGGAAAGAGGATCCCCTCAGGGAGGGGCTATCACCTTCTTTTGTGTATTTAAATTGCTCTGTACAGCGGTATCCCCACTAACTTAACACATTGTGTTGAGAGCTTTGTTAAAACGCCAGCAGATGTGACTATATACTTATTATTTTTCTGTGAGTTTTACTAATAAGATGTAGTGAGAATTTGCCTTATAATTTTAGTATCTGAAAATTATTTCATTGAGGCATTTTGAAAGTCTTTACTTCTCAGCATAGTGACTAATATTGTTTAGTGATTTTCCCTGGAAGGAAAATTCATTCTGTATTAGTCATCTTATATTTTTATCAAAAAATAGACTATTTTGATTGGTTTTATATGGCAAATTAATGTCTGTTCATGAAAAGAACAATTATTTCTATTAAATACAAGGTTATAATGGATTAGAAAAAGGCTTTTCTTGTGTCAGCATAAATATTTCCTTTAAAATATGTTGGGGTTGTTTTCAGTAATGGATCTTCTAACTGTGGAGTAGTGTGTACAATAAAGGTAAACAGAATGATGACTTATTTATAAAGTAAAGTATTTCAAACCTCAATATCCTGGAGAATGCTTGGGTTTTTAATTTCAGGATATTCACTTTTATCACACTGTGGCATAATTCATATGAATTGTCTTGGTGTTTTGGTTTTGTATGTTTCTTTAGAATAAAGAACAAAACCAAAACAACATTCAGAGTTTTTTTTCCCTCTGACCTTTCATTAGATTCCTTTCAAAAATCTGTTTTGCTGTTCATATTGTTCTCCACCTCTGTCTGATAAAATTCCCCTATCTCACTCATTATTGCTGAGGTGCCTATCATAGTGATGCAAGAGCAGGACAGATGGTAAGGGCAGATGAAAGAGCAGATTGTACTGTTAGATTGCACAGTTATTTACGCCAGGGCAAAGGACAAGCAGGGGATTGCTTACCAGAACAACTGCTCTTATCTAGACATTCTACAGTGCTTTTGAAGTTGCATCTGCTGTAGTGTGTGTCATCACAGAGCCTTTGACTTTCATCAGCCCGAGTGACCTGTGGTAGTGCAACATTTCCTCATTTGCAGAAGTGCTGCTCTGCACTGCCAGGGGGTTGCCTCATTTATTTGGACCTACGTTTGGTCCTGCTACAAACGCTTGCTTTATTCATGTCTGTTTCCATGTCGTTTTTTATAGAAAACTTTTTAAGTGATTTGTTGTTCTTGTTCTTCTTCTTAGTTTTGTTTTATGTCTCTTCCTTTTTTCAGCTTAAAGAAAAGGCTAGGCTTTTTGACCTATCTCATTTGCTAATCAGTCACACTCAGCTCCTCTCATGCCTCACATAAGAAAATTATATGGAGATAGAAAGTTCAGTATTGTATGAGAATCATCTTTCTATATGAGAAATCGCATTAGTTGTTTTCTCGTAGCTGGTTTGATTGCATGTGGGAATTGACCGTCTTTATATGTAGCTACCCCCATTTATAGTAATGACATATGAAAATAGAAAAGAAAAACAACAAAAATGTGTTATTGACATTCAGAAGTTAAAATTTTCCTTTCCTTATGTATGTGTAGTAATTTTATAAGAATGTATTCTCTCTCAGAATTAAGAAATGCCAGTATGGGTATCAGCTTATTTTCTTTTTAGTCTCTCTAATGGCTCTTCTAAATTATTCTCCCCATTTGGGAAATGGGCCTAACCATTTGGAAAAACATGTGAAAGGATGAGAGGATTGAAAGGAGATATCTGTCTTCAAAGTTTGCTTTTCATATAGATGAGTGAAATATTGTGGACAGTATATCAGTTACAGGAGAGTATGCTTTAGCTTTTATGCTTCTAGACGTTTCCCATGCCTGATCTGATTTTAATATAGTTTGGTCACTTTTCCCTGGACTTCCTGGCCTGAACCAAGGCTACCCACTGCATTTTAGCCCGTCACAGCAATTATGTCACCTCAGAGTTCAACTAAGCTTGTCAGAACAGAAGCTTGTGCATGAACAGAAAAAAAAGAACAGAGATTTAAGACTCTTTAAACATATGTTAAACATATTCAACCTATTTGCTTGTATTGAACATGTTAAGCATTGGTATCTGGCAAGGGGTATCAGGCTGTTTTTACAACCATCTTCTTTGGACTCCAGAGAAAATTTGATCTTGCAAATTCAGCAGAACTTGCCACTTCTAAAATTGGTGGTGCTGTTGGATATGAGTCTGGAGTATGTGCTTGCATCTTAAGAGAGGCAAGCATATTCTGGGCTGCATCAAAAGCAGCGTGACCAGAAGGTCAAAGGAGGTGATTCACCCCCAGTACTCCTCTCCTGAGACCCCACCTGGAGTGCTGCATCCAACTCTGCGGTCCCCAGCAAAGGAAGGACGTTGGCCTGTTGGAGAGGTTATTAGAGAGATGGAGCACCTCTTCTATGAGGAAAGTCTGGGAGAATTGAGATTGTTCAGCCTGGAAGATAGGGGTGACCTAATTGCAGCCTTCCAGTACCTAAAGGGGGCCTATGAGAAATCTGGAAAGAGACTTTTTACAAGGCCATGTGGTGACAGGGTAATGAGGAATGGCTTTAAAGTGGGCAGGTTTAGGTAAGGTATCAGAAAGAAATTCTTTACCGTGAGGTCGGTGAGACACTGAAACAGGTTGCCCAGAGAAATGTGGTGGCACCATTCCTGGAAGTGCTCAGGGCTGGGTTGAATAGAGCTCTGATCAATCTGTTCTAGTGGAAGTTGTCCCTGCTTAGGTGCATGATCAGTTTTTGGTCAAAGACTGCACACCACTAAAATAAAGACACAGAGATTCTATCTTTTTAGCTTAAAATATTTTCTTCATTTTTTCTTCCAAGTTTTAGAAATAAGTAAAGAAGACTTAGAATGTAAAAGTGCTTCCTTGACAAAAAGGAAATCCCCTTTCAGTCGAACTATCTTCCATTGAAGTGGATAATGGTCTTTTCTCATTGTTCTTCAAGTAGCTTTCAGTGGGTGAATTTATACAAATATAATTTATTCTTATAGTCATATAACAACCAGGATTTTGACACTGCAGTTCAACAGGGTCAAAAGCAAATAGTAAATGTAACACAGTCTATTATAGTAAATTCTACTGTGACTATGCATACAGATATCTTGTTTACATTTCCCTACAGAAGAATAATTGTAGGAGTGAGGTGGTTGACAGAAATGAACTGTGTCTTTTCAGTGGCTGTTGGACTACTGAGAGTTGTAGTTTAGTTCAGTAGTGCACCTTTGGAGCAAATCTCATCTGCAGTTTTGTTGATGCCACAAAGCCGTCTTGATTCATGCAAAGTGGTGAAACTAAACTGGAAACATATTGCAGTTTAGAAGCCAAAATAATAAGTAAAAGACTTGGAGATTCTCTATGTTTCGTGCGGTTTAATTCACTGTAACCTCTTTTTCAAAATATTTCACTTGTGACTGAATCTTTCCACTGAGTGATGAAGCAGGAAACCATTGGTATGCATCTGCAGTATTAGATGTGGGCCTAAAATAAGTCCAAAATCAAATGCAGCACATTTTCAGTATTTCTAGGTGGTTATCAACATACAAAATAGAGATTAAAAAACCAAAGCAGACAACGACAACAACAACAAAAAAAGGGAAATCCAAACCAAATAAATGTTAGTATTAATCTAGGCTTCCTACCTCTAGTTTGTGGTTTGTAGTGGTTTTTTTTTTATAGTGCTTGACAATATTTCTTTTACGCTAACATAGCGGAAAGCAGAATTAGTTTTTTTCTCTCTACAACTCATCTACTCTTTGATGAATGACTGTCAGAATTGGTTCTGGTATGGAAAGCAGAAGGACTCATGTCTTTTTTGATTGATGGGTTAATCTTATGTTAAGAATGTCCCATTATGAAGCCTTTCACTTTGGAAACATTCTGAAGCTCTAAAAACCCGTGTGATTCTCAGTCTTTATTTCTAGGGCTTCAGAGAACTGTTTTCTGCAAACAAAAAATTATGAGACAATTTGAAATTCTTAAATATTATTCCCTTTATGAATTGCCATTATTTTGAAATTTTAGATTTATTTAATATGAAAACCAGTTGTAGGAGCAATTGTTTCAAGCCTTGTTGTAAGAGAAATAAAAATTGTAATCAGTCTTGAAACATCTATATCTATTTGGAGAGAACAAAACCTCTTATCTAAGTTTTGATATATAGAGGATTAAAAACTATAAAACCTCTTATTGGAGTTTTTATATAATATATTTAAGATTAGAAATGTTTGTCATCATGTTTTGTGGCCTGTTTATCAACATTTGCCAAGGATGCACGATTGGGGTACAACTCCACACTCTGGGCTTATTTTCAGGCTACAGATTTAAAATGCAAAAAGGTAAATCCTCCAGTGCTTAAATATATTAAATGTAAAGAAAAGGACTAGAAAAAGCAGATGAATTTCAGCAAGTCACTTGCTTCTATGGTCTAAATTTTACTTTATTTAGAAAAAAAAATGCTGTGTATTTGGGGTAGAAAGAAGTCAAAATACGTAAAGGAAGAATCTATGTAGACGCTATGGCAACATTTAATTTTTTTCTAGTGAGAAGGATACTGAGTAAGCAGGAGAGCGTATATGGGGCATAAGATCATTTGCTGCTTTTAATTTTTCAAAAATTTTGTTGAAACAATGTGTATCTCACCTCTGAGGACTGACTAGAACACACATCTATTTAAACATTGTCTCATGGCTATCTTATTTACATTACAGACCAAAGACAGAATTGTCTGTCTGCTTGCAGAATAATTGTAAACGGGAGCAGAGAATATATGTACTTCTGCTTATCAATTCTGACCTTTCTAAAATTTTAGGGCCGATGAAATTTCCCAAAAAACATTTAAATGAACTAACTAGGTGACATTTATATGAACTAAAGGTGACATTTAGATATGACATGATAAATGGTATTTCCAAAACCCCCCTAATTTATGTTGCAAACCTGTTAGTATTTTCATTTGTGTCTCTATAGGCAGTGCAGGAAGATCCTGAAATAGGTTCCAGTTTGTGTTGGGTTGCTATATATATTTATTCAGTGGGCTACCTCAGAATTTACATTAGTTTGACATTATCCAGAGCGAATTTCAGTCTCAAAAAGATCCCAGGCAGAACTCCAAACTCTTCCCTTTGAACTCTTGGGATGATGTAAACTCACTGACTTTCATAAAGTCGATACAAATTTATATTCCATCTTTTTGCCTTCTGAGTGAAGATTTTTTTAATATGTAAGAGTACATGTCATATCTAGCTGTTAGATGTAAGTACACAATATATACTGCAGAGCCTTTCATGTTAATTCAGTGTAGTCAGTAGTGGGTGTGACAGTGAGGTGTTACTGATGTGAAGAGATCAAAAAATAAACAGTACTGGCTCACCACGTGCTTCCTTTGCTCTGGTGTGGCAGCAGCAGAAATGGGGACTGGTCTGGCATCTTGGGGGTCCTCATTTGCTGTTTCTTACCCATCACCCTCTTTGTCCCACTGGCTCTCTGCAGGGGCTCCTAGTGGCTTTGCTAAAGGTTGGGCTGAACATAAAACACAGTTTGGCTAAGTTTTATTAGAGTGCACTTTCTGGACAATGATAATAAAACTAAACTGCGTGAAAATGGGAGAAAAGAGGAAGGGACAAAGTATGTGTAAATCATACCGTAAGTGAAGATCACCTGTCATTCTCAAGCAGTTTATTCTGTTTTGGAAAAGCAATGCCAATATTAAAGATGCCAGATGAAGACAAATGATTTGTACTGTAAATTTTATGGTATCTTTACATCCTATGTGTGTACTTAGAAGAACTGATATGAAATATATGACTTCTCTTCTTTGGTTCATCTATAGTTCAGAAAGATATAAAGAGCTGTCATTTCATAAGAAATACTTTAGTCCAGAGATACGCTGAGAGCACAATGTATATCCTATTAAAGGGGTAATCCCACATACTTGTCTGTGTATCTCAAGTGTTTTCAAATATGTAATTGACTTTTGCACTCATTCCCAAAACTTGCAGCTCTTCTGATCTTGTCTGGCTTTCCTTTTGTATAACCAAACCAGAGCACTGGGGGACATGGAGGGGGAACACAGAGGGACTAGTGACAGCCCAGGGGTAGTTGATCAGGTGCCCTCTTTAGTAGTTTGGGAAAGGGTGTAAACAGCAAAACATCATCAAAGGAGGAATGACGCTTTTGAGTCTTACTTCCTCTTAGAGCATCAGTTTTTTTCCAGCTCTAACAAAATAGAAAATTGGTTTCAGGGAACATTTTATATAGCAATGATTTTTGCATAACTCTCTTTTGCTCACTTTTCTTACTGCTGAGATTACTCTTGTGAAATTCTTTGTGTCTTGGAGTTTTCTCATCACTAATAGAAATCTGTGCACTGTCAGAGGTATGTAACCTTGAAGTACGATTACGCATGAAGAAATATTAAAGCAGCAGTAAGAGCTTGAAATATAACCATCACCACATAGAAAGTCCGAGATAAGTGTGAAGAATAGAGCTGGTAAATTCTTTACCCATACAGAAATGTCTAAATAATGAGGTGTTTTCAAACAAAGCCTTCAATTCCTGTTAAATATGAGAATTCCATTGTCTGTCTGGTTTTAAGGAATTAATCTCTGTCACCTCTTGCTTAGGGCCCTCTCTCCCTACATTCTTCTGCCAGCACATTGAAACTGGACACTGTTCAGATTGGTTTAAGCTTGAGTTTTTGTTTTGTTTCCTTACAGGGAATTTCTCTCCCATTATCCACTGTTGGCACAGCCAGCATACAACCGGTCAGATGGCAAAGACAATAAAAAAAAAAGCTTAGTTATTCTCCAATGCTTTATTTAATTGAAATGATACATGTCACAACTTAAATTTCACTAACATAGCTGCAGTCAAAGATGTTTTGCTAAGCATGGCTGACACGCAACTGTTTAATGGACTAGATTTTATTTTATTTGTCAGAAATGTGTGTCTTGCTTCAGCAAAAGGCTCAAAGGATTTTGCCAGGATGTAGCCGTGTGACTAAATGTTTTTCTCTGTTTAATACCTAAGCAGCTCTTAGTGCCTTCTTTTTGTTTTGTTTTGTTTTCGATCTATATTCAGCTTGTGTAGCCTTGCCAACACAGAAGTTGCCAGCAACTCTGAATGTCCAAATTTTAATTTAGTTGAAATGTAAAATAGCTGTTAACGATGACTTTTGGATTTGAGAAATCAAGCAGATTGTTTTAATGATCCATGCTAATTTACTGAGTTTGCAACTTAATATGTTTCATTTTGCAAAACCTTAAAGAAGACACTAAAGTTAATTGGAAATGTGTTATATTTTCATGTATACCCCTTTTTAAGTGCATCAGAAATGAGATTGAATAGTTTTCTCATTACAAAAAAAAATTCTGTGATCTGACATTCTTCTTTCCAACAATCATTATCAAGTATGTGATTATATGTGAGTTACATCTGTAATATATATTATATTTCAGTTTGAGCTAAAAGAGGTTAAGGTAATCATTGAATACAACAATAATCAGTGAAGTACTGACTTTTAATTAGATTTTTGTGGAAAACAGTAAAACAAGGGGAATTCACTGAACTGTAATTTTTGTAACTTAGAGGGTATTAAAAATAGGTATTTGGAATACATTCTATTTCTTAGGTAATGTATGCTAATTAATTTGCTATTCTTAAGGTGATACTGCATTAATAAATACTTGTATCTAGTAAAATTTGATAGCTTTAGCAACTGTTGGTTTTGTGAAAATATTGACCAAGCCATGTAGTTGATGTTTTTAAAAGCTTAATCCAGAAGTATATAGAAGATTTGTTGGAACACTGAGGGGACGTACATAAGTACTTTCTATCTACAGTTCCACTCAGAAGCAGCCAAGAACCAGTTTAGCTCTTAAACCGAGGTATTGACTTCCTCTGATGTAATAGTTATGCTAGTTTCGAGTCCAAAGAGTAAGATAAGGACTTGAATCCATATACTGAGGGAGCTGGGGTTGTTTAGCTTGGAGAAAAGGAGTCTTATCTCTCTCTACAGCTATCTGAAAGGAGGCTTTCAGGTGGGGGTTGGCCTCTTTTCCCATCGTTCTCTCATCCTAGTGACAGGATGAGAGCACATAGTCTCAAGCTGTGCCAGGGGAGGTTCAGCTTGGACATCAGAAGGAATTTCTTCACAGAAAGGGTTGTTAAGCATTGTAGTGGACTGCCCAAGGAGGTGTTCAAGAAATGACTGGATGTGGCACCTAGTGGTCTAGTTGACAAGGTGGTGGTCAGTCGAAGTTGGACTCGATGATCTTAGAGGTCTTTTCCAGCCTAAATTATTCTGTCATTCTTGGGACTAGAAATTTCACAACCAGCCATTTAAGGCAAGGCCTGGCAGATTTCTGGTGGAGAAGGAGGGAGAGAGGGGGAAGAAGTATATATACAGTATTGCTGATGTAGTAACTTTGTTATCTTTCTGTCCTTTTAAAATTATGAAAGAGAGGCAAAGAAAATGGCAATGGAATTTAAGGTGATGTAAAGATTTTAATGTACTTTTTAATATGGTTCCTGGCAATATTCTTCCACATGCAAATGATGCACGCAGTCCAATCTTGTGGCATTAACAAGACACAAAAATCTGGTTTTTAACACAGCAATATATCAAAAGTATTAGTGTACAAAATATGTGACTTTGAAATAAGTTTATTCTGTTAGATTAGTTTCAAAGAGTAGGTGGGTTTTTGCCCCCTCTTTGCTATCAAGCTTACTTGTCATTATCAATGTGAATGAAAAATCAAAGAAAAGCTTTTAAAACTCTTCTCAAAATGGAGATTTCTTCATGCATGCATATGGCATTCAACGTTTCAATCACCTGTTACAGGTAATGGGCCCAAGACTACATTTAGAGTCCTCTAACAATTTAAGTGTTCAGCCCAAGACGAAAAAACAGATTCACTAGTAATTTAAGAAATATTCCTGGTAAATTTTCAGAATAAATGTTCGTGATGGCCTTCAGATACTGTCTTTCTAAATTTCAAAATGGCACTGTATCAAATGCAGGGCTTCACATTTCGGTTCAAAAATTCTTTTACCTTGTGGCAAAGTCCTAGAGGTGGTATTGTTTATTGGTTTAAAGAAGAGAATTGGCTGCTTCTGATTTGAAAGGAAGAGTTGGTTTAAATTAGTTTGGTCTGGGAATCGTCATACAGAAATTATTTTCCCAGTTATAAAACTTTTGCGTTATACTTATGGAAATTTTCCTGGTGAAGCCCACATAAAGTCTGGTGTTTAATAATCCTGGTCAAATATATCTATAGTTTATGAACATATAGTTCTCTTCTAACTGGTGGTGCTTCTGGCTCATTCTGGGACTCTTAATTGGATTCTCTTCCGTATTTAATCATGAACATTAATTGGTCAATTGTTATCTATGTCCTAGATATTTTCATCTTCTGTGGATATGATGATTCCACATGCCAATATGAGTTATTAACAGTAGTTAATAACTGTGCCAATAATAAAATTGCTTCTGTAGCAAACAGGGGACAGATCTGTGTGAATTGATTCTACTTTGTTTCCTAATTGTGCAGTCTCAGTTTCTGCAGAGGTAGATGGTCAACTTTAAGAACTCTGAATAATTCATTTGTCTCCAGTAACGTTGTGTAAAAAGGCAAGGGAACTTTGGTCTCAGCAGCACTGACAACTTCAAACCACTATTACTCTTGGGTTTCACAATATAGGTATACAGCTATGCTGAAGTCTGCTATTTTCTGACTGTCACCCATTCCTGTGTTACTGCAGAACTGTTTGCACAGCTATGTGCTAAAATAGATTGGAAAACTGATGGATCTCTTTTTCTTGAGAGGTAGAAAAAGGAGGAAAGGAAATTACCAAGAGACTGTCTAATGTTTTATATCATGAACTCTAGTTCAAATTTTTCTGTAGGCATCCAGAGAGATTGCTTGCACATTATAATCCCCATTTGAAAAAAGTGAAATTAGTTACAAGATTTAAAGCATCATTCAGAAGAGTTTTGCAGTTAGGTCTAGAATAGAGTGTGTGAAGTTAAAAACTAGTTAAATGCTGTGAACATGTTTCTCCTGATACAAAGATGTAATCTCCACATTGTGAGTAACTGCTGCAGCCATTTCATAGTAAAGCTGCTGTTAAACAAAACTGACAGAAAACTTGTTCCAAACATGGAATAGTACCAGCAAAAGTGAATTAAACCCTTTGAAGCTTTGTAGTGCTCATAAAAAGTGTTAATACCTTGAGTATTACCAATTACCACTTTATTTTACAAAGATTAAAAAAATAAAATATTCCATTATTAAATAGAGGTCAAGTATCTCAAGCTGTATTTTTGTAATCATTAGCAGTTGATCTATGCCCTACAGGATTACCCAGAAATACAGATATAATCTGCACCAAGACAAGGCAAAAGTCTTTTGTTTGTTTCTGTTCAAATTTTTCAACCCTTGTGCTAAGGAGTTTCTACCACCTTTATTCTTGTGTACATCACAGTACACCAGAACAGTACAGCTGGCATGTAGGAGCAAAGAAAAACACATTGAAGTGAAAGCAGAAGATTAAACATACCAGCCTAAGGCATTTCTAGCCCAGAAATGAGCTTCTCACAGTTTGTGGAGTCAGATGCTTAGCAAAAGTCGACATCAAACACGTAGCTCTGAGAGAGCCGAGAGAGTGCTGCATGAAAAGAGAAAAATAATAAAAGAGAAAAATAGTTAATGGCTGCTGCGGTGGAGTACAGGCTCGGTGTGAAGGCAAGCTGTGTCAGTGTTGTGTATTTCTCAGGTTCTTTTCAATAAGTTTCCATCATCTGTTATAGCTGGCATTTGCCTGTTGATCTCACTTCAGAAAGTTACAGTCATGCCTTTTTCCTGCAAAGTTCAACTGATACAGGCCCAGGGGGAACAAAGCTTTCTTTCTACAATATTTGAAATGGATTGGAAAGCTGATGCAAAGAATTAAAGATCAATTAATTTATATGAAATCATTCACAGCAATAGTATCAACTGATTCTATCAAATTACCGGTAACGGTATATCAATTTTCAATTGAAATTAGCTGCTAGTATCTTTTGGTTAATTTGCTTTAAATGCAAAAAATTCAGTCCACTGATATAAAGTGGACTTAGTTGTATCAAAACTAAATTTTTCACATACATTTGTTATATTCTTGAAGTGTATTATCTTAGTTACTTTGAAATTTCAATGTTTGGATGTCAATTTTTCCCTGGAAATAGTGCTGGAGATAAATGTGAACAATGAGCATTTTTTGCACAGGATTTGCCTTGCACCTTACACTAGATATGGTTGGGAAGAGGTTGTTTCTATTTGTTATAAGAGATTTAATAACATGTAGTGGATGACATGGCTTAAAACAAGAAAAGAAATGTGAGAAGACTGTCAAAAAAAGTTGTCAGCTAGGCGTTCGTAGCTTTCTACTGTTTTTTGATTCTTCAGCAAGTTCTTTTTTCAGACAGACTCATCTGATTCTTATAACTTCTTTTGGAAAAAGTCTCCTCAAGTGTTTTAATAACACTTTGTAGTTTTTTCTGATCCACTTGGATATTTTGCTTTTGCTGAAGAGCCTTTCCTTTCCCAAATATACTAATTCCTATATCTAATTTTTTCTGTGAATATATGAGAATTCTTGGAAAGTTGAATATCTTTTCAAGATTTACCATATTATCCTCTGAGTAAGCAGATATATTCCCCCTAACTGATGCCTTTTTTATTAATTTTCCAATCAAGGTTGGATTTTTTTTAATTTTTCTTTCTTCATTTTTTTAACAGGTGTGTGAAAGCAAATAGCATTTCTAGTTTCTATTCAAGTGTTACATTAGAAAACATAAGCAATCTGTAAATATGCCTGTATAAATTTAATAGTTCTTGGACTTGCTTTTCTCTTTCCTATGCTTATATGAACACTGATTCCCAGGGTTTTTCTTTACAGGCTTTCATAGCTGTAGTTCACAACTTACAGTGTGCCTCATCACCAGGTTCATGCCATCCTTATCATACTTTATAAGAGACATATGCAGAAGTAAAGAACTCTAGCCTGCACACTGAAGAAGTAAATTAGAGCAGAGGTAATGTGTTACCTTATCTTTCTCTCCTTGGCACTGTTAGGTCCACATTCTAAGTGTCCTACTCCCTGCTTGTAGACAAAGGAAGTCTTAGCTCTGCTCGTGTTCCAGGACATGATGGTGATGAATCTTTGTGACCTGGCTGAGTTATAATCCATTTTTTGCTCTTCTGAGGGTACCTGGCAGTGAAAACTGTCTGGGGATGAAAGCAATATAAATTTTTTTTTTTCTCATTTTGAGATTGCTGTTTGCAAACTGTCTACAGCACTTTCATGATGTTTACTTGCCTCTGCTTCCACCTTCACTCTCCTTCAAAATCCCTATGAAAAGTCCCACTCGGAATACAGAAGGTAAAAGTATAAGTCAACAAAATGGGCTGTGACAGAAGAATTCCTAACACACCTTTTAAACATCTTCAACTTCCAAACTACTGTGGCACTGGTGCAGGAGTTCAGATGCTTCTTGTTGCTGAAAAAAAGATTATCAAAAGGGCTATCAAGAAATTACTAAAGAGAGAAATGGTTCAAAGAACAGAGATCTAATGGGAAAAAGGAAAAGGTACAGGGAACATCTTGATAACAGGGAAAGACAGAAGGGAAGGATATGGAAATGAAAAAGAAATTATTTAGAGGCTAAAGGGTGCTTACACCACCTACAAAAACATAATGTTGCAGATCAAGAAAACATAAGAGACTGAAATTGTGTTTGCAGAGATGGAAGAGAAAGTAAGTCAAAGAGTAAAAGAAGAATAAAAGTACACAGAGGCTTCATTATTGCAGGTTTTTTATACATTATAATCTAGTTTCTTCTTTTCAAATGTGACATGAAATTTGATCTAGTCAGGTTCAGACCAAAAGCTGTTTCCTTTTCTCTTCAAAGTGTTCTTTGAATATTATATCCTACTTCATTTTTGTGAAGGAAATGGAAGTATTGTTGCTACCTTGCCTTACAGTGGTGGGCTAGGCAGGAACTGGGTTGTTCATGGGTTTGGTGTGAGCATCTTCATGGGAGAAACTCAATTTAAAAAGTGTGCTAAAAAATAACCAAAGAGAAGAAAAAGCAGAGAGTTACAGAGAGAAAACATTGGAACTGAAATCAAATTATATCAATTACAGTGCATGTAGAAATAACCTATGTTTTCTGCTGACTCTTGCACAAAAATTAGCTTTTTTTTTTTTTTTCTTCTCCCATGCATTTTATCATGTTCATTTTGTTTATATATCTCCTGGACTACTTCACCTATCTCTTTCAAAAACACTGTCCTTTTCCATTTACTTATGTTGTTTTATGACTTCTTATCTTACTTTAGGGGAAAAAAAGAAAAGACCCCCCAAAACAAACCCACAAGAACAAAAAACCCACTAAAAATTCTGTTCCTAAAAAATCCTGTCATTGAGTAAAGTGCTCTGCATTTTAGACTGCCATAACTCTTGAGCCTGGCTAGTAACACTATTCTTTCATCTTATCTTGTCAGAGCTGGAGTAAGATTTGATAAATACGTCAAGGTAGTTTTTAAGCTGCCAGTATTTAATGATCATCCCAGGAATGCTTGGAACAAGAAAGATTCCAAGGAAATTTGGAAGGAAAATACTTGTAGATGATCCTGTATATTACTTTTTATTAGATTAAGTATATAAGCAGAAAACTTTTGTAGATCCAAAACTTTGTTTGCTTTGAAGTCACAATTCAAAGGGAAAGTTATCTGATTGTTTTAGAAATGAGTAGAAAAATATTGATAGAAATGCTGGTTCAAGGACAGTGCATGGGTTTTGGACTGTCTCTTCATCTGAGCTCCATATATATCTTTGAGAACTTGTAACAAGACAAATTCCCCAAGACAAGGTTCTTCTCTAGTTAATGAATTTAAAGTAAGTTTATGCAAATTGCTTATTTCAGATCTGTGAACTATAGAATTTAGTTGAACTTCCCTAGAAATACACACTTATTTTAGGTTTTGGCAAATCTCATGAAATATGCAAAACCCGAAGACAGTATAGTTAAAAAAAATCTTCCTTTAAATATATATACACATTTATAGGTTTTATTTCTGACAGCTGAGCAAAAAATTGTCTAGAATTTTGAAAATACGTTGTCAGTCTGTTTCACTACTTGTTTACTACCTGCTTATAAAGCAGCTGAGCAATCTTGTAAATAGTGTAGATATGTATCCCCAGGCTTAAGGGAAAGAAAAATACCCTGTTAATTACGTAGAATAAAATACAAGAGTAATGCAAATGAGAAATAAATTATTCCCATCACATTTACCATCCCAGGTGTTTGTAATGCCCCAGAATTTAGCTGTGATAATAAACAAATTAGGTTTACGTTATTATAAATATATAACTAATTGGCAAGATTAAAAAAAACAAACAAACAACAAAACAAGTGTGTGCTTAGTTTGCTATTATGTATTTAGATTTAGGTACAAATATGCTGTCCATCATTAGTTATCTGTTAATATTCATCTCTTACTTTGTACACTCTTGTAAATCATTTGATCAGGATACAACTCCGCAGGGATTGCCAGCTATTCCATCCCATCAGATGGTTCCTTCAGCTTTTTTCCTTCTTGGATGGCAATCACAGGATGCAAATGGCAAGCTCTTCCAAGATGTTTTCTAACATCTGGCTCTTGATGGACTTCTTAGACAGCTGGACTAGACACACTGGAAGAACTTCTGAGCTATTCTCATAGTGAAGTGGTTTCTTGGCCTCTTAAATGTCGTGTCCTCTCCAAGTGCCCTTTGGATGTGAAATGATCTGCATGTTATATATTGCCAAAGAGCCCAAAGATGCAGATTATTGTACAGCTGGAATCTGCAAATGGATGGTGTAAATTGAATATGCTGCATATCCACAAGGCACAAGAACAGTTGGGTAGTCTGTTGTGATGGCAGCTCTGTTTCACATCAGCATGTGAAAACCTCAAACACATGAGTTGTAGCAAATAATTCCACAAATTATTGGAGTAACGTGGCTCAAAAGTAGAGGCAAAAGGGAAAGAAAGTTTAGATAGTATGAGTTTAAATTGGAAATGAAAATTTATGTAAGTCTTTCCTGTATGATAATTTTTCCTTTTTTTTGTTATGTATTCTTGGTCTGTAGTTCTGTATTAAAAATAGATAATCAAGGGTGTTATATAACCTAGTGTGATTTCAGGCACCTTGAAGGAGAATGTTAATCTATAACTACAACACAATGACAGGTTTTTTTTATGGTATGGAGTTTCAACCTCAAGTAAATATTGTGCTTAATATTCAAGATTGCAGAACATGTACCAGCCTAGTATGTTAACAATGGTAACAGGAAACCTGAAAATAGAGAGTATGTCTTTTTGTCAGTTAAATTAAATTGTTGTTACCTAAACACACAAGTGGACTTGACAGTTACTCAGAAAATAATTGGTTTCTGGTTTTTATCACTGATGATTGTCATAGATAATGAAGATTGTTGTTCTGATAAGTACTTGACTGAAAAAAAAAAGATAAAACTTGAAGAAGTTTAGATATCACATTTTAAAAAAAAATTTAAAAATATAGGGATAAACTCCAAATCACATTTCACAGGAAAAATATATTTTCTAAGATACTTTTGATTGGTCTTTTTTCACAGTGCAACATTTTTCTGCATAAATCGATACCTGATTATAGCTAAAACCCTGGAAAGCTCAAAAAATCATTGCACTTTCAATAACCATATAAAACTAGAATACTTTTAATATCTGCTTGGTCTCTCTTTGGAAAAAAAACCTGAATTGAAAAATCTGCATATAGCTGCATTCTTTGAATTCCTTTAGCAACAAAAACAACTTTAGGTAATCTTCTTGTTAAGAAGAACTTAGTTTTTATTGATGCGAGTGAAAAAGAGGAAACCAAGGATACATTAGGAGGAGTGAGACAATTTTCTAATTGTTCTTTTTTCTTTCCCTGCTATAATGTTAGTGTTGGAAGATATGTCAACCTGAGGTACGAATTTGCTGTTCTTCTCATTGCTGAAGCAGCAAAAAAACTTCTGTGTAATAACAAATAAGGTGTTTCGTAATTAAAATTCTTATAAGATTTCAGCTGAATGCTTCTCTGGTCGGATGGAAAAAACACTTCTCAGAATCAGTTGAAATACTATGCAGAGATCAAATTTCTTTCCTTTTTTTTTTTATTTATTTATTTTTATTTGTATTTTACTCTTGATGTTATATATTTGGTAAAAAGGGGTTTTTTTGAGCTGTCTTATATTTTGACTTATTTTTACAGATATAGAATTCCCAAGTAGCTGATTTTCTCGTCCTGTGTCTAGAAAATTAAAACTAAACTTAGTAGATACAATTAATCTGGACATAAGAAACTTGGTGGTTCCCTGACAGAAGAAAAGTTTAATTTCCTTTTAGAGAATGAGTTACAGTTCAACATATCTTCTGATATGATTTGCAGTGCAATGTTCTGGAATGTGCCACTGCAAAACATGTAGCAATCTTGCCATTTTACCAATTTTTCTAGGAGAATTCAGCAAACTGGTTTCTTAATCTAAGGGATAGAAATAGATTGGAGAGTGCACTGTAAGTTAGAGGGAAAATATTCTTAGGTTGAAGAAAGGCAAGGAAAGAGAAATAAAGAAAAGTGTAGCTGGAAATTTCTCTGTTAGGTTTTGTTTGGAGTACATGTGTGGTTCCTGTTTTTACTCTGGAACTAATCCTGGCTTCAGACTCGCTGGTCTGTGTCAGGAGCCCATGGGAACTGCTGTGCCATACAAACAGGTTGGCAACAAGACTTACAGGGTGCTTAGTGCAGCAGCATTCTTTCAGCAAAACTAAGAATTCTTTTCAACAGTACAGTGCAAATTCAGGATCACATAAACTCTCTGCTCTTGCAGTATTTGGTTGGTTTTTGGTTGAGTTGTTTCTTTGTTTTCTTCGCTTTTCCTAAAAGCTTTTGTGTCTAGGAGAGGATAAGTATGAATGCTATGCATAGGTTTATTGCAAAATGTTATCAACATCATCTTTTGGGAAACAGGGACCTTAACTCTTCATTTGGAGCATGGTGCATTTCAAAGTGGAAAAGAGAGGCTTCTTTCCCTGTATGTCTTTCTTTCAAGTTGAGCATTGGGTTGAGTAGAGTAGTTGGGTTGCAGCAGCTTAATTTAGTAATTGGGATTACTGTGAGGCAATAACCTACCACTCCAGAGCAGCAGAGTATGTTGACGATGAGCTATTTTTCTGGTAATCTAATGTGAATTATAGAGGTTTTAGTAATCTCATTTTGTGAGACGAAATGAGAGTAAAACCCAGAACTTTCTGCCCTGTGATTTAGTAAGTACTGTTGCACCATTAAAAAGACCAGAAGCAAACTGTGGAAGACAGTTCTTCAGAGTGGAGTTTCCCCCCTTCTCCCAGACAAGGTGCATGTTTCTTCATTAAAGGTTGTGTCTAAGGTAAACAGCCACAGATTGGTTGCATGTTAATTTGCTGGAGAGAGTATCATGAGTTTACCAAGTCATTGGAATGGTCAACAGTTGTGTAAAGACAGGCCTCTTTTAAGTAAAAGCAACTCTCAAAGTCATGACCATTATAAAATTCTATTCTGTGCACCAGAGAAAATCTCAATCTCAGCTAACTTTGCTTTGAAATGCACCTCACTTATATTTGCAAGTAAACAACCGACAGCTACTCCCTTTGCTTGAGCAAAGATGATTCTACTGGATTGAAGGCTTATAAACCCCACCTGGGAGCTTGCATTGCTGGACCCTTTCTGTTACCCATTGTGTGTTTCCTTACACTGCTTTCTTTTCTCTTTTGGAGGGGTATGCTTTTAAATAGGTGATATTTTTACAACTAATGCATACATAAGTGTTTGAGGCATCAACACACTTTGCATAATTTCATACTGCTTTTTAAATTTACAGGCTTATTAAATTGTTCCCAGTTGTTCCTTTTGTTTGCTGGGCTGAGAAAGAGCTATTCTCATACTGTGTAACCGCACAAATAATGGGGGCCTTGAAAAGTTGACTTGTTTGAAGTTAGGTGGCAGGGAAAAGAGTTTTGTAGATGGAATTTATTTATTTCCCCCACGGTACAAAGGCTGTCCTTGAATATTACTAGCTATTAAAATATAACCACCCTGTGGTTTAAACTGATTTTCCCATTAATTTAGCTCCCCATAAGAAAACTGTACTACTTAAAGGAATAGATGACACCACAGGCAATTTTCAGCAATGCTTTGCCAAACATTCTTCCAGAATAGTAACAGTATCGAGCAATTAAGTGTGCTTGCTTCTCCTTTTACATTGTTTTTGCTTCATAGGTGTTGACACTGGGATTCATTCACTGACTTAATGTAGAACAAGAATATGATCTTATTCTTGAACTGTAAAAAAGCACATACAGGCAATTTATTTTTTTCTTAAAAAAAAATATATATATATATATAGAAATATCTTAACATTCAGAGTTGAAGCAGCTAATGTTCCTGTCTGTAAGCAATATATTTGCTTGGCTGGCAGCACTATTTTAAAAAAGTAGGAGGACAGGAAGTACTGCCTTAATGCCTGTTGGAGCTAAGCTATGCTTTAACAAGGTTTACAGAGGAGGAGAAGATGTCTGCAGGACCAAGACTCCTATGCTGAAAGAAAAGTGGCATGAGTGGTGCTGAAAGGGTGATGTTATAGCTTTGTGCTCTCTGAATAATCTGGTCAATGCAAAGGACAGTCTCTTTCTTTTTTTCAGAGGTCAGATCAACAACATGTCATCTTCAGTAGAGTTCTTGGCAAAGCCAATGTTTAGTTGTAAATCCTGAAACCAGCTGATTTCTCCATTGACATATATTTACAAAGGCTGGGGGTGTTAGGGTTTTCTGTCTATCTAACTATATAACATTAACTGTTCCTGTATATGACATCAGTCTCATTTTCTCATTATAAATTCTTAATAATTAGATTTCTGTTCACAAACATTGCTAATTAAAAAATAGCTAAACAAGTCAGGTAGAGTTACAGGAATTACTTCTCTTGCTTTGGCAGACTTGATAAAAAGTTTAGTTTAGCAATCGAATTTTAGACCATTTTCAGATGACTATGAAGACTGGGATATTTGTGGGTTTGGAAAAATCTTCATATCTTGACTACATCACTGCTTTATAATACAGAAAAAGCTTGATTTTCATTGAGACGCTTGACTTAGTTTTGGGTGGAATCCAACTTGCCTAAAGTTACCTAAATGTTGGATGTTTAATCTAAATCAGCCATTGCACGTTTTCAGATGATCCTGACAAGAAGCTGCTGCAAAGGATGATTCACATAAGAATAAAATAAGTAGTTAAGTTACATGGTAACAACAGCCCTCTTTAGGGCATTTCTTACGTCTCTGGGAAACTGAGCCATAGGGATATTGCTGAAGGAAAAGATGTAGTGTTTTTAGAATTGATGCAGTTACCATTTTCGTAACACTTGAGTGGTATGATTCCTCTTGAAGTCAGTTAATTCAAAACTTACCCATACTGACCCTTTTTTTGCAAGGAAAAAAAATGACACAATAAGTCCTGTTGCCTGCATTGGCATTTTTTTCTAGTAATGTAAGACTGCTGTCTGAGCTCAGCCTTGAGTGTTTTCACTCTGGCTTTGACTTTTTCCTCTTACTGCATTTAGAAAAATAGCTGAGCTTTCTGTCTCATTTTCTGTTATGTCAGCAAGATGCAGAATTTCTGTAATTACATTGTTAGCTTGTAATAAATCAAGACCTTACTTGACTTATGAACCCCATGAAGATGATCACAGAATTTTTGTCTGTAAAGTCTTTATTAATTTAAAATCTTATGTCAGTGAGAGCCCTTGCACAAGCTGATGGGGTGTTAATGTTATGTTGCTTTCCAGTGGCAGCAAATGTCGTAAGGCAATGCTGCTAAAGATCTTAATTGCCTCCATACATCCTGGTGTTCTTTAATGCCTCTAAATTAATTATACATTTCAATATTTTTTTTAAGTCTTGGATTGTGTTACTTCAGCAGAAATATAAAGCTAATATGATTGTGTACCATAGGAATGGAAGCACCTGTGTTTTTAAGGATTATTCCCCAACATTGCAATTATTCAGTAACTGTCTGGTTCAGAAGGTTCGCAAAACATTTTGCTCATGTGCTCCTGGGGGCCAGTGAATACCTTACATGTAATTTACAATGAAAGGTTGAAAGCCTCAGTTACAAGTTGCCTCAGAAAGAGAGTATAAGAAATGAAGGCAATTGCCAATAGCTTATGTGTCTGTAGAAAGAGAAAATATGTTAAATAAAACTTATTTGCTGGAAAAACACTGTATCTCATACTAAAGGGAAAGGCAATAATAAACAAATTCAAACACAACAGTCCCTGCCAATCTAACCTGGCTACTTTTCTTCCTACCTTCAGAATTCGTTGTTGGCTTAATTTTTTTTTTTTTTTTTAATTTATGCTGTGTTTTTTTACAGAATCTAGCTAGGTTCCTGAAAATTTTAGTATTACTGGCAGCATTGGTTCACATCACTTTGAGACTGGATTTGTATTGTTAAACTTTTCTTGAAGAGAAAAATAGTTTTCCAGTATACTTTCTTCTCTGCCTGCAACAGGAAAGAAAACAGATATAAATCCTCTCCCCGGTTTCAGAAACATCTCAATTTTCTGAAATATTTAAAAGTCTAAGTTGCCTCCAGTCATATCATCTATCACAAATCCCGCGTCATTTTCTTTGCTTCCCAAAGCATCGATATGAAAACTGTATATACAGGAAAAACAGAGTCATCATGCTTTAGGGAACATCCCTTCTACTGCAAACGTATAGAAACAACACTATTGTTCTTTGATTAGAGAAGAAAACCTGCATAGGTAAAACACAGTGTTATTCCATCTAGAAAATGTGGCTGGGGTTTCCATCAGTTCTCAAGAGGAACATGTACTTTAACATTTTGTCTAGATGACAGCACTTCCATTACTATGATGACCTGTGAAATCACAGAAACAGCAAAGCAGTGCTGCAA
>JAYRBT010000114.1:46309748-46339466 GCA_036023395.1 Myiotriccus ornatus
ATCTATCACAAATCCCGCGTCATTTTCTTTGCTTCCCAAAGCATCGATATGAAAACTGTATATACAGGAAAAACAGAATCATCATGCTTTAGGGAACATCCCTAAATTCCCTACTGCAAACGTATAGAAACAACACTATTGTTCTTTGATTGGAGAAGAAAACCTGCATCGGTAAAACCCAGTGTTATTCCACCTAGAAAATGTGGCTGGGGTTTCCATCAGTTCTCAAGAGGAACATGTACTTTTACATTTTGTCTAGATGACAGCACTTCCATTACTATGATGACCTGTGAAATCACAGAAACAGCAAAGCAGTGCTGCAACGCAGGAGTGATTATAGTGAAGTAGTCAGAAATGCCTGTTCTTATGATATTGCTTGTGGGATTCAAAGCCTATGGGCAGTGCACAGACCTTCTGGTCTGCATCAATTCTCTGTCCTGATTCGGGGATAGGTCATGCTGCTACTTTCACAGATACATCCCATTAGAACTTAATCTCATGTATCACCGAGTTTATATACTTCTGGAGTCGTTTACAGTGTCTTACTCATATTAACTCGTCTGAGTAAATGTATATCTGCAACAGATGTTGATTACTACTGCCCTTGCTAGTAATCAGTTCCAAGCTTTTCCTAATGCTCAGAATTAAATAAATCCTGTGCAAAGCCAAACCTGTATTAGCAGAAGAGTTAAACCATGATAGGAAAGCCACTGGCTTATTTCCCCTGGGCAGTCTCTGTAGTTTTAGTAAAGCACTGGGATGATATAATATACTTTGGAATTTTGGAAGTCTGATTTTTTGATTAAATTCTAAAATTCATGACAGAATGTGGCATGACACAAGGGTTTCATGTTAGGGGTTTTATCTTCCCACATATTATTATTTTTCTTTTTTTTTTCTTCCTCATCCCTTCTCCCCACCAGCTAAAAGCTGTTTAGCCTTTTGGTTTGTATAAACATTCAAACAAAATTCAAGATACTGATAAAGAAAGAAGTAGCTGAGCTGCTTTTTCCAAGAGGTCTGTATTGAAGTTCTGTATACTGATTCACAATGATAACAGATCTTTAGCTGCACAGAAAAACTCTGTAGATCACTTGCAGTGTGGTTGACATATTTTCAGACATGGGCAAAGGCATATTACAATCCCACAGTATACTTGTGATGTTCTCCCATAGGGGGTCAGGAGTGTTTCCCTGCAGTGAACTTTTCTCTTGGTTTTTGCTCCTCAGCCCTGAAGTCTGTGTGGCTGTTCACAATGACAGAGAAAAACAGCAAGCAGGAAGCTACATTCTTAGCAATGAGAAATTTTAGTTGAAAGTCGAAATCAGCAGCTTTTCCTACACTGGCTTGTGTTATATTAGATGTTGCTGTAGTCTGTAAAATACTATATGTATTCAGTCCTGGGGCTGAAGTGCTATTCCTTCCTGTTATGCAATGAGACCTAAATTGGGCAACCTGCCCCTTTGAACACTGGCATCAAAGTGAGCAGTGACTGCCAGACCATGCAAACTGTCTTTGCTGGGTAGCAGAAACCTCCCAGTAAAGCCTGGAGTTGTGATCCACACCAATTCCTTGGGCATTTTGTACCGTATTAGCTCAATGGGTTAGACTGTGGTGCTAGTAATGCCACAGTTCCAGTTTTGATCCCTGTATGGGTCATTTACTTAAGAGTTTGACTCGACGATCCTTGTCTCAGTCCCTTCCAATTCAGAATATTATGTGATTCTCTGTGTAGCCTGTGGATGTTACTTTGAAACACAGTCCATCCAAAAAGCAACTCTTCAGGACACTGCTTCACAGACTAGAGCTGCTGAGTTGCTTTGGCCGTGGCACGGGGGAAAAGAGTCATAGGTTGTGGTCAGCGCATGGTATCTCCTCTCTGCCACTCCTTCTTTGTCCTTCTCCCTGTTTAAGCCTAGAGTCTCCACAGGCTGCTGTCCTTCAGGATGAACCTATTCCAGCCTGTGTTCTCTGTGGGCTGCAGGTCCTGCAGGGCATGACCACCTGCTCCTGTATGGACTGTGTGGAATTGCTTTGTTCTTTGCTAGAGATGTTTTCTCTGAGGCAAGGCCAGGGTTGCTGCAGGGCTCATCCATGCCCTGTGGTGTGTTTCTTGGAACCAGCTGGAACAGGCTGCACCTGGCATGGCATCTCTCCTTGCAGATGGCCCTGCAGCATGGACATGAATCCCCAGAACAGAGGTTGCACTGGAGGCTGTGTCAGCACCGCTGTGTTTGCTGCTGTCCCTGGGGCACGCAAGGCTTTCTTCCTTCCCTTCCCAGGGACCCTCTGGGTGCCTAGAAATAGCCACAGCCACAGAAGGTGGTGTGGACACCTCTGTCACAGTGTCCCAGGGTCCTGACCCTCAACACGGGAGGACACTGGCTCTACAGGAGCTGAAATTGAGGCTGGAGCTGGGCAGGCACCCACATACCAGGTTGTCAGTTCCACAGGGCTGCACTGTGGGAGATGGCAGGTTTAGAGCCAGCAGGCATATGGTCAGGGTGGGCCTGACACCTTCACCCCGTGGTATTTTTAGAATGATTTCTGAGCTGTTAGGGTTTCAAATTATTTTTTAATTTAAAGAAAGGAGAAAAAAAATTCTTCAATTCGGCAAATAGATTTAGTGAAATGTCTTGGATAAAGAGGTTTAACTCGAGTAAGATGCAATTACAGTAGTTGTTGGGTCTGTAGCTCTTGAGTCGAGAAGGAGATGGACATTTATTATTTCAACACCTTTTTCCTTTTCTCAGAGACTTAGTTTGAATATAAAAGCTGCATTGAAACCACTGTTTGGGTTCATTTGAGGGGTTATTAAAGGTTTTCATATACATACTGTTAACTCTTCTGGTATAGAAGAGTAGATTTTGGTAGGTGAGTGTGGGAGATAATTGCATCTCTTGCCAATAGCTTATCTCTTCTCTGTGCTTATAAACATCTTCATTAATTCTATAAATTCTCATCAGAAGTTTCATTAAGACATTTGTTGGGTAATTTTGTGTATCCTTAATAGAAACTGGAGTTTAGAAAGAAATTCATGATTACTGAGATTTTCCTGTACTGCCTGGCAGGCATAGTTAGGAAAGGCCAAATTACGAACCATTTCCTACCTGGATACTCTAGTGATCAAGCAGCACATTTCCATTAACAGACTTACCATCCCTTTTCAGAAAAGTCCATCTGCTTCCAACTGATAAAGCAGCATATCATTCACTGTGCCTTCAGCTGCCTTATATGATAATCCAGAATTTTACTTATGCTTTTCCACTCTCTCAGATTTAACACCAAATGTGTATATTGTGTGCATAAGTCCCACACAAATATTTCTTCAAATGTTGAAATATCTAATGTTTCAAGATATTTGTTTTTTTCCCCTCTGTTTAGAGTAATCAGAGAAACTGAAAAACACAAGAGGCAGAAACATTTGTTGCTGAGCTGGTGGAGAAAAGGCTATCAGCAAGGCAGTCATGAATACCTTGAAACTTCGGAGTAGCTGTTAATAGTGAAACCTCTGTGGAAGAAACTGAACAGTATGTTTGCTTGGGCAAACACCTTTTTCAGTTAAGGCTGTCTTTCATGAGAGGGGTATATGTCTTTAGCCCATAAAAAAAAAAATTATATATATATATATAGTAGAGCCTAATCTCATTCTAACTGGCTATATGGATCAGAATATCTATCAACTAAGCAGAGAATGAAAGGGATATGTAAAAACAGTTATTATGGATACCAAATTACGATCACGAGAAATGAACACTCAGGATTCATCAAAATAGATTTAGATGTGCTGTGTAATGGATGGTGGACATGAGGTACTCCTAAGGCTTACTTCATCTCATCATAGGGCCAGCAACGAAAATACATCAACACTGTTGACTGGTCCTTTGCACAGTCAACACAGGAAAAGCGGCCACGCCAGAGTCCATAGAGGTTAGGGGTAGATGCCTGTAACTGCAAAGATATCTAAAGTTCAGTGGGACCGATTACTAAACTATTAATGCCAATAACTGTATACCAAATACTGAGTTTCCTGGTTTGGTCTGTTTAACCATTTTTATCTTCTAGTGTCATGTTAAATTATACATGACATTAAAAGCTTTAGTGTAAAAAAAAAGAAAACTTTGTCAGAGATGCTAGAAGTCAGGCATCAGTAAGCACCCAAAGGAATAAAAATCTAAGAGAGATTCTAATCATGTCTCAAATTTTAAAACGTTTTTGTTGTTATGTATCAGATACATAGAGAATTGAATAAGTATTGAAGGCAGTTAGAAAGAAGAACTCTCCTTTTTTTTCCTGATGTTTTCTTTTTTTCCCAAGAGCTTGTTGTACTAATTAATTCAGATACTGTAGTGCACTTAAGAGATGTTTTCTATGTGAACTGAACTGAGTTGAACACCTTCACGCTGAGCAGATGTGAGTATTTCCATAGCAGCCACTCAACTTTGCCACTAAAACACAGAAGTCACTATTGGAGAGTGAAACAAATGTTATTTGTCTAGACTGAACAATTTTTGAGCTATGAGAGTACCAAACTAAAATCATACCTGAATGTTTGAATTTTGTTTTACCATATTTCTTCGAAATTCAAAACAAAATGAAGGGTTCTACTCATTCAGCACCAAAACCAGAGTTGGCTAAGTCCATACTATGAATTGATATCTCTTCACCAAGAATATTGTCTTATTTCAGGACGTTAATCATTAATTTTTGTCTCTATTAAACTGAATGAAAGGGGCATACAATTATTGTTTTCAGTCACCCTGAAAAAATAAAAGTTGACAAGTTGAACAAACTTGTGTGGTATAAAATTTGTCCCAGCAAAGAACTCTGTTTTTAGCTAGATGTTGCATGTTTTCTTGTCATATCAGTGGAGAGGTACTTTTCTAGTGCATAAACATTGCAGTTGCAATCTCTTACCATCCACCTTTTATCTTGTCTTGGTCCAGAATGATCCTAACCTCTTTCTAATGGCATCCAGTGAAAGAAGTGCAAGGCAGACACACTTCTTCCAGCTTATGTACTTTTTAATGTCTGAAGTTTAAGAATCAAAATATTTTCTGCCCTTTAAGGTCCATTGGAAATAGAAGCTGCAGAGCTTTTTTATGATTTTTTTAGTCATCATATTCATTAAACTATTAAAGCACCTTTTATCTATGTAGCTGCGTCTATATGCATTTTTGAAGATGACAAATATGATGTGTAGTAGTGTTGATTTCAGCAAGAAAATACAAACTAAACATGTATCTAAGTCAAAATTTTGAGACCTTTTCTTTCCTTCCAATAAGGCAAAAATTTCACAAAGTTCATTTTAAAGAAAATAACCCATGTGATCACCTTTATCTCTTGATACACACTCAGGTGAAATTGCTACCTTATTATGTATGAAGTTTTGTCAGTCGGTGAATTTTATTTCTCATAGTGAGGAACCTAATTCCTGTGAAACACAGGAACTCATTTTCTCAGTACAGAATCAGTGTATGCAGAATTGTGTTCTCAAGTAAGCGGAACAGAAATTACTGTATCCAGAATTTTGCTTTCCACAAAAGTAGCTCTCCTATTTAAAGGCCTTTTCTGACACTCGGTCTCAAGTTTTTATCAAAAATAAATAAAAAGCTAAAGGCAGCACAAAAGTGTTCTTGTTTTAAATAGGGATTCTTATGAATATAGGACTCTGCAAGTATGTATGACTCTGCAAGTCATACAGTGTGGTGGAACACTGAGCACCTGCCTGTCCAGACAGCAGCATCTTTTAAGGTGTTATAATCACAGATGTATTTGTGGTACAACACATTTCAGTTCCCTGCTCTTCACAGTGTGAAGAGCCTAACGTGCAGAGCCTAACTCAAATTCCTGCAGCCCAAAGCACTCCCAAGCTAAAATCCTGCTAGGACCAATCTCACAGTATTATAGCACAGATTGAGTGCCAGTGCCTAGAAGCACCCCTTAAATTAAATTTTCCAGCACACACGTAGTAATTGAGGTTGGAGGTGGCTGATGTTTCCTTAAATAGGTCCAGAATTCGTGCTGATAACTAAGGTGGTGTTTGGGTGGTTGTTGACATGGTTGCTTCAAATGGAACTTGATGTTCTGCACTGTTCAAGCTGAATTATCAACTGGTTTTGATTACTGTTCATAAAGAGTAGAGTTTATTAGCTTTGAAGCTGAATATACAAACAGCACAAGCTTATATGAAGCGACTTAGTTTGTCATAAATTAAGGCAATGAATTCCAAAGCTCTGAGTCAGAACCTGCATTGTTAGGGGACTAAAACTGGATTATTGATATTAATGGCATAAAATTAAAATGTAATAGAAAATTATGAGGAAGAATTTTTTTATTAATAATAGCTTAAAGAGATAATTTAATAACTAATTATTTTATTGCTAAATAAAAAATAATAACTTGATGAGAGGGAAATTATTAAAATTCCTTTTTAGTTGTCTGAAACTGCAATTCCTCAACTAAAAGGAGGCTCAACTAACTAAAAAGAGGCTTCTCTTTTCAATTGTTTTGCAGTCTTAAAAGTTTACAAGTGACTTAGCTGACTTTGATAAAGAAGCAGACTTCTTAAAATGGCATTTCTGCCCTGATAATGTAAATGACAAATGCTTTTCAACATTCATACTTTCTGTATAAAAAGTAATGGAACAATTAATATTTAAAGCGTTTAAGTGTTTTAAAGTGTACTTCTCATTGTTGTTTCATGTTGTTGTTGGTATGTAAGCATTCCACTAAGGACCTTCAGGGACAAACAAAAATTGCTACATCCTGTTCAAATCGTGGTTTTACTACATGAGTGAGTTACTAGGTTGTAGATTCAATGCTGCATCACTGGAGTGAGGTACTGAAATCAGAGCTACTGTTTTGAAAAGTCTGGAACCATCCCTCCTGAGCCAAAAGATTGAGCTCTGCCACCAAAGGCTCCACAATGTCCTTACAGAGGTTCTGCACCTCTTTTCACAGTAAAAACCCTATCCGGATGGGAGGCAGTTAAATGACACACGTGAACTCCCTGGCTGCTCCTTCCTTATTTCTGAGAGTTTTACTTTCTTTGCTCGGTGACCCTTAGTGCAGGCACATTTCCTTGTGCTGAGCTCCCTGTGCATTGCCTATCTAGGAGCAGTGGCAGGAACAGAGTTTTAGAATAGCGGTGTAATGGCTAGGCCAAGAAATGCCCTGGAAAAGAAATGTTTCAGGAAATGGGTTTGGATCCAAACACAGATCTGGGCTGAGAGAATATCAAAGGCTGCTCCTATGAAAGGGTTTGCTGCACTGACACATCCAGGTTCCTTCTAATTAAGAATTGCTTGGCATTGTTTGTAAGACAAAAAATACATCTTCTGGCCATATTTAATCTGATTTGCTTCCTTTCCTTTCGTTCACTCAAATCTGGCCTCTCCTGTTCGTTTGGTTTGGGGTGTTCAGATTCACTTCCACTCTAATGCATTGCACTTCCTGACTGTGCATGGAGAGTGGAGGGAATGGCTGTCTTCCAGGAGAGTGTTTTATCAGAGGAGGGAGAGACCTTTGTGGTTAATGGTATATCAGAGCTATGTTAGAAGTGCTGCTTTAGTATGCATGGATAGCAAATGTGTATTTTCTTCTATTCTGAAAATTAACTGGAATATACTCTTAGCATTGTTGGTTAATAATCTGAGCCTTGCTGCTGTTGGTTTGGAGTTGTTGGTGGTTTTTGGGTTTTTTTGTTTTTTTTTCTCCTGAGAAACTGAACGTCTAGCATAGCCAGTGTGTTCCTTCTCTGGTCTGCTGTCTGCTTTTTATAACACCTGGGAGCAAAATCCTTTGGCATTCTGGTAAAGGCTAAGACACTGAGCAAACATGTGGAACATCTTGATTCAGATTCACTCTTCCGTGTTATTCAAAGGGGTCTTGAAGCCTTAGGCTGCAGTGGCATGTAATAAATGAGATAATAATGGCACATGGTTCGACAATATATTATTTTTAATATATATAAAATATATATTATTATATATAATTATATATATTATATATTATATTTATAGAAAATATATTTAAATATTTTATGTATTTAAAAATAAATATAGATTTTAATTTAGTATACATGGACTATAATATTGTAAGTAATTATATAAATATGATATGCATGTATGACTTATAACATAATGGAATATGGCGGTGCAAGGCTTGATATGCAAGCAGGTAACCCTAGGCACCAGGCTGTGGCTACAGTTGTAAAGAAAATTTATTTCAACAGTCAAGAACATTGCAATATGTATCTGAATGATACATGCACCTTATGGCCTGACTGGCCTCCTCAGGCAGAAGCCTCCAGGCAGGTCTGTGAGAATTTTATCACTTGTAGCAAGGCAGTTACCTCTCATCAGAGAGGTAAAGAGAACATAGACAGCATCCTGCACAGGAGCAAATTCTTTCCCACATTAATGCTTTTCCCTGGCAGCAAAAGTTTCCTTGAACCAGTGCTAAGCTCTCTCTCCTCTCTATTTCTTCCAAAGGTCTTCTGCTCGTACAGATCAGTAGTTAATCCTTCTCCTACACTTCTGACTTCAGAAATTTACAGCTTCTGCAAAGGAAAGTGTGTTGTTCACATTTTAATTATTAATATTTCTTCTTCCTCTGTCAACTTTTAAAAGCATCAGTGTATTTAATGCAGCTGATACTATAATGTGTGGAGTATATTAGGAGTTTTATTTTTCTAGCTCTCTACATATTTACATGAAATACAGTATTTCAAACCAACTTTACAAATTGGTTAGCTTGAAAGACTGAATAACTTGGGGAAGAAAAAGAGACCCCAGTTCTTAATTCTGCCCCTGTGTCAAGCTGCTCCTTGGTCTGAATGAGCTCAGCATCCCATCTCCCTCTGTGCCTAGAAATGCCAGTTTCCAACACAAGCAGGAAAATGTTGCTTTGCTTACTCAGCTGGAGATTTATAATATTAATCTCCCCAGGAAAGTGGTGGATCACCCAACACTGGACACTTTTAAAATTTGGCTGGACAATTTGCTGAGCCATCTTGTCAAGATCGCGTTTTTGCCATGAAAGGTCCAATTCCTTGATTCTATGACTATTTGACTTGTCTTGGAGAAACTGTTTTCTTCACTCCAGTTTGGTTACTGGGTTTGAAAAAAACCATCTGAAAATACTGTGACTGTACATAGGTCTTTGGAGGTAAGTGTGAGCATCCCAAAGGCTTATGAGTGCCATCTTATTACCACTACTTCAGATCTCTGTGTCATAAATGTATGCTTGAGTTCTATTTTCAACTAGGTCTCTCATATTAAAAAAAAAAAAAAGAAAAAAAAAAGAAAAAAATATTTAGCAATAGAAAGTATTAATAGCTTTTGTCATCTCTTGCTCCAAAGGAGGCCTTTTGGCTCATGTGTCTGTGCCTCCCCCATTTTTCTGTAATCTATTTTAATAATTGTTCTGTCTTTTGTTTTGTTCACAGCCTACATGCTGACGCACTACCAGCTTTGTTTCCAAAAGAGGAGTTCACAGAATTACACAGTGTCTGATCCAACCAGCCACTCTGATGATCCTCACTGGACCATGTAGGTAAAATTCGAAAAACCTTTCACACTGTATCTTTGAGAGTGTTCAACATGTCAGGAAACAGCTGATTTTTGGCAACGGTGCTTACTTAGTGGAGTCAGGGTCTTTTGGAATTTATAGACTATAGTATAATTTATTAAGGCCCTGCAACTTGTGATGTGTTTTATTGTCAATAGATGCATAAAAGTAGACTGGCATATGTCGCAATGTGTTTGGTCTTCTTGCTACATCTTTTTTAAGTAGTTGTGGGTGCTGGCAACACTGTGATGCATATTGTTCCTGTAGTCATGCATGAGCTAACTTTAGTAGCAGCTGCATTGGTGAAAATTTCAGCTTAGGCACAAAACCCAGCAGAGAAATGGATAAGCAGCTGTTAAAGCTTGAGCTTCTTGTTATTACAGCCACACAGGTAGCAGAATAAGAGCTAGCCAGATAAGAGCTAGACTGAACAGATTTACATGCATGAACCTCTGTGTTTGTCTTAAGAAGAGTAGATGAGAGCCATGGTACTGGTAGTCAGGAGGACGATGCCTTTAGGTTATTTCTGTTGATTATCTTGAGCTTCTGCACAATCCTTCAAGTTTTCTATGAGTTTCAGATAAAATAAAAAATGCAGCCAATATTTCACCTCCAGGATTTCAATGCAGAATAATTCAGTCTTGCTATAGAAGAGGTGGGAATCCAACAATTTAAATTCAATTTCACAAAAAGTGTGTTTTTCCTTTTTGTTTTGATGTTCTAGCTGCATTTACTTTCAGCAAGTTTCCTCCCTCTGAGCTAGAAGAACTAGGCAAAGAACTAAAATGTTCTGATTAAATTGCCAACATTATTATTTCTTGACTGCTTTCTCCCTTGTCTGCTACGCTGTTTTATGTCTCAATTGCTGTGGCATTTAAAATAATTTACATAAATTGGGTAGCTGCAGCGTTTATGTCTACATTATAGACTGTGTTTCTTTTACATTCCTTACACAGTCTGTCAAAGTTCCGCCTTGGTTTGCATTTCTAATTTTGTGGAAATGAACTGTAAATTTGGATTTGTGGCAGTAGTTTAGATGGCCTGTGTTTACATATGCTAGCACACTCTTTTTACATGGAAAACAGCTCTCCTCGTATAGTTGTTTTAGGGACCTTGACACTGACAGTTTATTGCGATTGTTTCTGGAGTTTCTTGAGATTTCAGTCACTCAGCTGTGTCTGGAGAAAGCTTCTAACCAAGGTATCTCAGAAAAGCATTTTGAGAGCGTACTGGCTGAATCGTATGGATTCAATTTAACAAGTGTCTCAGATGAATCCTGAAACAGTGCTTAATTCTTCTTTTGTAGCTCAAAATTATGGTATATTTGCACACTGGTACACTGTTGGCTGTGTTCAGTTACAGTTGATTTTACCTTTCATGTTGTGTTGACCATATTCCAGCTTTAATTAGATGTCTTTTCTTGTATTTTGTGTAAGGTGAAAGGTTGTGGATTTGGGCCTTTTTTTTTTTTTTTTTTTCTTTAGATGGCAGCATTTCTATGAATAAAATACTGAAAACACCTAATTTACTGGTTTGGTACTTAAATTTAAATTGTCATAATTTATAAGTGGGTTTCTATCTCCGGACTGGAGAAGAGATTCATATTCTCTGTTGTAAGTATCCAAAATCTTTCCCAGTTGTAACTGATGGCGAGGAAAGCAGTCCCAAAATATATTTATTATGCTGGAGAGGGTATCATGTCTAAGGAGAATGCCTTAGTAGATATGAGTGGCACAACTATTCCTCTGTAGGAAATTTTTTAATTGATGCCAAATATGAGAGTACCCCAAAGGAACTGGAATTGAACTGTATTCAGTTTTAGTGTGAAAGGAAAATAACAAAGAAAATAAATAAATTCATATAATTAACTTCTGCAAATTTTGCTACAGTCCACATCTCTCTTCCAGTGTAAAGACTTGTTATTTGTCACTTAGACACTGATATGACAGTGAGGAAACTGTGAGCAAAAAATAAAGTGTTAAAGCACCAACTCATATAATCCATTTGCAGAAAAGCCATAGATTAATATCTGATGTTTGTTTTTTTCCTGATAATAAATTAATGGCATCAAAGCCATTCACGCAGACAAATATAATGCTTTGCTTTAGATTTACATCACCCTGTCATGCTACCTCTTAAGGGATTACAGCTATAAAGAAATAATAGAATAATGTTCTTTATTACCCACAAATGTGCAGTGCGTTAAACAGAATTTGTCAGTTCATCTGAACATGTTACATTCATCAAGAAAAACAGCATTGTCTTGCTTAGCGAAGCTACATTAGCTAGACTGGGTTGTCAGAGTCTTAGAGTCTTGCCTCGTATGCAAGGATAATGGTCACTATGACATATCTTTTTCATTTAATGGAAGTAATGTTTGTGCTTTAGTAGCTTTTAGCAAAGTATAGATGTTTGCAAAGGTGGTGGTATAGCTTGGCTCTGTAGTATAGGTATAAGATTGTTTAAAAACAAGCCCAATGTGTTAGAACTAATTAATATTTGTTTCATGTAGCCATAAATTTAATTATAAATATTTTAATGGATTTAAATATCTACCTGAAACTTTCTGTCATTGATAAAATCTAGCAACTCCATCAGAAATTTAACTCCAGAGCACTGATCTTTGTTTTATAGTTACACAGAAATATTATCCCTTGAAAAATGGTTCAAGCTCTTAATCTAAAGCTAGTGAAAACTTGTATTCTAATTTATTTATCTATTTATTTATTTATCTATCTATTTATTTATTTATAGGCTGTGGCAGTAGGTTAGAGCAGAAGAGTAACTTTTTTTTTAATAAAAGAAAGAAACAATTCAAAGCACTTGTAATTTGTTCCTACAGCTGTCATGAATCCATGCTGTAAGCAGTTGCACAGTCAGCCAAATCTTACGCTGCTTACTTGCCTGGTCCCTTTGAAGTGACGTGGTGTGACGTTATTTCAGGAGAAGCATTACATCTTAGACTATTGTGTATCTGTGGCTGGCGTGTTGAGCTCATGGTTCATCCAGGAGGATAAGCCTCCTATTATGCTTTAAAAGGACGATTAATCCCAAAATTCATTTTCTAGAGACAGTTTCCTCTTTGTATCTAGTTATTTTACCAACTCTATGCAGTAGCTATTGAAGGTAAGGAGAGCACATGGACTGGGGTTCCATTTATTCATTCATAGTTGTGGCAGTTTTAATTGCTTGGAGGAGAAAAGGTGACATAAACTAGGCATTTGTCATTTGCATCATGAAAGAAAGTGTACTTTTTATACTAGAATTAAATTTTTAAGGATTTATTATTTGAATGAAAGATGGAAATATTTATGTATTTAAATTTAAGTATACAAAATATAATTACTCCCAGCTGAAAGTCCCTCTAGGGTATAGTGTAAATAGTTATTCTTGTATTATGTGTATTAAAAAGTCAAGTGAAGTGATTATGGCTGAGTTCCATTCCCTCTGAAAAAACATAACTTTTATCAACAAAGATTTTTCAATAACTTCTTTTGGAGGAAGGACTATTAGTTTTTAGAACAACAGATTTCTATTTCCTCTGGCATTTTAAAAAACCTTGAGTTTTCTTGTCACGCACTTCACCAGACAGATCATGTTTAACTTGTGAGGGCTGACTAGTTTGCAGCTGTAGGTGGTATGTGAGATACAGACTTCAGGAAGAGCATGATTTCCATAACCACTTCAAAGGAAATACATTATAAATAAAGTACATTTCTCTGGGGGCTTACAAAACCATTCTGTTTATAATTTAAATTACGTTAAGCTAAATAAAATAGTACAACAAAACCCTCAAGAGAAAAATACTTCATTTAAGTTTGAACATTACATTACTTCCATTAATTGGAAGTATTTTACTCTCTCTCTAATAGTTTATTTTTCATTGAATATATATAATTAAAAGTATTGCCATTACAACAGCAATTCTTTCCCCTTTTGTATTCCAAGCCCTTCTGTTCAGTAGATCACTATAGTTTTATTTGTCTGCATTCCTTCATTTCTCACGGTTTTATTACGGGTGACTAACCCTCTGAGCATCAGGTTGGGACAGAAGATTACCATCGCTGTGTCTTGCATGTGCAAATTTATCTGGAACCAAGTCTCTCAACCAGCCTGAAGTTTTGTGTCAAACCAGTAGAGACAGTGAAGCTTTCTTCTGTTGGAATATTTTTTAGAGTTTGTTCATCCAAGCTATGCTGCTTGCTTCTTCCAGAGTGCTTGCAGGCATAAGTTGAGCACGAGTTTGCAACACAAGCAATAGAATCCATTTGTCTCCCTACTCTATAAAGTCAACTTGGAGGCAGAGGGGGAAGGGAGCCTGATAGGATATGAATATAATATGTCTTCCAGGAGAGGATGACTAAGAAAGTCTTTGAAAACCTCAGTGAAAGATCTAATTCTAAGGGTGTTTTATTCCACCTTCCTTTTTTCATCCTCTGACAAGAGACCATACAGGCTGAACCAAATCATGCTATCATTCCTAACAGCATGGAGGGCAGTCAATCTGCAGTGCCAAGCTCCTCTAATATTGACTGCTTTTCAATATGGGTTTCTGTAGAAATAGTCTAAGCACGTGTAAGCTTACAGAAGCTGAAACAGGTTGTATAATAAAAGCAGTCCAGTCCGCCATGCAATACTTATTCCCACTACAGTGTCGACTTTAAACCCGCCACTAACTTCAAATTAATCTCCATTTAAGGTCTAAAGCATGCTTTTTGTTTCATATAAATAAATTTCAAGTGATTAAAAATATTTTTATTTGGAAAAATAAATCTTTGGAGCTAAATAAAGAGAAACAAAACACGCATGCACATATTTTTCCTTAATTTGTAAAATGTTTGGATTTTTTTTAAAGAGGACTTTTAAAAAACAGCAGTAATTAAAAATTATGCTGGATTGAATAAAAACTTTGATGACTTGAGAGTTTCATGTTAGACTGAGTAACATGTGAGGAAAAAAAATTCTACAAAATGCTAAAACTTAGATATGTTTTGTATTAACTCAGAACCTAAAAGTTTTATGAAAAAAATAAGGATACTTAGTTACAAAAGTCTAAAGAAATAACTTCTTCAGTATATTTTTTTGAGATTTTTCATTAACGTTTCAATAAGATTACAGATTCATAATATATCCTAAAGAAGTATTTCTTTCTCATTGCTACTTTATAAGATTTTTTTTCCCCTCCGATATTATTTTGATATTATTTTTTTCTTCCTATTCTAAGTGGTTGGCAAGTGATTAAATAATAGAGGTAATGAACTCTGTAATGAAATACTGAATTTACTATACTGTGGTAAATAGCAATTATCCTTAGTTTTTCTGTACTGTGTTTAACCTTCTGGTGGATGAAAAGGTGAACATGAGCTGGTAATGTGCACTTGCAGCCCAGAAGACCAATTGTATCCTGGGCTGCATCAAAAGCAGCGTGGCCAGCAGGTCAAGGGAAGTGATTCTGCCTCTCTGCTTCATTTGTGAGACACCATCTGGAGTGCTGCATCCAGTTCTGGGGACCTCAGTACAGGGAAGACACAAACCTGAAAAGAATCAGAGAGCTGTAGCACCACTGCTATGGGGAAAGGCTGAGAGACTTGGGATTGTTCAGCCTGAAGAAGAGAAGACTCCAGGGAGACACTGCGGCCTTTTAGTACTTAAAGGGGACCTACAAGAAAGATGAGAGACAGGGTCTTACAGTAGGAGAGGGGATAATGTTTTTAAACTGAAAGAGGGTAGATTCAAACCAGATATAAGGAATAATAATTTTACAATGAATGTGGTGAAACAGTGGAACATATTCCTAGAGAAGAGGTGGATTCCCCATCTCTGGATTCTCAGCAACTTGATCTACTGAAAGATGAACCTGCTGAATTCAGGGAATGTTGGACTAGATTATTTTGCAGGACCTCAAACTGTTCTATGATTCTGTGAATATTATTCTAAAATAATTTTCATTAGGCAGTTAAATTACACCATGATTACTCTTTTCCATTCTTGTCTCCTATGTCTTTCCACCAACTTTGAAGTTAACAGATAATAAATTTATGATTTTAATAAATGTATATGCATATATCACTACATATTAAGACTGGGTCTTTGATTGGGAGGGATTGTGATAGAATGAATAAGAAGGTAGTTCCTCATTAAAAATCTGAAACTATTGTTCAGTGAAAGTTCACCTTTCTGTAGGTAAATGTATGTTTGTATCTCCAGTCAACTAAGATGCTAAAATGGTTCAGGTCCTACTCTTAGGGCTGATTGCCTGATCATAACAAACAAAGAAAAGTCCATGGAGAAATTTGGGTTGGTGGCAAACACTGGAGACATGGGTAGCATTCCCTTCATCCCCTTCCCCAGCTCTCATTTCAGCTATGTCCCCCTCACATTGTCTGCTCCTCTCCAGATCCACGGTGCATGAGGTGACATTAAGTTCTCCTTTTAAACCTTCATGTGCAAGGACTTCGGGAGGAACTTCTAGTCATTATCATAGTAATGCAATGTTAGGATTTTGTCTGTATGTTGTTGTCATAGAGGTGCATAGCTAAAGCTGTGAGGTAACTGGAGTTCCTTTAATGAAGAACTGCAAGGCTTTGAAATGAGACTTTGTTTGGAATTTGCAAATTTTTCAATTTGACTAGTTGTGCGTTTGATCTGTTTTCATACGCACACAGCTGTCACCCAGACATGTTCTGAATGACAGCAAGACAGTAGATTGAAAGTTTTATTTAGAATATAAGTCATAGGAGAACATAGTTCAAAGTTCACTGACTCTGTTGTTTCACTGCAATTTAAAGTAAAGTCAGCTTTCAAACAAATAGTTAATGTCAGAAGGAAAATATTTTAATTCCAAAGCATCCAGAATTTTCATTACAAAATCAACCTTCTGTACATATAATAACACATTTCCTGGTATGTTTTTCAGTTACATTGCTCTAAACGACAATCTCACCTCATATTTATGCCTTTCATATTGTCTCTCATGATGTTATAGCACTGTCTAGAAATGTCCCCTTAAATCATACTTTTTTTTTAATCATTATTTTGAATACTGTGGTGAGCAATCAAAAATGAAAGAATACAGTATTAAAGTCAGATGTATTTCAAGATATATTAAGTTGCTTAAATGCTTAACAATAAAACATTTATATACATGTTAGCCATTTCTTTTTTTTCTTATTTATCCTGTCAGTTTTCTGGGCAATGTATTGTGCCTGATGTGTTGGTGGCTGCTATCAAAATATAAATAATAGCAGATATCATACTGGAAGTATCAGTCCAGCTGCAGTTAGGAATCAATGTTGCTTTGAAGCAGAGAATATAAGAGGAAAGGAAATGGTCCAGACAAAGAAGCTTGTACTGTTGCCCCTGGATTTTTTCAAGCTTTTTTCCATTGTAGACATCAGAAGAATAAGGGGTTATAAAACTAAACTTTATACTCAGTTCTTGGGCACAGTGCATCACTCATGGATGAAAGCTAGACAGGTTCACAGTCAGCTCTAGCAAGATGGTCACTGCTCATCTGCCTGGTGCTGGGATGAATTACAAAGCTTATGCTCTCATGCCAGTGCATATCTTCGGAAAAATGCCTGAATTTTATTTGGATACTCTTGCAGAAATGATCATACCCTAAAGTGTAGTGACTCTCAACATTGCCCACTGTATTTGTCTAAATCTAAAAGTTGTTTGCATATTAAAAAAAAAAAAAAAGATTCCTCAATGTTCAAAATGTTTTAAAATCTCAAGTTTGTTTAGTGAGGTTTTGAATAGGTGACTGACTGAAGCTCACTGTTTCAGAACAAATTAAGCAGGTGCTAACTTAGGCTTGCAGCATGTACTGATACATTAGGCATGAGAGAAGAGTTAGACTCACGTTCACTGCAACCTGTAACTACTTTGTTGGAAAGCTCATAAAACTTACCTTATTGATTAATAGAAAAGAAGAAATTGATAGTATGCCTCTACATTTTTTTGTTGTAGAAGATGTTCTATCTCCTATATTAATTTCTATTAACAGATTGACTATGTTGACAGACTGACACTAAGGAACAAAGCTTAGTGTTGATTGTGTCCTAGGTGGAAAAGAATTGATTACTATGATTCTTCAAATTCATTTTATAAAAAAAAGTCAGTTAAATGGCCGTTGGCCAAACCATTTTCAATATTTGTTTGTCTTTTTTCTCACTTTTTGGAATTTGTCTCATAGATTTTTTTCTACTGCTTTGTGACTTCTATGAGGTCTGATGAGCAGGGCCACAAAGTCTTGTGTGTAATCATTGACCATTCCCTGTGGAATTGCTGGGTGACAGAACTGCAGGCAAAACAGCTTTCAAGAGAGAAATTCTCAGCCTGATTTCTGATTTTCAGGTGAGCTTTAGGCACCACTCCTGTGCCACTTCATCTAAAGTTATTGGAGCCCTGGTGTGACTGTGCAAAGTGATTTGAATATCTGGAGTTTCAGGTGGGCTGAAAAACTTGTACTGGGCTGCTCATTGGCTGGCATTTACCACCTTGACTGACTTGTAAAACAAAACTTGTGAAGCAACTTTTTGACATAAAATTCGTCAGCAACATTTGTAATAAATGAATATAATGTCTATCTTCAAAAGTACTGAGCCAGATCTTCAGGCTGTGTTGCTCTGAATAATTTTATAAGTATATCTTCTTCCCTTCTGAAAGATTAGCAGACATTAAATTCTTAATAAGAACTTGGAGTACTTAATGGTCCCTAAGGAAAGAAACACAAGATGTTTCATGTCAGTCTTTTTTTTTTTTTCATGTGTGGAACACCAAGCTGTAGTTTGGCTGTGATATACTATACTGTTTTATTTCTCTCTCCATGGGAAATAAGTTGCATTTTATGCTAAAGTGTTCCCTAGTGCTTCCTAGGGAGATGATATGGATTCTACGTTTTTCATCTTTTTTTGTGCAAGCCAGTGTCTCTTTGATGAACTGTATTTCTACTTTCCTGACATGAATCCATACCTAGGATTCCTTTTCCTCTAAATAGTACCCAAGATTTTCCAATTATTATTATACATTATCTTCATGGATCTTTTTGGGGGGGACTGTTTGGATTATATGCCTAAAACCCAGTTAGGATTAGGAAAGGTTTAAAGTACTGGCAAATTCATTTTCTTATTACTCCATTTATTTAATTGGAAAAAACTCAGAAACCTAAGGACGACCAACGCATAGATCCCTTTTTCTCTGTAACCAACATTTTGAATTAACAGGGGGTTTATTGGCATTTTTTTGGTTATTTATAGTTGCTGAAGAAGCTTTTGAAACTGTACTAAGTATCTACCAAAATATACAGGATTGTGTAATGAATTAGATGTCATTAAATACTTAAGTGAGATCCCTAGTGCACACATGTACAATCATTACTACTTGTAATACGTATTAACAGTTTTAGCTCTACAAATTTAAGCTTAAGCTCTGTAATAGGCACTGTCATTAATTTGCTCATAATTTCTCAGAACACACAGGGATTTGTTGGAGCTGGTCAATAGTTAGTGGGGTATTTGCTGAGGTTTCTTACTCTTTTTAAAGATGGCTTTAAATTTTATTTCAATGATTTCTGTGAATCTGGTTAGCTTTTTGAAATTCAAAGAAATTAAAAGAGTACATCTTGAACAGTGAAGAAATGCCTGTATTCTTTTGGGCCCTGATCCTGCTAATGCTGCCTGTGAAATAGAACAATGCTATAGGAGAGTGTCCGCTATATTAAAATAAAGAATCAAGGAAATAAAGCTTCAAACTTTCAAGACAAGAAGGTAGGGAGCTGTCTGTAAGAGAGGTATATATTTAGAAAAATTATTTCAAGTTGCTTGGACTTATTTCTAAGGGAGAAAAAAGAGAAAAAAAGATGTTGTATTTAAGAACTGTTAGAGGAAATAAGGCTTGATCTTTTGAAAGTCCTGTGGAGGACCCCTATATGCTAAGCTACACAGAATTTAATCTACCTCTGAAAGATGAAAGGATGAGGTGAGCCAGCCACAATTTAAGCCTCTGCTTTCAGGGAGTCTAGGTTTTTCTACCTTAGCGATTAGATCTCAAAAGTACTTTCTCTGGCTATAAATCCCTCCTAATTGATTAAAAGAATTGTATACAAACTGACTGTATCTCCATGAGGTAGTAAGGAGCTTCCATTATTTCAGTGCAGTGACCAAGAGGATTGAAAGTCAGGTATTTGAGAAAACCATAGATTATTCTTGGTTGGTTTCTTCTTGCTCAGTCCTTTTTCATTTAGGATACTTGTTGCATAAAAAGATAACACATCTTCGATTTTCCAGTTCAGTTTCTGGTATGAAGATTCCAAAATGTAGGAATTTATATTTCTTATATATCAGATGTAGAAAATTTCCTGAAGATTAAGCAAAAAGGATTCCTTCCTTCACCTATATATTTATGTATACATGCATTTGTTTATTTTCAACATTTGATCTCATAGCTAAAAGTTTAAAACCAGTGAAATTCTGTTGTTCCACTTGTGTGAAGCTTGAATCAGCATATGATAATGGAAATACAGAAAAGCAGGTGACTTCTCTTGATCTGCTAATTAACTCAATAGTTTAAAAAGGTTGAACTTGCTGTTCAGAATTTATATATAAAAGCAGTATAGATTTTTTTTCAAATTTAATAGTATCATATAGACCTAATATGAATGAAAACATCTTTTTTCTTGAAATTTATGATTCAGCATAAGGGCACATTTTCATTTTAGGATAGTCTATGTATTCTCTATCATCAAAATCTGACTTTTTAAGTTCAACATAGATATATCAAATTTTTTTTCATTTTTTTAATCAATTTTTTTTTTAATTATTTTTTTTCATTCTGAAAGTGTCTAAAGGAGCTTAAACTTTCAAGGAGAAGTTTTAGACTATTTTTTTTAGAATGAAATAACATATTTCTGACAGTTTCCTGACCCAGAATACCAAACCAAGTTGTGAGGATTGGGTCAGAGAGGAGATGCACATGATTTCTGAGCTTTGTGCCAGTGGCAGGGGATGTGAACTCAGGATTTTTCTGCCCCGTTTACAGAGAGCTGAGAAGCAGTAGCAACAGTATTGCACTGTGAAAAGCTGTACATTATTTCATTTCTCACCTCTGCGCAGAAATATGAAAATTGGGGTGCTTGGGATGGTCCACCATATCTATTTTTCATCAGAAGAAAACAAGCACCATCCATGGTTTTTATATGTGCAAACACATCTCTTGAAAAAATATCTCCCTCTGTCTGACAGCGACCAAATGGGCCTATATGTGTGTCTCGCAAATCTAATAAACCAAAGAAACAGAACATTTATATGATACTGTTAATCTCAGAATAGCACAGGAGACTTTTATCTGTGACTTCTGATAATGACTAGATAGGAAGCATGGATAAACTGTGGGAGATTGCCAGCTCAGATGGGATCTCGATAGGCAAGGACTTGAGAGCACAGTTGTCTGAGGGCAAGCACAGCAGTCCCTTATTCACAGGTGTAGATGTTGCTATGCCTAGCCCTCCACAGAGGGCTATAACAAGTGGGTTGGAGTGGGCACAGTCTAAGCTTCAATAAGATTTTAAAGGAGGTTAACTAATTATCACAGATAACTGCAAGGGAAAAATTCTACAAAACCAACACAATGGATGCATGATCTTTTCAAAGAATGACTTAGAGCAGACTGCATCAGAACAAGCTGTCAGGTCACACAAGGGATAAGGTTGCTGTAGCACAGAAATTGCGCAGAAGTACAGCTGTCTAATGTCACTATGATTTCATTATTCTACTTTAATAGTTGAACAGTGAATTCTGTGTAATGTTCTTCAAAGGCCACTAGAAAAAATCTGTAGTAACAATACTGTGCTCAGGATCCTTCCTGATCTCTGCAATCAGGATTGGTTGTTCTAAATGTACGATTTTTTTTGATTTTTTTTTTTTTAATAAACTATTTCCTGTTACAAAGTCTGAAACAGGAAAACAGTAGAACATAGCTTGAACCTCTTAGTCAGGGGTCGTTTGGAGATTTTTCTGAATTTGGATAATAATACACACTCCCATCTAGCAAGTAACGGGGTTTTGAAACACAAATCACTTTGTGTTTTATACTGGACATACTGATTGCTTGCTAGATGCTGCTCTCCATTGCTTTTAATGCTGTCCTTCCCATAACAATAGTGTATAATTTTTTGGATGTAAATTGATTAGATATCACGTATGCAAAGAAACGTGCAGTATTGCGTTCCATTGGAGAAGGTGTTATCTGAAACATTCACACTACTAAGGAAGGATAAAAAGTGTTGAGGCAAGATTGTGCTTGTTCTTTGTTTCTGTGGGAATTCATTCCTCATGTTCTGGCTAATTTTTAGGAAAACTTTCTCTATTTCCCATGTAATCAGTATCTCCATAGAAATTTCTATTATGCCAAAGCAGTAAAGTCATATGTTTGTAAAAAGGCCAATTTCCTAAAGGACAACTTGAAATATTGCTCCCAGATGGATCAGCCTGAACAATGCATTGCAAAAATATAACCATGTTTAGGGACCTGCCCATTAAGCGATACTGCCGTTAGTGTTTGTGACATTTTTGTTGTGCAGATGAAAATATAATGCAGTATTCTATTCACTATTGCATGCCGTGTAACACTGAAGTCCTATATTTGTTTTGCATGGCATTTCCCCAGTAAATTTCTTTCCTTCAAAAACAAAGTTTCTGCCACCCGATCTGTCCCCTCCTAGTCAGTACCAACACAGACAAGTCAATTTGTCACAGTGGAGCAGTGAAAAAAATTCAGGAAAATGGTGAGCAAATAGGTTAACAGTCTGAGCTCATTTGCTGCTCATAAGCATGCAGGAGGGAGAAACGTGATTTAAATCCTTGATTTAAAATCAAGGAGAAAATTGCTTGATTTTCACACATAAGCAGGCATCAGAAATCTCCACCCTACTCAAGATTTCTTATATGTCTAGGAAAACTCACTGATTTACTATAAGTCTGCATCAGGCAGAGCATCAGCAGCTGGTCAAGGGAGGGGATTGCCTTGCTCTGCTCTGCACTGGGGCAGCCTCACCTTGAATATTGTACGCAGCTTTGGGCACTACAACATAAGAAAGGTAGTAAGCTATTCAAGAGCATCCAAAGGAGGGCAACAAAGATGGTGAAGGGGCCTGAAGCCGTATGAGGAGCAGCTGAGGTCACTTGGTCTGTTCAGCCTGGGAGAGAGGAGACTGAGGGGAGACCTCATTGCAGTCTACAACTTCCTTGTGAGGGGAAGAGGAGGGGCAGGCACTGAGCTCTTCTCTGTGGTGACCAGTGACAGGACCCCAGGGAATGGCCTGAAGTTGTGTCAGGGAAAGTTTAGGTTGAATATTAAAAAAAGATTCTTCACCCAGCGTGTGGTTGGGTACTGGAACAGGCTCCCCGGGGAAGTGGTCACAGCACCAAGCCTGACAGGGTTCAAGAAGCTTTTGGATGATGCTCTCAGGTACATGGTGTGACTCCTGGGAATGGTCCTGTGCAGGGCTAAGAGCTGGACTCATTATCCTTGTGGGTCCCTTCCAAATCAGCATATTCTGTGATTCTGTGAAATGCTTTTGCCACTTACTCACTCACAGCCATTAGGAACCCGTCTTCCACTAGATTTTAACCTTTGATGAAGTGGTGAGGGAACATAATATTTGTAAAAACAAAGAATTAAACAAATGTGGTTTTTTTATAAGGATATTATACATGTGTGTCAGTTCTATTTTTGCTGTTTCTGTTGGAGCAAGGTCAACTTTTAAATAAGAAAAATACTAATTCTAGCTTCACACCCTTTGAAAATGAAAGGGTATCTAAAAAGTGCCTTCATAAAAGCATCATCAACATGATATTATAGCTGTAGTAACTTGTGAAGCTGCATAACATATTTATTCAGTCTGCCGGCCAAAACACTGTTTCTGTCTCATAGTCCACTAGCTTTGAGGATTCAGGTAATCAAAATAAGATCCTTACATCTTCTATGCTTTCATCTTCCATTCTTTATCACCTGTAGTTGAGGTTCTTTGAACTTACTGTCAATCAATTATTATTCATTGCCTACTTACAAGGTCTTCAGTTATACCTGTGCTTTTCACAGCTGCCACCAAAGAAATCTTAATGTAATATATTTCAGAGCTAGCAGGGGTTACATACCCTCAAATGCTAGGAATCTGTTATGAAAGATGAAGTATTATTTATTATATGAATTTTATGAATTCTTTGAAAACTTCAGAGAATGCTGAGTCATATGCTACTTCATTTGCATACACTATCCTAATTCTGTTCAAGAAATGTGTTCTTAGATCTGCATAATGATTTTACCTGCATCCGATTTTATCTTTTGAAAGAATCACTATGATCACCAGTCTGCTTTATCCCCAGTCTAAGGTGATTTCATTGACCATATGTGAGGGCTTAATATGAATCTGTATCCCCTAATTGCTCTGTTTCTGTGTGAGCCATTTTCAGACTTCTCCCACAGACCAAAGATATTGCACATATGTAAAGTGGCAAACCCTCCTAATGTGCAAGGTTGTAAGACCAACCCCTTCAGTTTCTCCAAAAATTTTCAGATATGGGCACAAGATAAAGTTTTAAAACAGTACTGTTATGCCCATTTAAAGAACAACTCTTTCTGTTACTCTAGAGAAAAACACTGGCTGCATTTCAAAGTTGAAAACATATTTTAGCATTTCTTAACTTTTCTATTCCTGATCCCACTTTTTTCTTTCATCATGTTACTGTAGCCATGCTAAACGGATTATCATGTGCTGAAATAAAAACCTTCTCAAAGGGGACCCTGCATCTGTACACTATGAGGAATCTTGATATCATACTGCAGCCTATGTTTTCAGCCTTACTTTCCTTCTTTCCTGTTCTGTAATCCACAGAGAAATATAGTTAACATGATCATTGCTGTCTTATTCACAAGTTATGATTCTGCTTCGTTTTTTTTAAATCTTATGCAAAGTAACCATGCCTAACTTGAACTCTCTGTATGAGATGGGTCCAAAAAAAAAAAAAAGTAGGTGGGATTCCAAAAAACCTGGAATTTATTTTTGCTTTGGTTTTTTGTGTTTGATTAGTTAGTTGGTTGGTTGGTTTTTGGGGTTTTTTTTTGAGGTATCTGTAATATTTTAAATATTGTTGTCCTAATGTTCTAATCCGTGAAGAAGTTTGCCTCTGATCCTTTTTCTGTAATATTTTTTTTTTCTTTTTAATACATATGAAGCTATTTGAAAGGTGTCATCAGGTTCTGTATCTTTCTATTCATGCAGAGCTACTCCAGGAAGAAGAGGACAGTACTCTAAAGAGCATATCTCCATTTAACCAAAGTTTAAACTAGTTACACCAGTGTTTAATCTGGAAAGAAAAGTACATGTAAGGGGCTAATCTAATTTCCTGCATGACTTTCCTCTAGTTTAGATAACAGTTAAATGATGTTTTTAGACCTTCTGATCCATGACTGTGACATTTTTTTTCTAAGTAATACATTATGCCAGCATGGAATCAAAGTACCTGAGCCAAGGACTGATCCAAAGACAGACTGACTTTGGAGGAGTATGGAAGAAAGTGGGGAACTGTTTTAATTTCCTCCTGTGTAGCATAAGCAGATGCTGAAAACATCTATGATCTCATACTCTGAACAGCATAACCTCTTCTAACCTCTATCTCCATAATTCCCAGATAGAATTCATTTCTTTCTCAAACGTGGTTCCTGCTATTAATGTCCATCCATTTTTTGTCTCCTCTTAGCAATGCACATTACCATTTCTTCATGGTCTGCATGAACATGATTGGCTTGAGTTCTCCTTGCTGTTACTGACCTTTTGACAGAGTAAAAAATATCCAACTTCATGCCTAATAAGCTAAAACAGCACAGCATATTTCGTGTTCCTGATGAGTAGTTCTGTCATGAGCATGGCTCTTCAGTTTCCTGTAGCAAAGTTGTATTGCTCTTGAATTATTATTAATTATTGAGGGAAAAAAATGAATTCTTAATTTTGTGGGTTTTTTACTTAAAGTCCACAATAAAATAAGTAAAAGTTAGAATAATCTATAAAATTTCATAAGAGTAAACTCTGAATTTCTGTCTGTAAAGAAGGTGGCAAAACTGGTGAAAGGCTACTGTTATCATTTTACTGCAGTTCTGACTGCCTCTGAATAATTTTTTGACAGATTTTTCATGGGTTCATGGGAGAGTGATTCTGGGCACCTGCAAACATCTTAAGAGGGACATAAACTCTTGCAGCATTGAAAGGTCTGGAACAAGAGTAAGGCACAGCATCTACTGGTACTGCAGAACTACGAAGTACCTAAAGCCAGTGTACATTTCCAAGGGCTTCTTTGGACCAGGGGCAGCTTAGTGTTGTTTTTAGCCTTGTTTCCTAGTAGACTTCATGCAATCAATAATTCCCTGTGGTGCTCTTTGTATGAAGATCCTAATAGGAATGAAAGGTTACCCGGGACAGCAATCATGAGAACCTTGGTGGCAGCAGTGGGAGCAAGGGGCTGCCCCCGAGGTGTCATCCTCTCAGTAAATAGTAACTATGCATAGGTAAGGAAAGATGTCATCTTTGTTTAGAGATTAATTGGTTCCATTTTGCCAAACTTCTTGGTTGACACCATTGATATTTAAGGTAAAGAGAATTGTTTAGGTTTGAAAAGGCCTTTAAGATCATCAAGTCCAACTAGTAACCTAGTACTGCGAAGTCCACCACATTAACCACATTATAAGCCAACACGTTAACTGCCAAAGGTGTTTAAAAGAAAATCTGCAAATTAAGATTACATAAAATGAAACTGCTATACAACACTAGCACTTTGGAGATAATTTTTCTTATTAAATTTAATCTCAAAGATAAATTTAGGGTTTTTTTTAATTAGTAGTTTTTCCTTCTTAGCTTTCCATTGGCAAGGTGAAAAGAACATCCTGACATCATGAAAAGTCTGTGAAATGTAAATTGGTCTGTTTTCAAAAGAGGTCGTTGAGTTTTTATCTACCAGACTGTGATAAACTGATGACTATAGCTACAGTGTAATCACTCGAGATAATGTGCCTCATATAAACATATCACAGCTAGCTTAGGATTGCTGGATCTGTGATAATTAGGGAGTTCAGTTCAAGTTAGCAGCCTACATCTGTATCTACCAAACTTCTCAGACAGGGTGTACAGTCAGTGTGTTAACTGACCTTGGGCTTTATGTTGCTGCAGATGTCATTAACCTTTAGTATTACCATACTAAAGTCTCTATGCCTGTGTAAATATTAAAGCTTCTAGAGTTTTAGTTGAACAGGGAATGTGAAATGGACCATCAACATGGTCTTTGCATTGATTTTATGGGGCATGTGCATTCACCATCTCTCCGATGGATTTTTGGCCAAATGGAATCAGGCAGCTGTTGTTCAGCTTAGACATTAGAACTGAAAATGATAATAAAATATTTTGCATATCTTTAATCTCAAACTTTATAGCTATGCTTAAAGGTTGATGCAAGATGAATTAACATCCCTTAAGAATCTTAAGTGTAGCAATACACTGGATTCCTTTTAATTTAAAGCAGTGTGCTCTGCAAATCATACTGGTATTGGCCACTTTGGAATTTAAATTATACCAATTACTCTGCAGTGCCTCAATCCATGGAAATATTTGCAGGCTTCTCTTAGGCTTTTTCTGGCACTGAATAGCAAAGACCAGGACATGTATAGCAAAAGCTGATGTTTATCTTTCATATAATACATCTACATTCTGAGCCCCACCAGAATACATTTTTAATTAGGGTCCTCAACCTCAAACTACAAAAAGTGAGCCATGTTGTCATCTCTGTTGAGTTGTCTGAGTTGTTCCAGCAGGAAGCCCAGGCTGAATAGAAGATGACTCTTCCAGAGTTTTCAAGCTTCAGAGGCTGGAATTTTTCCAGCCAATCAGCTAAGAAGCAATGACAGAAACACTGCACCCACTGACACAACTCAGAATTGTGTTGCAGCGGGAAGTTGCCCTGTGATCTTATGGATTTTGAGAGACATTTATTTTCCTACTTTTTGGTCTGTATGCTCATGCTGGTTGCTTTTCTATCTGGCTGATGAGTACCAGTTTGGTACCTGGTTGGTGTGCACAAGTCACAGCCTTCCATCATCACTACCCATGCTTGGTGCCCTATGGAAGAAGCTCTGCCTTTGTGGTAAATGTAGTGCTTTACAACAGTCACATGGGCAAATTCTCTGTGAGTTCACTTCATAATTCTATGATTCGATATAAGCAGAATTTAGTAATAAATTATGCTCTGAAGGCTTCAGCATAAGGGGGGATTCCTGCATGTCCCTTTTCAATTTAGAAAAGCATCTTCATTTGATTTATTTGGCCTTTTGTATTTATTCTTTGAGAATGCTTAAAAAATACCCCCAAACTTCAAAGACGCTTAACTCTACATTCACATTTTTCATGTGTCAAGACAGCCTGTCTTCTGCTTCAGCTGATACAACAGCTGTTGATACCAAATAACCTCTCGCGTTACAAGTTCATTTTTGGAGGAACATGTTTACCCCTTTTACTATCATTAAATGGGAATAAAACATTTGTATATTTTTCTCTGGGTGCAAATAAGGCAAAACTGGTCTCAAAAGAAAACTGATATGTAAACCAATCTTCTTTTTACTGATCTTTCCTGCTCTCCCATCTCAAATTGCAGATTAAAAATTCAATAACCCAGATGCGTTTATATAACATTACAACATTTTTAAACTTAAGAAAACAAAAACTAAACCACTGTTTTGCTGAACTTTGATGAAGGACAATCTTGGCCTAAGTATTGCCTTTGGGGCAGGTGTGTTTTTAAGTTGTTTGATTTTGTTTGTTAGGACTGATATTATATAAACACATCTAAGTTATTACATTATTTTATTTTTAACTAGAGAGCAGCAGGAATCAGGAGGAATCAAACAACAACTCTGGAACGAGAAACACCACTGAGAGGACTCAAGTGTCAGTAGCAGGTGTCAGCAGGGCACTGAGCATGAGCACAACGTTCAAATCATACTCCTGCAGGAGGGGGCTGGTACATCATGATTTTGCTGTATTCGCACTTGTGCAAGAATCTGGTGTGTTTCTTACCCTTTGATATCTTTCAGAATAATCTGCTCTGGATTAAAAACATAGAAATATAAAAAGGAAAATAGACTTTGCAAAACTCTGTGATGTGCCTGCAGAACTCACCATCAGAAAGTGTTTCAAGATACAAAGTAAAATTAGATTTTCCCAGATTTTACATGTTATAATAGGCTTCCTTGGTTCTAATAAGGACCACTTTTTTCTAACTCAGTGCAGGGCTTACAATTATTATGACCCTTGCTTTTGTCTATGGTTATTAATTTTATACTATTAACAACTTTTTTTTGAAGGGGGGACAAAAAAGAAAACGCAGAGGGCAATGAATTAATTCTGCAATCAGCAATCACAAATTTTCTCTATTTTATATTCATTCATCTTATCTAGAGTGGAAAATTCATCTTTCCCTCTGCCAAGAAAGTTCAGGACAAGATTAAGTTACTGAATACATACAATAAAGATACTAATCTATGGTAGATTTCTCAAGTAATGCTTACGTTTGTAACAAAAGCTTATTTCAATGAAATTGAACATGTGTTGCTTTATATGGACAAAGAAAAAGCCAAAACTTAACTCATGAAATATATATTGCCTAAAATAACATTTTTTTTTTAATTCTCTAATCTCGGGATTTATCAAATTATATTTAATGTGCTCCAGATGCTACAATTAATCTTCAAAAAAACTTATGGAGGACTGGGAAAAGTAAAAACTTTATTGGTGTCCTTTCAATTACAGCTGAACTGATTTGGGGACATATATATATTTTCAAGTACATGTTTTTGCAGGTAACTTATTTATGGATTATTTATAGTTAATTCTGTCTTTTGATCAATCACTAGGGTGGACACTATGTAATTATCAGGACAAAATTATTGTCAGACCAACTATTTTGTAATAATTGAGTAGTTTTAAGGGCTGTAAGAATCAAATAATGTTGCATTCTTTCTATTATTCCACCAAATGCAATATATCCAATACATGTATATAAGATATTTCCTGTCTCAAAGTTAAAATTATATGAAATAGTTACTTTT
>JAYRBT010000114.1:46381024-46415970 GCA_036023395.1 Myiotriccus ornatus
GTGGCCCTGACCAGGAATCGAACCCGGGTCTCGGCGGTGACAGCACCGCGTCTTAACCACTAGACCACCAGGGGCTCACTCAGAAAGATTAAGAAAAGAATCAACACAACTGAGGCACCAAAGAACTAGTTAACAAAGATCAAAATCAAAAGTGTACTTTCTAAGAGGAAGAATAGCAAGCATTTGAGGAACGTAGGCATGAAAAGAACTGATTAGAATACTCCAAATGGATGTGGCTCGATACAATGGGATAGACAAAAAGGATTTGAATTTGACAGGGAAAGGAAGTTTGTTAGCTATGAGATCTTTAAGCTGTTTAAAGGTCCACTTATACAAATAATAGAAACTTTATCATAAAAGTTTTAAATGAAAGTAGAGGATGTGAGAGGATATATAAGCAGAGGAGGAATGAGATGATTTTCTGATAATATTACATCTCTGATTAGTAAACTCCTAAGTAATCAGAATATGATTTGCCTTATGGGAGCTCATGACCTGTATCTGAAGGTGCTAAAGCAGCCCTGTGAGTTTTGAGGAGTCAGAATAAAGGAGATATAGAACTTAAGCATTTAATCATGAGAAGAATTTAGGACCCAGTTCTCCCTGCCCTTGAATCAGCACCAGGACACTGTGCAAAAGCAAATTTCACAGCTGTTACTTTGATTCACCCAATAAAGCCTGGGTCTTTGTGTTGTGTAAGGAGAGATGCAGCACTCATTTATCCATATAAATATATTTTTGAGTCTACATACCTGTCTGAATTTAAACTCTGTGAGAACACTTAGAGTGGGCAGTTGTAGGTACTTTCAAGGCTGGAGAGAAAATGAGGTTGAAAGAGCTGACTCACTGGCTAATGACCTCTTGTTCGTTATGGAGATTTACAACACTTTAATCTTATTGAGATTGTTATATTCCATCCTCACTTACTCTGATAAAAGCTAATGGAAAGTTAAACAGTTATCTGTTTTCTGAGAAAAAAAAAATATAAATAATAATTACAGATTATACTGCTCCTTAGAAGTAGGCACTTTTTCCTAATATATTTAATATTGCATCTGAGGAAGTACTCTTGTACTGACTCTCGTTACTTGTTCTTATTGGCAAAGCATGCCTTCCTACATTGTATTAAGCTAGTGAGACAGCTTTTTCACAGTAGCAGATTTTTGAGTTTTTTCAGGTCTTTGCATGAAAATTTATTTTGACAATCCCAGGTTTAGTCCATCATTTGCTATCTGTTCTCAAGTTGCTAAGCAGTTTATTGCATTTCCTATGTAATGTTTAAAATTAAGACTTTAGATTCTTCAAGACTTTAGGTTTTTAATGCTTTTTGATCACTTTTCACACTATGTCTGCACAATGTAATATTAAATATGCGAGGCAAAGTTTTATACTTGACTGTTGTCTTCCTTGTGTCTGTACCTCAGCATAGCACCAAATAATACCAAATTGAAATGAGCCCTGCTATCCTATATGGGTCTGATTTTAAATTTCTGGAGAATTGAGAACTGATACATGGGAAATACATGCTTTATTTGTAGTTGTATGCCTTCCCAAGTGAACAAAGATTATGATATACAGTATTAGCAGGATAAAGGAAAAAATATATAAGAAATTAAATTAATTATCCAGTTGATATATGTGTTCAGATGAGATTCTCTGACTTTAAAAAGATAGCGATTCTGATGGGTTTTTTCCTATAGTTGATACATTTTTAAGACCTCTTTGCTGTCAGAGTTTAGGGTCTTATTTCTCCAGAATACCATGTAGATGGTGGTTTTCTTTTTTAATAGACACTAATTTTTCATTAAATTTATAGGCATTTCATACCTCTGAGGTCTTTTCTTCCATATCAAATGTGAATTAAATTGGCAGATGACTCAAAGTCTTGCAAGGGAAGGACAGAAAAAGCACATATATGTACATATAGAGTGTTATACTTAAGTCTGTGTAAGAAGCAAGGGTAGAAACTGCACTAAAGAACCCCCGAAGAGTTCTTGAGTGCCTTTGCTTCTTGCAAATCCAGCTCTGTCCTTAGTCTATTTATTCTTTCTGTATGGTAGAAATACAAGAATACTTAACCACGGGTGATTGTCATATTTGTTCATTATTAAGGACAGAGTAAGTACCTTGAGAAACTAGAGAAAGCATGTAAATGATGCAGGTATTATTGTGCCATCACTACAGAGTTGCATGTATTGTAATACTTAACTGAGACATGGATAGAAAACAAGTACAGGGAGCTCAATTTTTATAAAATTATTTCCAACCCAAAACCCACTGGTTGTGCCTAATAAGTATGAAGTCCAGAAATTAGAAGAATTATGGAAACAGTGTGTTGTATTGATTTGTCTAATCAGTTAAAGCATTGTGTCACTCAGGCTTTGGTTTCAGAACTCCATCCGTTTTGCAGTGTGGTGTAGCTGCAATGCAGGGCAGAGGTGCAATAAGCCAGCTCCTTTAGCTGGAAATCCGAGGGTCCTTACATCCACTGATCTCTGCTGTAAGTTCTGCTCCACTACATCAAATAGCCTTTATTGTCACCTATGTTACTTACAGATCTTCCATGCACACATCTCTGCCACAGTGCAGAGGAGGGCTGGTAGTGAGGTCTTCTTTGAAGTCAAATCTTCCACTGGCTTTCTTCAATCACTCCTAAGATGAAAAGAGTGAGAAATTAGGCAAATTTACTTCTTGATTTTAATCAGTGTTGTTTCCGTTTTGCAGACTTGCTCCCCCAATATAATGTCAGTTCTTTCTACCACAGAAATTCTGGGCTTGTATAATTAAGGCATAATTTCAGGTATTGAGGTATGATTTTTCTGGTTAAATCAAAACAAAAATGGAAAATGAAATTCAGTATTTGAAATTAAAATAGAATTGAAAGACAGCCTAATGTTTCACATAAAACTTGACAGCCATATGTAGAAGGGATGTTGCTATCTATTGACATGAAGGCATGTTGGTAGATATCAATGCTATTCGCAGCAGCCACTGAGAAGTCCTGTACAGCTTAATCTACAATCATCTAGAGACATAAATACCAGTATCTCTGAAAATCTGTTTTCTTCTGGGAGAGTTTACCCACAAAGGTTTATTTTAGATTACTTTACCTGGGTTTGAGAAGAGGGATCATAAAGTCCCACCGTAGAAAGTCTTTCTGCCCCACTGGTGCCCCACTTCTCATGTGGCTACAGTTTCTTACAGTGCAGGAGTGCAGGATGTACACTGGCCAAGAGTTGCTGAGGGCTGGTAGAGTGTGAGGTTCACCTGTAAAGCCTCAGAGACTTCAGATCTCAAACTAACAATCACAGAATCATAGAATGGCCTGGGTTGGAAGGGATCTTAAAGATCATCTGGTTCCAAGCCCCATGCTGTGGACAAGGACAAGGACACCTTTCACCAGACCAGGTTGCTCCATCCAGCCTGGCCATAGAAACTTCCAAGGGTGAGGCATCCACACCTTCTCTGGCAACCTGTTCCAGTGCCTCACCACCCTCACAGTAAAGAATTTCTTCCTCATGTCTATCTAAACCTACTCTCTTCCCATTTGAAGCCATTCCCCCTTGTCCTGTCACTACATGCTCTTGTAAATGGTCTTCCTCCATCTTTCTGTAGCCTCCCTTCAGGCACTGTAATGCCACAATTAGGTCACCCCAAAGCCTTCTCTTTTCTGTGCTGAAAAATCCCAAATCTCTCAGACTTTCATCATAGGAGTGGTGGTCCATGTGTCATGCCTATGTCCTTTTTCTTTCCCCTCCTCTCCTTTGGGAATTCAAGCTTTCAGACAGGGGGACATCAAAGATCGTATCAGTCCTGTCTTGTTTCCTCAGAGGAACTGGTGGACAGATGTTGTTTCTGTGAAACTGATATTTTGATATTTGGCTTCCAGACATAAAAATCAAAAGTTGCATTTAATTATATTTTTGCTTGGAATTAATGTGGTTGTACAGTAAGCTAGAATTTTAATGAGTAATAAAATGTATAGAATGTATAGAAATATAGTATAGAATATCAAACACACTTTATCACATATCTTACTTCAGCTGAAAGCACGTTTGATCAAAATGAAATACTGTATATTGGAACCAAATTGTTTTGAAATGTTCCCCATTATGTAATCAGAGTTGTGTTCCGAAAAAACGTTTCAAGCCTCATGTAACATTTTCTCGTGAAAATATCTTTCATCAATTATTTTTTCTCTAACATTCTCTGGCTATTAAGCATTCTTTCTTGTAGAAAGAATATGACATTTGTTTCGCATAATTCATACTGATTTCAAGGGGATACGATACCAAGAGGTATCTTCAATTAATGTATGACACCTCCACTGTGATGTGGATAATGTAATATTGCCTCTTTCAGTGTGATGCCTTGCAATAATTGTACCTGGAAAAAAAACAAAAAACAAAAAACAAAAAAAAGGCAAGGCAGGAGCTCTTTAGCTAATACAGGAGGAACATCATGGTAGAAAATTCTCTGAAAAGTAGTGCCATTTTTCTCTTTTTCACCAAATCCAAGCTTCAGGCCACCAACCATATTTCTCATTTGGGGCTTTTCCTTGTGATGAGGTTATAATGAAAACGAGAGGTGCAGGGCTTGTCTGTGATAAAATTTCAGCTTTGAATATCAGTTTTTCAGACTCATGCACGTAATTTTGTATGCACACCAAAAATCTTTATTGGATGTATTTTACATGGATATAAGTTGATATGCTGAAGAGGAATGGGAAAAGAAAGAAGGGTAGGGTTACCCAACCGAATCTAGCAAAGTTTAGTGGACATTTTCACCAAGAGCTGTTCTTCATGAAGCAGAGTGCTGGCCCTGATTCCATGGAGCAAACCAGGCACAGCAAACCACTTTTATAGCTGGCAAGTGTGATGGCAAGTCATAACTGCTTTTAGACAGACTGGGAAAATGGCAGCATCACATACATGTGACCTTGGCCACATTAAAGTTTACTTGTGTTCTGGATCAGGTCAGAGTACTCCAAGTAATTCTGTGTAGAGAGGATTCAGGGCTTCTTTCCTCAACTGCTAGTTTTGATATCAAACCATTACAGTGGAAAAATAACTTGCAGCTTTAATTTTCAGAAAGAGACACTCTTTAAAAGAAACCTTAGCATTTATAAAAAGGCAGTCTCAGGGGCTATTGATTGTTCACCTAAAAGAAGAGCTTGCTTTTTCTCAACTGGTTCTCTTCACTGACATCTAATTTAGTGTCAGTATTTGCAACATTTTTTTGTATTTCTATGATCACTGCCATCTAAAGATCCTGAAAAGCTTCCCAGGCCCTCAGTTGCATTTCTCCCTTTTTTCTCTGAATTCTTTTACAGATAAACATATATACACAAAATTGCTGTGTGACTGGTATCCTGTCCTAATGTCGTGTGCTTGATTTGTGTGACTGATATCCTGCGCTAATGTTGTGCATTGAGACAGGATGGCAGAGCTCATAGCTCATGCCTCCAGAGTGCAGCCAAAGGCATCTTTAATTATTTTGCTATTTCTGTCATTTTAGTTTGGCTTAGGGTTTTTTTCTTGGTTTTGTTTTTGTTTGTTTGTTTGTGTGTTTGGTTGATTTGGTTTGTGGGGTTGGTTTTTTTTGTTTTTTTCAGTTTACTGTCATTGTCAACCCAGAGTGGAAATTGTTCAATATCTCCAGTGGTTAAATACCCTCAAAAAGATTTACAGCTTTAAATGAAGTGCAACCGCTTTCCTTATGGCTGTGAATTAACTGAGTTCCAAGCTACTGAGGTTTCAAAATATTTCTAAAGTATGAGATGATAAGACTTCAAGCATCATAAGACATTTCTTATTTCTCTAGACGGTGACATTTTACAAATTGTCAGATTCATCTTCGTTTACCAGCAGAGGATAAAGTCCAAGCTGCTTTAGTTTAACTCTTCGGTTTTATAGCTCTTTCATATGGCTGAAATTCTGGAGATTAAGGAAAAGGGTCTGAGAAAGGAAAGGTTCAAAACATTCTTTTCAATAGCTATTTAATCAGTTGTCTCACAGAGAAAATAGTGTGACATAAGTAGAAGTAATGTCCAGGTATCTTTGTGCTTCTATCTTACCCCTGTATGTTTTCCTATGAAGTAATACATGTTAAGCCGTTTTTTTTTTTACAAGCTGCAGTATTGTACATGCAAAACAGGATGAAAGCTGCAGCTTATGGTCCTCCTTGTACTTAGCAAGAGAGACAGCTACAGGGAAACCCCTGTTAGGAAATGTTAGATACAGTATTCTATTTATTCCTGCACTTTATCCTAGGCTTTTTTAGAGCACCATTGTGTGCTGTTAAACAGTTGATGTGTTCCACCCCAGAAACACACTTCATTTCACTGATCAAAAATTCATCAAGATAGCAGAAACATGTCAGGATGAGAGCACATGGCTGCACTGGCATCTGCACTGTGCACAGAGAATGTCCCCCCATATGCTCACATGCTGGTGACGTGGCTACATGTACAAGCATTGTCAGATAAAAATTTGACCAAATATCAACTCCTTTTCCCATTGTAATTACAGAACTTGGTGACTCTGTAACTTCATGGGAACTAAAATCCTATTCTTGTTCTCCTACATCACTACATTATTTGTAAACAGAATAGTAACCTTAATGGGTGGTGTAGCTGGGTTTTTTTTTTTTTTTTGCTTTCAACTCTAGGGCATTTCATGCATTTTTTAATCTTAAAAGAGCACATCATTGCACAGATTCATGGTAGGCAGTTGATGCCTCTTCACTCTGAAGAAGTTATTACTCTTTTAGCTGAGAATATAAATCTAGTGAAATGCATATTGAGTGACTCAAGTGAAATGTAATGTGCAAAACTGGTAGCAACATATTAAATCAAGTCACATTTTCCATCTGTCTTGGGATGTATAATGGAGAGCAGATTTAAACATATTTTGATCTTTTTATGGTTATAGACAAATACTATTGTAACTCCCTTTAGGTGATCTTTATAACATGGTATTATGCTTTCGCCCTTTCAGGGAAGGAGGAACGACTTGTATGCTGCTATGTTCATGGGTGGAAGTCCTTAGCTAATAGTCTGTAGTGTCAGTGCTGGGTCAGCAGTTGGATTTAATGATCTTAAAGGTTTCTTCCAACCTTGATGATTCTATGATTCTGTGTTTCCAAGTCATGCTCCTTAGTCTCCAGCATGACTGCACTCCCAGCTCCTCCTCACAGGTTGTCTCTGCTGCTGCTCTGTTCTGTTGTTAGTCTTCCTTGAACACAGAAAGCCAGAACTACACAAGATATTCCAGACCCTTTCAGCAAAAATTGTAGAATCATAGCATATTTTGGGTTAGAAAACACCTTTAAGATTAAGTCTAACCATAAACCTAACTCTGCCAAGTCCACCACTAAACAATGGGGTACGTACCTATCAGCTTCCACACATCACGTAGCTGCAGGGCACTTTCATTTCCCCTTCTTCCTGACCATACCACACTTCTGCAAATGTGCCAATACCGATGTCTTTGGGCAAAGTTTCACCCTTTATGACACCAAACTGTCTTTTCTGTCTAGTCTTTCCTAAAGGGAAAATTTTGCAGCTGTAAAATCCTGGTATGCATGGCATCTTATAGAATAAAGTGAATGGACAAGCAGTGATTAATGACATTTACTGTAGATTGTGCAATATCTGTGCTCTTTGTAAATTAAGAAACCTAATCTGTTCTTATTGAAAGAAGAATGAATAATAGACCCTTTATAGTCAACTGGGCTTACCCCATCACTAGGAACTTTCTTTCTGCAGCAAAATTTCTGTGAGTGGTGAACTATGATGATAGTACTTTTTTTCAACAGTGGCAAGTGAATTCCTCCATCCCATTTTGTAGGGGAATTACTTGTTGGTTTACAATGGCCAAAATGTTTATCATTATTTACACCTCTGCTCAGTGTCACACATCAAAGTTTCCTAATAGGCGCACAAATAAATGGTAGTGTTTTGTCCATTTTACAACATAAGATACTATCTACATAAACTAGGGCTTCTCCTGACATTCATTTCCTTAACACCTTTTTTTTTTTTGTCTTTGTGGTGGTTTCACTCCAGTTTTATTTAATTTATATTGATTTTCTCCTTTTTCAAGAAAAAATAAGGCACATTACAGTGTACTCTTCTTCTATTTGGACAGTATTGGATCAGAAGGATTATTTTTCCCATCTGGATTAAGTAAATGATGTTTCTGCTCTGTTCTGTTGTGTGTTTAACTCAACTTTTCTCATGAATAATATGAAAGGTTGTTAGCCACATTCTCTGTGTTTGCTTAAGACAAAACAAAATGTATGGATAGAAAAATTCATAATGTTGCAACTTAAACTCTATCATACCTTTATAAAGAAGATGAAGAAAAACAATCACAGAAAACTGTTACACTCCAAGCTCACAGCAACATCTTTCCAGCTGGGGCTAAGTTTCTCTCAGGAGGTCACCAAACTAAACACTGATAGCCAAACTCCAAGTATAAATCTCTGCTATAGTCACTAAGGCCCTAAACACATAACTCCCCATTCGGTTGTAAACTTGGCTGTATAACCATCACCAAACAATTTAATTCACCCTTCTTTGTTTACAAAGATACCTCTAGACACAAGATGATGTATCTAGAAGGTGTTCGGAGGCTGTGGTCATAGTTGCCATTTCAACATGTAAAAAAAGAGGGATTGCTATCTGAAAACATTTTCAATCCAGAAGCTGGAGAAATATGTTGATTTTATCCCCTGAAGGGGTGTGAATTTACTGAACTTCCTAATTCTAATATTCAAATATTAAATTCCTTTAGAAAGGAATTTCTATGAAGTCATCTGCATGGTGGTATAATGCCTTGGAGATCTAGCATCTCGTTCTTGGATTTTTCTGTAGGTTTTTTTAAAAATTATGAAAGTTCTCTCTATATCAGAGTAAGAATGAGAATATTTACTCTTACTGCTCAGGAACTATTGGGATGATTACAGATTAGTCCACTAGATCCCTTTTTTTTGTTTTCCAGTTTAGTTACTAGTGGGCTTCAGTTCTAAAAAATGTGGTTGTCTGGTTAAACTCACCATCTGAATGGGGTGAGGGAATATGCTATCAAAAGTCTATAGCTCCTAGATAAGTCAGCTGTGTTTCAAGACTTTTTTAAAATAGACCTTGCCTTTAGAAGACTTGTTGCTCAGTTTTATCCCGCTCAGCTGCTGTTGAAGTTAAGTAAAACAATGAATCTTTTTATCAGTAGACTGGCTTATGAATTAGGAATACCTGCCTACAAAAGAAAAAGGATACATCATTTATATTTATTGTCTGAATTGCATATTGCAGGTCTAGAAGACCAACCTCCCTCGTCAAAAAACAGAATAGACAGAAGGTCTCTTCCAGGGCTGCCTGGGGCCTTTGATCCACTTCCACTGTGGAGGAAATATTTCATGCTAGATATTTGCTGACCTGTATTACCTCTTGCCTTTGCCACAGGGAGACCAAGGATGAAACTATATCTATGTGACTTTTCTCAGTCCATTCATAGAGCAGCTCCTCTTTGTGCTGTGGTTACGAGGCGGTTAAAAACTTGCCAGAGGTTAAAAACAAAGCCAGACTTTAACCCTAGATTATGTAATTGGTTAATAAATAAAAATATAAAAAAGCAAAACAAGCAGTAGTAAACAAACATATGGGGCTTGTTTCAGAGTCTGTATTTCTTGTTTCTATTGCTAGGTTCAATGTAGCTCAAGGAAATTCACATTTGTTTTCTCTGTACATGAGTGGTTTTGACACTTCATCTTGCAAATGTGCATATAACAGCACCTTTATTTAGTGTTAATGTCAAAACCTAGAGCCTTGCAGCATCTGTGGAATGCCCCTAGAGTGCTTAGAAATAAGGTTTAAAGGAAAAATCATTCAAACTTCTTCTGTTTCTTTCAACTGGAGTTAGGAGCAATCAGACTTGTATGAATCAGATTTATATTAATGGCCAGTCTTCGTGAACGAAGAACCGGGGAAGGTCTTTACACCTTCCAGCCTGCGCATTGGATTTTTTAGGTGAGTTACAGTGTGCGCGGAACTGAGCCCACCCTTTTAATCCTAAGGTTCATCTGCCGGGGCCAAGCAAGCTTGGACGGTGGCAGTGAGGTCCTCAGGATGTAGATGGATAGCCTTATAGGGCTAACGAGCTCCATCTGCCCGGGGAGTGGCCCTCCAGGCAGAAAGAATAGCCTGCTTTCAACAAACACTCCACTAACATAAGGTGTAAGAAGCAACATATTTATCAAAACTATGTTGAAATTTTTCTTTTAAAAAAAAGCACAAAGACTTCCTGCTTGCATGTTTTGAGTCGTATTAATATTGTCAGCCACTATAGAGCTCATTTATAACATCTGCCAAAATTGGAAGAGGCATCTTCTAGTGCAAGCAGCTTCTTAAACAGGTACAGAACACTACCAGCCTTCTTTTCATGGGTAGAGGCAGTTGAGGGGCTTCCCCTAAAAATAAAGTATTATGCTAAACTAATTTTTTTCATGGAGAATTTCCTTCTCAACTGTTCCCTTTTCAAATGTAAAATATAAATAGGGCAATTTTAATTTATTAATTAATAATTTTTCAACTTCATTAAGGTATCCAAATGTTTAGAACAATTTAGAACAATCCTTAAGTGCTGTCTGTCTCACATTTTTTTTTAACCTTAGTTCTGAAAACAGTACTTTCATCCCTCAAATGCTTTTTTAAATAGCAGAAGCCAGACAGCATTCGGGAAATTAGTTTCTGAATGCCTTCCAACTTTTTTTTCCAGCTAGAAACACAGTATAAAATGAAAAACAACTGCAAACATTATTTTATTCATACAAAAAACCTGAACTAGAATTGTAGCAAGAAGCATCTGTTAAGATCAGCTTTTAAGAAAATGCTTGCTGGCTTCTGTGGACTCAGATCCCCACAGTTTCTTTTAAACTATTCTGTTCTAGAGTTGTAAACAATTTCCTTTAGACATCTGTCCAAACTGCAGTTAGGATTAGATAATTTCTTAATGCCACGGGGTTTATGTAAGGGGTTGTCATTACTGCAGTGAAGACCATGGGAGAAGTTCTGGCTGAATTCCCTTCAGGGATCTGGAGCGAGTGCAGACAGGAGAGGCAGCTGTACTGTCCTTTGAAAAGATGATCCTTTCTTCTCCATCTGTTCCACTTCCAGCCAGCTCCACTTGGCCAGGTCCTTATCCATACTGGGCAGGGAGCACAGATGTAATAGAGAGCACCTGTGAATTTCCTCCAAATTAGCTGGAACTAGGTGCCCAGATTTCCCAGGGCAGGGCGTATTTTCCTATATACTTTTGAGTCGATCATATTTTTTTCCCTAGCTTTTCTTTTAGCTGAAAATTGTGGCATCTTCAAATGAAGCTGTGAATATTTCAGCAGACTCAGAATTTTGTTCTTCCTTTTTTGGATCAATACTCATCCCCATCTTTAATACTAGAAATGATCTTATACTGGAGATACCCAAGACAGACATTGATATGCACTGAGCAGTGAGTGTCTGTTGTGAGAATTGTCAGCAGACATCCAAAAAATCCATGAATTTGTACAATCCTCTCCTTACATGTCATAACACTTTATTTATTAATATAAATCTTCCTAGGTAAAGTGCAGCCTCAGCGAGAACCAGTTGCAAACTGAGCTAACTGAAGCAGCTGGAAACCAATCAGGGCTCTTTGCAACTGCTGGAGCTGCTGCAAGTGAAAAACCTGCTCACGTTCACTATTGTCATAGGGTCACATCCTGGCAGTTCTGAGGGACAGTATGGAAGAAGCTTCAGGGCTGTGTAGAGATAAAAGAATCTTTGTGCCTTTGGGAAAATTTCTCAAGGCATGTAAAGGGGAATGGAGGAAGGAGAAACAAGAACCAAGAACCAATTTGTAAAGCTCCATTAAGAATTTTATCTTATGGACATTGACAGTTTTATAGCCTGTTGGACAACCAGAAAATAGATTTCTCTCAAAATCAATAAGCCTCGTAGATGGTTCAAGAAGGATAGGGTAGTAATCAAAAAACTGAAATAGAGGGCTATTTAAGCTCTCAGATACGTGAGAACAAGCTGTTAAAAATCAAATAGTCTCAGCTGAGTTTTCTATATTACACTACTTTATGAATCTATCCTGTTTAATTTTCATAAGATTAAATAGTGACCATTTTTGAAAGGGAAATGTGAGACTAAAATAAAATTTTCTGTAATGCAATATTTCAGGGAAGCGTTCTAATTAGGTGAGTGTATAGGCAATTAATAAAGTCCTGAGTAACCCGAGTACCAAAGTAGTTTCCTGGAGAATTTCCTTAACTTTTCCAAAAGTTAATTTGCAACGTTCTTCTTGTATGATCAGATTTTAACTCCAATTCATTAATAAGGAAGACTTGGGAATATATTTAGTTGCAGAAAGGTGTTTTTCAAGCAGTGAGCCATAACCCTTCCTGAGGATCACAAAGGCTTTAAGATTGACTGAAAAGGCTTAGGAAAAGCTTAAGAAATACTTTCTTCTAAGACAGCTCAGGCCTTCTGTGGGAGCAATACAGACAACCAAAAAGAGATGAGTCAAATTATTGTAAAGTTAGAGAAACACTTCTATAGATCATGTCATATTTTCAGATTATAAGCTGAAAATTGTGTAGAAACTGAAACAAATGCCAAAAAACAGTAAATAGATTGTGATGCAGGGGCTGCATGATTAAATTGAAGAAGTAAGTTATGAGGTGAAATAGATCACTGCATCCTTCTGATCCAGAAGTCTCTCAGTCAAGGGCTGCACACAGTGTTCCAGCAGTCCATTTCTGTCCTCAATGGAATGGGATAACTGAGGATGAGGTCAGCTAAGGATTTATTCTGATATACAAATGTTCTGGTTGTGGCTGGGGTAGAGTTAATTTTTTTTCCCAGTATCTGCTATGGGGCTATGTTTTGAAATTTTGCTGAACACAGGATTGACAATATAGAGATGTTTTTGTTATTGCTGAGCAGGGCTTATACTAAGCCAAGGCCTTTTCTGCTTCTCATACTGCCACACTCGTGAGCAGACTGGGGGTGTATGAGAGGTTGCAAGGAGACACAGCCAGGACAGGTGACCCCAACTGACCAGAGGGATATTTCAGCCCATGACATCATGCCCAGTACATAAAGCTGGGGAGAAGAAGGAGGAAGCAAGAGAACATTTGGAGTGATGGTGTTTGTCTTCCAAAGTAACTGGTAGGCGTGATGGGGCTCTGCTGAACCTGCCTGCCTGTGGGAAGCAGTGAATTATTTCCTTGTTTCGCTTTGCTTGTGTGCCCAGCTTTTGCTTTCCCTGTAAACTGTCTTTATCTCAACCCATGAGTTTTCTGGCTTTTACCCTTCCCATTCTCTCCCAGATGATGCTGGTGGGGGGCGGTGAGCAAGCAGCTGTGTGGGGCTTGGTTGCTGGCTGGGGTTAAACCATGATAATAAGTACTTTTAAAAAGTTGGTGATTACTTGAGGAATGAACCATTTGTTCAGTGTCATTGATGTAAGGAAAAACTGAAGCAGTGGCACATTTAGATGGAAATGTCTATAGGAAAACTTAAAGAGTAAACAGGTAGAGACACTCAAAAGTGGATAAAACCCTTAAGTAACAGACAAGGAGAACCAGATAGGGGAAAATAACCCACCAAATTCAGCAAGTTTTAGGTTTCTCTTTCCATATCTAAAGTTCTTTGCTGTATCTTCAGAGTTGGAGAAATGTAAACCAAAACAGGTTAAAAATACAGTCATTAATTTTGTTCAGCATGGAAAACCTGCTTAAGGAAAGACAGGGCACATCCTGAACTCGCAAATGAGGTTGACAAAGGAGATAAGTTTCCATTGTCCTCTAGTGGCCAGCAGTCATGCCCAGAATAGTTTCTCATATTTCCAATGATCCTACAAAAAGAACTGAAAAGGTTCTGTGCTTGCATTAATGTAGGGGGAAAGATCTGAAATCTGCCCTCTTCTTAAGGGCAATTTGTTTTAAAGCAAATGCCATGCACATAAAGGCTTTGGGTATTAAATTAATGATTGACCACTGAAAGTCTTGAGATTTCACTGATCAGGTGCAGTATTCCCTGATATGTTCCACAGTTTTCTGTCAAGCACTGGCCTTCATTGTTATTCGGCCCTGATGGTGGTAGCATTCCGTGACATGATGCTATTTGCTACGATGATCCCTGGGACAGGAAAACCTGATCAGCAGCACTAAGCAGCTTGCAGGTCTCCACTCTTTCTGAACATTGGTGCATTCAAGGTTCACACCGTCAGGTGGAGCTGAAAGGGGCAATACTGCTCTGCCAGCCATTGCTGTCCCTTCCTCTCCCTTGCTGTGGCCAAGTACCAGGGGATGTGTGACCCAGTCCAACCACAGTTCCACCTCACAGGTAGATACATGGAGTTTATCTACAACAACTGAAATCCAAATGCTGACATAAGGTATAGGCTGGAAGGCATAGCTGGGAGTGAGGAGAAAGGTTGTCAGCAGCTTGTTCTTTGACTAAAACAACCAAGGCATCTCAGCTGCAGACTTAGATGTGCACAAGTGGAGGAACTTGTTCTGTAGCTGCACAACTGAGAGCAGGCTGCCTCAAACCTGCTGGCTGACAGCCAGATTTCTCACCTCTGCAGGACATTTCCTCATGCAGGGTCAAGTTCCTGGAGCCTCAGCATGCAGCCTGTTCTTCACATGCCAGACCTCTGTTTATATGGTGCATATCAATCACAACACCAGTATACCTTCATTTTTCAGACTAGCTTAGCCCAGTACAGCTAGTTACTGGCTAAGATAAATGGACAAGTTTGTCAAATTCCATCCATACAGTACTTCTAAAAGAGGAAGGAGGGAGGGTAGGAGAGAAAAAAAAAAAAAAAGCTGCAATTCTCAGGTTTTCCCATAAATCTAGTAGATCAATCTGAAGGAAAAAAAAAAAAAAAGAATTTGCTTCTCTTACAGCTCTGGAAATTGCAGTGAGACTTAAACAAATTCTTCTTAAACACCACAGGATGCCAAACAGCATTTGGCATGATCTCAGAACCACTTCTATGCTGCTCTGCTGTAGATTTGTTTTAACTCTGACTGAGAAGGCTTGTTCTTTCAAGTGCCTTATGTTCCACCTTCCCTTTTCAGGGTTCAGAAAATCAATGCTATGCAGCCACATCTGAAAGCTGCCACATCAGGGCATGGCCATGTATGATAATGAATGAGACTGTAATCCTTACCTTTGTGAGTTGAAGTTTGACTCAGCATTGTATGGATAGGTTGTAGTGTTCTTATTCAAGAGAGAGGTTGCCACTGAAGCTTGAAAGCTCTAACTTTCTAGACACACATTCACACACAGAGAATTGAGGTGAAATTGCACCTGAGAATATAAAACAGCAACTTAAACCCCAGGATAACAAGTGTAAAAAAATTTCCAAGCCCAAGATACAGGTCATAGCAGTTAGATCTTCCAGGAACTTTTGCTGTGCTAATAAATGATGAAGTGCTAGAAAAACTAAAAAAGAATTGGATAATAGATTTTAACAAGCAACTAACTGATTCTATAAATACTGCATTAATTTAATAATTAATTATACACATTAGCATGATTTCAGGAAATATTTGGATTTGATATTTTTAAAGTTGCCTTTTTTTTTTTTTCCTATTCTGATGTTTGCAATGCTTGCAGTATTGAACCATTACGAAAGGCTAAATCTAATCATCCAGGTTTATATTTTTGGGTGATTATATGAGGAAGATCAATGGCATAGAGATGAGTGTGTTATCTAGAGCCTCCTTTTATCTTCAGTGTATTGTGGGATTCTGAGAGTTAATCACCAGGTCACCCCTCTGGAGCCCCTGGGCAGTCCGAAGACTAGTTTATTCTTGGAAGCAGAGGCTGCAAGAGACTGGCCCAGGAGCAAGTGATGCTGAAACACAAAGCTATACTGTTAGATTAAATATATCATGGGATGTTGTCTCAAGTTTGATGTCAAAAGCAGTAAAACGTGGTATAAAGTAAGCAGATATATGGCAAATCTCATTGAAAAAAATCAAGAAATGTTAAAGGAATGTACAGGAATGTTCAAAACTAAAGTATATCAGTTTGACTGTCTTCTCTTTTCCTTGAATGACCCTGTTTTTTCTATGGAAACAGTTTTCAGATGCACACCATTCTGAATCCTTTTCCTGCCTCCAGCCTTTCAGTTCTCGTTTTCTGTAGGACAACTAGGACATAACCTCACAGATAACTTCCTGTCATTTTATTGTACTGACACTTGTCCTTCTTTTCTGTTTTCTCAAAGCCCTTTCCACTGTTCGAGTTTGCGTCTAATGTCACACTAAATCATGACTGTCCATCCTTCTGGGCAGCCGCTGTATCTCTGTTTGTGCGTGGCCATTTGTTGAGGTTTAACTGGTACTCACTCTAAAGGCAGAATGGGTGATGTTTTAGTAAAATGAGATTAACGTTAGTTTGTAGAGTCAGAGAAATTTTGAAGGAAAGGTTTGAACATAAAACAATTCACCTGGGTTTTGTCTCCAGTTTTAACTAGATTGCAACTCAAGTTACATTAAGGGTCAAGTTCTGTGATATATATTTATTTATTTCTAAGCAAAAACATTGAGAGGCATTTTCCTCCTTCAGATGAATGTCTTTGCTTTACCACTTCCTGTTTATTATCTGACATTTCATTTCCTTGTAAATCTGAAGTTTACAGTTCATACTATTAGTTCAGAAGTGGTTATAATACTTGAACAACATAGTGAGGATAGCTGAAAGCCAAAATGCACTGACAATAGATCTCCTTAGCAAATCACTGACACACTATGAAGGCCCGTTTCAACGCAGATCTTTTTGTATAAAATAATCTTTTTTTTTTACTTAGCTTTTCTTCTTTTTTTACTGGGATAGCTCTAAGAATAAAGCCTTTATTTTTCAGAGCAACTCTCTGTTTGCTATTTAAAAATATGTTTATAGAAGACAATAATGATAATATGGATGGTGCAATATGTTCCATTCATATTATGTTAGCATATCAATCTTTTATTTTTAATGTATCTCAGAGGTTTTCAAAGCATCAAGTGCTTTGGATGAGTACAGGCATATACCGTTTAAAAAAAAATGAGAGACTCTTTAGGCCCTTTCATGGATGGTGTCTGAATTTAACCAGTTTTTGGTGTTGCACCTGTTGAGCACCATTATTCTGACAGTTGATAGAAAAAAGTTGAGTAAGGTCTTAATAGTTTGAAGAGAGAAGAGTTAGTGAAGCTGAATAGCTACCTGAGCCAGAAAGAAATACTGCCAGGAAGTGAATGATTCTGTCAAAATTCTGTTGAAATATTCAGTGAAAATTCATGTTGTAGGTGTATTTATCATTTATTAAGTTAGCAATAGAAAAAAATTCAGAAAGGACTGAAATATGGCAGTATGGTTTGTAGTTTAAAAGGGGGGAAAAAAATCACAATTTCACAGCAAAACAAGCAAAACAGATTCTAATAGGCAAATTAAATCATCAAAATTGGTGGCTTATAAGTCTAGCAGATACATATTTTTGCACAATTTTTGCATGGATTTTTAAGGTAGGAGCTGATCTCTTTCAGTTTAGGAAAATATTTTTGAAATCTTATCATTTTCAAGTTGTTGCATGTTCTTAATTATAACCCTTTATGTTATTCCTCCTGTAGTAGATTAAGTGATAAAAAAATAGCACTTTGTGCAACTTTTGCTATTATATGCCCTACTTACATGTGTTTGTTGAAGCATTATAAAGAACAGACATAGAGGGCCACTGCACAATGCAGCACGCATCAGTTATTATTTCTGAATCCATGTGGGCACAATGAGAAGAATTACAAATGTCTTCATTACTCCACCATTCTTAATGCACTTTCTTAGCGTGCTATGATGTTATACTTCCTTTAATAGAGATAATTTTCAAGCAGAAATTCATAGAAAAAGTTCTCAGCTGGCAGGGTCTCCGAGGCCTGAGATTTCTGGCAGGAAAGCTGGTGAAATTATGTATGGTGCCAAGCAATCCAGAGCATATCCAAGACAACATATAAGAAGGATATCGAGTTCTTGGAAACTTGCTTCTATTTACTCTTCCTGTTGTCTTTCTCTGCTGTCATGCTTTCTGTCATTTAATGTTTGGAATTATAGGACTAGCTTTTCTGTTCCGAATCAGACCATTTAATTATTTTTCTTTATGAAGTTCTCAGCCTCTGGAAAGCTACAAACTAGGAAGAAATGTTTAGCCAATAGTTTCTGACTTTGAAAAAGGTGGCATTTGAATGAAAAGGGAGTTCGTGATAAATCTAGGCAAGTGGTATGGAGCTTATTTTTTAGGTAATACTACATTTGGGCTTAACAAATTTCAGTATTTGCTTGTACCAGGTATATGACATCTTTCAAGCTGTGGAGTTCTGCCCCAGCTTCTCTTTTTGTTTTGCACACAGTTTCAGGCAAACAGAAGGAGACCATAGGCTGTTCAGCACACAGTACTGCTGTGAACAGTGCCTCCTTTTATAAAAATCACCTTTTGTTTGAGGTAGATAGAAACAAAGCCAGCTGCAAGGTAATTATAACCTGAAAGGTAATCATGCTGGATTGGGATCCTGGGGCATTAAATGACTGTCACAAGGCTGGAAGTAAGTGTACTGGGGTTGTATGGCAGAATTACTGCAAAAGGAGCCTCAGGAATTCTGTTGACATTTCCTGGGAATTCATGGGGAGGTACACTGCCATCATGCTTGTATTCTCCTGCTACATGAAGTACCAGCACCATCAGCCCTCTGTTTCCTTGCAGGCAGAGGATGGAGCCCAGAGTACTCTAGGAACCAAGAGTTGGCAGGTGGGACAGCAGTGCTTTTTCATTGGGCTGGATGAAGAATTCATGTCCACATGGTTTCTGTGTGACCTAGGAGGTCCAGCAATTACAGAGTGACTCAGAGTTTCTGAATCAGGAGTTTGGGTTTATGCTTTTACATTTAAGTGCATAGGATCTGATACACTTTTGGAAATAATGGCACAGGGCTTTACTTCCTCGGGAAACAGGAGCACAGCAGCAGGTCTGCTGGTTCACGTATGATATTTCCATAAGCAGAGCTTCACATTCCTGTTTTCCTGAAATGACTCCCATGAATTCGTAGGACTGGCTTACATTAAACAGTAGGTAATAATTAAAAAAAAAAAGAGTCAACTTGAATAAATAGGAATAAGATAAATGAATTAAATTGGAAAAGCAGCAGGAAATAATGTGCCTTGGGAAAATGACTGAAATGATCTATGGAGAGTGACATCGTTGAAGAGCTGTTGTAATTATGTAAAGTAGTCAGCAAATCCAGGGATCTGTCACATGTTTTATCAAACTGGTTAACTTGTTCTGTCATTTTTAGCAACATGTTCTTCATCCTACACTGTCCGTACAAGCTTGCAATAATGCATGTTTCCTTCATTTGGCAAAGATGTTTTCCTTTCCATTTAGACCAACCATTATAATCCACCTCCTTCACTGTCAAAAGAGTGTTGACAATTAAGAAATAATTAAAACCTTGTACAAGAAACATTCATCCTACATTTTCTGAAAAGATGAGATTCCAGTTAAAGATTTTCATTCTCTTTTTGATTAGCATGGGTTGTCTCAGCAAGGGTTTGTGAAATCATTTCAGTACGATCAATACACGACTTTCAGCCAAATGTCAGACAGAGATATTTTAATGCTATTACTGTTTATCAGAAATCAGTATTCTGAGCAATGGTTTCTCTCAGGCTTTTAGATTCCTGGCATTCTTGACCCCCCTTGTTTATTTATTTATTTATTTATTTATTCATTTATTTATTTATTTATTTATTTTGCTGTCAATTAAGTTTGTTATTAAGTTTACAGTAAATTCAAATCACACTGTAAGACTGTCTTCTGTCTAGCAAAGATGGAATATATATTCAGACTAGCAGCATATAGAAAATACAGCATATAAATGTGAAGACATTTCTGTATGTACAAATCAGGAAAGAATCCTTAATGAAAGAATTCCTCAAAATAAACTAGACTTTTGATCTTTGAAGAGCTGGAAATAAGAATTACATGCTGAACTCCTTATTAAAAGGTCTGTTATTAATGTTCCAATATCAAAAGCTCTGCAAAAATAGGAAGTGTCAAAACTGAGGTGACTTGTGCATGTTGATATATAGCCTAAATCCTTGACAACCTCACTGCAAGAGAAGCTTGAGGAAAGGTGAAAAGAACAATTCCTTTGAACTGTTAAAGACTTTCTCACCTCTTCTGCTGTCATTCCCTTTTTTCTCCCCTCTGTCCACATTGCTACTTGTCCTGCTTTAATTTTTCAATTTGTTTTGAAAGGCAACAAAAATTTTCAGTCAAGATAATGCTTCAGGAGCTGGAGAGGAGCAGTCAGCTCAGATTGGTGCTCCTGCAATCCACAATACAGTCTGCCAGGGTCACATTGTAGCACACTCAGTTCCAAACTTTAGGATCGTTTCATTTTCCTACATAGTGCTCCATCTAAGCAGAGAGCAAAACACTCTCTTCTTTTGCATTCTTCTCCTCCTTTGTTCTGCTAAGGACAATTCAGAAAATAAGCATTACTTTTTACAGGAGCTTTGCAGCATTTGCACGTGAACCACATTATCTAAGCATTGAAGCAAAACTATCACTGTGTGAATATAATATTTTAGTAAAAAAATCTGGCTCCTATTTAGGTATTACAAAAGCAGCTGAACTCTACCCAAAATTAGTGTTTATTCTGAGTATGCTCACCATGAAAACCTGGCAATATACTTAAAACTGAGATCAATGCATCAGAGATAGCAGATGATAATTTGCTTATAGAGTCCTCAGACAGATCCTATAATTTCACAAATCCGGGTTTCATCCGCTATCATCAGATAGTGCAGTGCTGCCAGGGTGCTCATAAACTTCCCAATCTCTTTGGCAGGAGGTTCTGGGAAAGAGGAGGGCAAGAAAAGAAGCAAGGCACCAGCAGTCCTCAGGTATTCCAAAGAAAATATTTACATGTCTGTTTGTGACAAACTGACCTACAAGTTTGAATTCTTAGACATCATATGGGAATCTCATAAATAAGGGTAAGGAGGGAGGAATCTCTGCAGCACAATTAAATACTTCAGAGTCACCCATAGGGTGATTTTGGATGTCTTTGAAGCACAAAACCCATAGAAAGTGAGTCTCTTGCTTCCAGGAAGTGTTTGTACTGAACACTCCAGCACCATTGCCAGAAGAGACAAGAGTTGGGTGTGTCATGCCAGGAAACATCTTTGGTAATTTAATGGTCATTAATAAATATCAGTACAACTTTTAAATATGTTGTAATGTCTCTTTTTGTAAGCACTATTGCCTAGGATTTGAAAAATGAGATTAGTATTCTCTGTGTCATAGACTCTTTGTATGTAGCTTTTGCATTTAATAAAAGGCAATTATATAAAAGCCTGGGCTGTCATTCTCAATTTTATACATGACCCTTATGGAAATAAGGAAAAAAACCACCAAATTTTCTATTGTGTTTCCAAGGAGAATTCATAACTGAAAGGGAAAAATAATTATCTATGGAATAAGCCAGTGCAAACAACCATAGGACCTTTCTTTATTTGAACAACACTCCACAAAGTTTCTATACAAACCTCAATTACAGTTGCTATATCCAATCTTGTTTGCTTTGCCAGCACACAGAAATAGCTGTCACAGTTTATGAATGCTACACTCTGATAGAAGGTCTGTGTATCCATAAAAATAGCCAACACATGCTGCCTAGTTCTCTTTGCAGACAGAAAAGGAAAATGTTAATGCCAATCAGTTCTTCTGTATCACCAGAGCTGGGAGTGGACAGTTTCAGAAATGAAAGCAAGTTTCACAATCCAAGTCCATATTCCTGGCTGCTGTCTATAGCCGGGTTATTTAAGAGGATTCATGTACTTGTCATATAATACTACTCTGTGGTGGTTGGATGACTTATTGAAATTAGAAAAGAAACACTAAATTTTGTCAAAATATATGTTAGGGAAAATGTTTACATAAGTATGTGATTTAAAAAATCTTCACCTCCAAACAGAGCTTTAAAATTTTGCTTTGCTAGGACATTTGGTGTAACTGTGTGTGAGAGAAGGAGAAAGGAAGAAAAGAGTGTATGCAGAAGGCAGTAGGGGTAGTATGGGTGGCCTTCATTCCAAATCAGTTAAATGAAAACTGCACAATCAAATAATACACAGGAATTATGACCCTGAGTCTGGAAAGGAAATTTTAGCATAATGTCTGGCAGGAGACTGCTTAGGAAGTGGTTAGAGGGGAGGAGCTGTAGGCAGCAGTTGTACACTAATAAATTACTGATGAATATTTCTGATAACGAAACAAAACTAATTACTGGTTTGTCATGGCAACTGTAAAATGTAGGTTTTGGTTGATGATGCAAACAAGGCTTGCCACTGATGAAAATTAGTTTAGAGTGGAGGGGGCAATGTTTTGAATGATTCAAAATAAAACAGAGCTGGTTTAAGTTGCAGTATTTGTGAGATACAAACAGGTGTCTTATCAACACGAACATCAAAACAGATGATGCAAAAGTGAATTACAGTGTTTTAGCTCCATCTTCCAAAGTCCTGTGTATAGGAATATATCTGCAGCTCTATGTATACTTATATGTGATATATATACTCAGTTGTGATTACTCATGCTCATCTTGAGAGTTTAAGGGCTGATCATCTTAGAAGAACGATTATTCTTCAGCTCCCAGAACTCATACTCTGAATGAACCTTAAGCAGAGCAGAAAATTAATGGCAGCACCTTTTTCTTTTGAAAATGGCATGTTTTTAGAGCCCTATGGAAACATAATCCACTGGATAATTTCTTTAATTTCCTCTAGTATTTACTGCTTTTTAAGGGACAAATCAAGGAAAGAAAAGGTTAATGGGACTACATTACTCTAGTTCACATCAACATAAGCTTGGAGTGACTGCTGATTTCCTAGTGAGGTTGCTCTAAATTTACAGTGATACAAATGAAAAAATAAACTGACTCATAAGATTGCATGTCCTAAAAATTATTTTTGTATCCCAAAGCTTTTCTCCACATTACCCTGAAATTTAAAAGGCAATTCAGAGGAATCAATGTGAATGTTAAAATAGCTGATTCTAGGCTTTCCTTGAAGGCTATTTAATCTCAGTTCAGAAATTAATTATTTTTCATTTAGTCTTGTATTGCTACTTTGTTTTTAGAATCACAGTTTCAGTCAATGTTGGTTCAATTTCAGAGATCAGGTACTAAGAAGTACTGCCTGTCAGACTTCAGTGACCGCTTTGCAGGAAACTATTAAGAGGTTCTGTAAGTCTGATTCCTAAATTTCTCCGAGAGCAAGCAGTCAGTTCAACTGATAGCAGTAAAGAACAGAAAATATTTGAACATCAAGATGGGGTTTGCCCATCAGGCACAATTAAAATTGAAACCACTGTGTTCGTTGCATAGTTTGGAGGTATATAGGAAACATCATTTTTTCATATGAAAACAGGTTGCTGCTTTCTTTTAAAGAAAAATATCTTTGTGTGATGGGTAAGAGCTGGTTATTTTGATTGTGGCAGTTAAAGTTAGGTGATGTATTAGAGGATCTGGAGTAATATAGGATCTATTAGTGTTTGCAAAGGAAAATTTGACATTTAATGATAATAAAAGAACTTCTGGATTATTTAGCACTTCTTGCTAATAATCAGATGAAAAGTAATGACAGGACAGCTGTTAGAATAAAGTGTGGGCTTCCTATTTCTGATTTGGAGCAGGACCTAAATGTGGCAGTTAATAATTATAATCATGGGAAATTAAACCAGCACTTAAACATTTTAAAAGCTTGTTAGAAAATGTTTTTAATATTCTGTTGCTTCTGTAGAGGCATGGGAATCTCCTAGGGAGAAGGGGGAGGGAGGATGTGGGCGTCAATAAATAACGTATTTGTTTCTCAGGAGGTTAAACTACTTAATCGGTTTTAATCACAGCTCAGAAAACTTGTCTTTCCGCATCTGAAACTGAACTCAGAAATGTGTAACTATACTTTCTCTGCACTTCAGACAAAAGCAGAAATGACAGGTTTGACCACCTTCACATCTTGGAGAAGCACCAGGATTCAGAAAGCTTCTTTCTTTTTGTCTAGAAGTGTTAGGTCAGTCAGGCGCAACTGTGAAGGGAGTTATTGCAGACACCAGTCATAGGGTGACCCATCACTGCAGGGAGCTACTGGAGAAACACGGAAGGAAGAAATGGTCTCTCACTACAACCTAGATTACTGTCAGAAAGTCTAATATAACAGCACTTTCAGTCAGTTCCTAGTGTTCTTAGTGTTTCTAAGATCTTCATTGCACAATTTTGCCTATATATTTTCGTAAATAAAGAAGATCCTATAGAAAAATTCAGACCAGTCAAATGAAGCTGTGACTTTCCAGGCATACGTGAATGGATATGAAGTAACTCTTCTCACTTCTCACAAGAGAACACTATAAAACATTTAATGAAACAAAATTCAGAACTTGTGGACACATTCCTGTAGTAATATAAATGAATTTAAAATTGGAATTTATTTAAATTACTACAGATACTTATGCTCCTAACAAAACTGAAAGATTGCTCTCATTTTTAGTTATCACATTTTTAGCTATCTGTTTCTTTTTATTTTGAAATTTCCAATCACTTTTCATTACTGTAAGATAAAATATTTGAAAGCTGAGCAGGGTTTGGTGATTTTTGCTTTTTTTATGTTATCTTTTACAAGATGATAATTAAATGTAGTTTGAATATCTTTGGAAAATAAGTAGGAAACAGCACTTGTATCATATATATAGCAACCCTAATACAGATATTCTGCTCTTATCTGGACACTTTTCTCTTAGAAACTTAACATGCTTTGCAGACATATATAAGCTGCTTAAATAGTGTCTAAGATGAAGATTCTTTATAGAAGTAATATCTATTCTTGTAAGAATCAATACTGTTTTGATAATTTTTTGATACTCTTTTAGCTCAACTGCATTTTCTTTGACACATATTTGGGTAGTGATTTAACAGAAGTATTCATTTAGGAGGAAATAAAGCTCTGTTGAGAAGACTAATACAGCCTTAAGAAGAAATTTAAGGTCTTATTGAGACCTTATTAGGCCCTAATTGCTGCATAAACTGTATGCTACCTTTTTTCTGAGGCACTTTTCCACTTTGAAAGTATGCCATAAGGAGCTTGAGTTTTTAAATCAATTTTGAAATTGAAGAGAGTTTAAAATTAAAATTGTATGTCTCTATTTCTATTTTTCTTATGTGTTTAAAATTAAAGAAGAGGAGAAAGACCTAGAGTGTGGAAAATCACTGATTATACAAAATGTCTCTAATGTATTTTTTGCAAGGACGATCTTAGGTGTATCAAGTACAACATTTTTAATATCTGAGCTGTAGTTAAAACGTTCTTATTTTGCAATCAGCTTTAGTATTTTGTGACCTGCATTTAGACTTAAGGAATAGAATTTGGCTGCTATTTGTTTCCACTTTTCCCAAAATAGATCTCTTGGGTCTGCTAGAGCTCTGTTGCTCCACATTGTTTTAGGCTGTACAGCCTCTTAAAGCCCATGGTAAGAAGCACTGTTCTGAAAGACCACCATAGGTGTTGGGTTTCCTTAAACTAAGACACTCACTTCCCCAACTCTGCTCTCCACAGGTCATGAATTCATCTCTTATTTGCTGCCTGGGGTATTTTAGACATATATACAAGTCTTCTTGGCCATACTTTCCTCCCTGGCTTCTCTTCAATATACAGATGTAGATTTAAAGGTGGATTGATGCAGAAGCGTCTTCCCTCCTTATCTTCTCAAACGCCCTCCACTTCATAATACACCTCTGCACAGGTGGGATGCCCACCTCCACACTGCCTGTGAGAGCATTCCCTGGTAAGTTCCCTGTACGGTGCTTGGGATTTATGTTACCTCTTCACAAAGCAGGGGAAAATTTAAGCTACCCCATACCTTGTGGTCGAGTCTCAGCCCCGTTGTACCATCACTATAGGCTGAAGTCTATAGGAAAAATCCCTGGGTCCCTGCTGAGATGAAATTAGCTTGAAGGGAGAAAGATAGAGAACTCTGCCCCAAAATCTTGGACAACACATAAAAATTTATCTGTTTCTGGCTCTCATCGCCAGCGACTTTCTCCTCATAACTTCATTTTGCTTACACAAATGAAAAGCTTTTAGCAGAGTTTTGAGTACAGAACTGAGTACATTGTATAGAACTGAGTACATTGTATTTACAGAATATATTTAGTAACCAAACTAAACTGATTTCATTACGACTAGAAAAAAATTTCACTTAGTTTGCTTTCACTCACAAACCTTTCTCTTGATGTTTCTTATACTTGTTTTCTTCCTGAAAAAACTGTCAAAGACTGATAAAATGTACGTCTATTGATATTTTTGACTTTTTGTTTAATTCTGTTGTGGAATCCAATAATTCCTCACTTGTGCTTTTGACAACATTTTTATATAAGCTGCCAGTGAAACACAAATGTGGCAATTATGTTATGCTGTCTTGTATTCTGACACTGGAGACATATATATAGGTATATATGTGTATATATATATGCCCTGAGGCAGTATGAGTCAGTGCAGGATGTGTGACACCAGCTGGAGACTTTGTAAATGGCCAGAATTTCTGCAGCAGATTAATGTGGCATGTCTTTCAATATTTATTGCTGTTGAGTAGGCACAATGTATGGTTGGGTCTGGATGCAGGGCTGATTGGACTTTAGCAGCCCCATTCACAGATGGGATATTGACACTTGCTCTGTGCAGTATGATGAAATCTGTGCAGGTGCCCCATCCACTTTAAAGGAAACTGAATATCTGTTGGATAAAGGGATTTGTCTTATTCTGAAGTGTTGTGGACTTCTAAAACACAGTATCCAGCCTTGGCTCACAAGAAGAGACTACACGTAGGGAGAGCAGTTAGGCCTGAGGAAAAAGCAGACACCTTTCTTCACATGCTTTTAGCTGATATTCAGGCCTGGCTTGCCCACAGAACACATTATTTGTTGGATGGAGAGGACTGCAGGACAAAATGGGAGACAATTGTTTGTGAATGTTCAAAGGTATAAAAATCATTCAGTATATTTACATGATATGATAAGGTGTGGTGAACTAGACCCTCCAGCTTAGGTTGTGAGTTGTCTCCTAATGTACTTCATATCCTGAAGGCCTCTTCTTGGTTTTCTAATACCTTGCTGAGAGGATTCACTCAAAATCTTGAAATAAGTGTTTCAGCGATAAGTAGCATTTTAAGGTAAGTGTTTTACCCTTTGTTGTCAGTGAAACTGGTTGTCATGTTCAGCAGAATAACAGGGAAGAGAGTCAGCCCTGATGTGAAGGATCAATGGTTTCCAATTTTTGTTTCTGAAAATCCAGAGAAGGTGTTGACCATACTTTGGGAAGTGTTGCAGACTCAAATCAGTACATATTGCATTTGAACTCACAAACAATCAGCAGCTACCCTTAGATACAGGTCAGTCAATGCTCACATCAAGTTTACATCACATTTTATCTCCTAGTAAATCTCTGAAAATAAGAGTCATCTAGTGAGGCTGCTCATCATCTACTCCATTACATGTTAGGCTACCATGTGACAATGTCAGCTGATGTCTAAAAGTAATAGACTACCTTTTTATCACTCTTGACGTCTTTGAAAAAAAATGGACATAACCCTGTAGACTAATCTCCATACAGTTTAACACCCAACACTGTTGGTATTGAACAAACTGCATACCTCTTTCTTTGTTTCACAAATAAATAGAAAATATTTTTAAATAGTTACTTCAAGAGAAAGGATCACAAGTGTAACATCATTGGACATTTTTTGTAACTATGTTATTGTTCTCAGCCATCATTATTTGCAGCAGGGTCTTTCAGTTTTTATTTTTCTTCTGTTTGTGAATAGTTTGTTCTCGTAATTGACCCCTGCAGGGATGTTTTATCTCAAACTTCCTTTTTAGAGGATATTTCCAGTTAGTCTGGCGGTTTGTCTATGTGCTAGGATAAAAGAAGCATGTCATTTTCAATAGAATGAATCAATTTTTACATTGTGAAGAAAATGTGTTGAGAATGTCTAAGATCAAAGTTTTTAACCATATTGACAACAAAGATTCTCACAAATGAAAAAAATACCTTTCTGCAAAGAAGATCTTTGTAAGAATTTAGTCGTAAATGTAAAACCCTCAGTACGCAGCCTCCAAAGTAAAGATATGTTTGTAATTATGGGTTAAAATATACTGAGAAGAAATGCAGTGCAAAAACTTGGAATACATGTTTTTGCTAGTGTAGTGATATCAATTATTTTTCTGTGAAAAACCATAAGTAAAAATACAATTATACACTGTGATGTCATGTTTTTAATAGTGGGTGAAAAGGGAGGTAAAAGTGAAGGGGTAACAGAAGGGGTAACAAAAGTTGTCAGATTCTAAGAATTTTTTCTGTGGGTATACTAATAAAGAAAACGTCTTATTCATAACATGGTTTAAATTTAGCTCTATAGTGATTAGAAACACACGGTACCATGAGCAAATAGAGATAATCCATATGTTTTCTTTATTGCAATCAGTCTGAATGAACTTAGTAAAACTTTCTATTGACCTGCTGCAGTTGGTAATAGCTATATTCAAATGTCATTTACAACACAAGACTGTAATTCATAAAGTTGTCACTAATGCAGTAGTTTTATTAATGCAGTACATTTTAGTAACTGTATTCAGTATTACTTTGCTTTAGTTTTAAAGATAAGCTGTATGAAATAGTACTAATACACCCACCGCTTCAGTATTGCCTTTTAGTTACTTTTATTGATTAGTCTTTACTTGACAGGAGCCTTTCTTTCTTCACTGAAGTTGCAAAAAATCTTTTAAATAACTGCTCTCAAAAAAAAAAAAAAGTAAAACCCAAAAACACTCAAGAACTAGTAATTAAAATTAGTCTGTGGTCTAAATCTTTGTCTTGTCAGACTAATTGAAGTATAATTCATGGTATGAACATGGTCTTATTGGATTGTTCCACTAGCTTGTTTCCAGATGTCGAATCACATCTCCAGTGTGGGTCCTATCCATGTAATCTGGATTTCCCATGTTCACAGGAGACATTATAAGTGAGCTGCATTGCCCAGAATTCCTGCTTTTATGTGTATTTTCCACTAATGCACGAGGGCTGTCGTTTGACTGAGCTGATGCAAAAGCAGAGCTTTCCCCCTTCCATAGTCTCCTGCCGACTGACCAGCTGATGTGTGGCCATGACAGCAGGAGCTCAGTGAGACACCACCCGCAGTGTTGTGACACTTCCATTCACACTCTTTCACTTCACCGAAGTGAGATGAAAAGTATCTCTGTCTTAGTGAGCTGACATCTTCACCTCTCACTCTTTCTTGGTTATCAAGCTGTGGCACAGACAGGTTTTCAATAACTCCTCACTTCCACCAGTCAAATAAAATTATATATATTTTCTGATTACATTGCTGAGGTTTGCACAGCAATCTCAGCTCCATTTGAGAGAAAAAGAACAGACTCAGAATAAAAAATTTCAGGAAGTGTGGGTTTAAGGATTGTTAAGCACTGATCATCAGTAGATATAGTCTAAAATAATAGTCCCTAAATGTCCCTACTCCTGGTACAGAAGTGCTTTAGCTCTCATTATCATCATTGTTGAGGTCTTATTTCAGTAGAGCTGTATGTCTCAGCCTGGCCATCCTGTGGCACAGACTGCATCTGTAGCTTTTGAAGCAGCAGGATTTTATTATGCTGGATGTAGTCCATGAGCTGTAAGTCATCACTGGTGGGAACAGTTACTCAAATTACTGTTATTAGTACTTTGTGCATGAATGCAAGCAAACCATAATTGACTGGAAAAAAATAAAGGAAGGAAAGTATTTTTCATGGGAATTGAAAACTCACAAGCTCCTATAAGCACAAAAGGGCACAAAAATGTGATTAATGTGTCAAAAGATGTTGTAAACTTTTATTGTAGATGAGACCTTCAGAATATAAAAACTTTAAAACGTGTAATCACATTTTTATTGAGTTTCAGGTGTGAATGTTGTGAAGTAAGCCTTTTCCATTACAGTTGTTCCTGATACACATAACATTTGATCTGGCAAGGTAAATATGTTCTCAGAGTCTATAATAGCAGAGAACAAAAGTCTTAAATTTCACTGGTACTGAATTTTTCCATTGGGTGACAAATCAATTTTTCTCTCAGATTAAATTTTAAAACTATACATTTTTATACATTTCAGAAAACTTTAGATAGCTAAAACTCATTGGACCCTCTAGTCCATCTCTTTGCTAACATGAGTTTCCTCCTTATGGTACTTCTCACTTCCCAGTTTAGTTTGTTTAGGTTGTTTGCCAGTTTAGCATTTCAAGAACTCTCTTCAGAGCTTCAAATATATCCTAAAGGCTGATAGTTCATGGTGCCAGGTGTCATGGTTTAACCCCCAGAGGAAACCAGAGAACCAGGAAATCCTCTCTTCACTCATATATAATTGAATACTGTTCTTATAACACTAAATAAAATCCTCCCTTTCTTAGAGCTGCACTGTGGAGTTTTTTTCCTCTGCTGTTAGCCTCTGGATTATTCTTGAGACACTTGTGCTTCACTGCTGTAATTTTTTTCTTTTGTTCACATGCCAAAGAACAGAGCCTTGAAAGAATTTTCTCCCTTAGCTGCAACATATAATATTGCTATGCTCAAGTAGTGTGAGACATATAGCTCCCATTTAGGCTTAAAGTGTGAAGGGTATCAACTGCTGCAGAATCAATTTAAGCCTGAAATCTATTCCTGTTTAGGAATTTTTCTGTTCACCTGTTAAACAACCACTAAAATAGGATTATTGAGAATTAAAAGAAAGACCTCAAAATATGAAGGTGTCGCTCAAAAGCAATTTATTTTTGTAATCTTTCCAAAATTCGGAGTTAATATTATGAACTACTAAGTTTATTTGGATAGTTAGTATTTAAAATGAATATGACTATGAAGTGTAGCAATATAATAAAAAACTTCTTTCTGAGAAGAATAATGTTTATAATTATGTCACATTTTCCACTATTTTTATATGTGTGTGTATATATATATATAAAATCTGATTCTGTAATCTCAGATTTATAAGTAATATTCCATTAAGGAAGTCAAAATCAATTGCACAGACAATGTTTTTCTCATTGGCAATTGCACAGATATTTGCACAATAAATTTTTCTGATCTGCACCAGTGGATTTTACAAAAGATGCTACTGGAAAGCAGTTTGGTAGTCCGCAGGGACTATCCATTGTTTCTGCACAAATATATAAAAGCAAAGAGTGGAAGTTAATGCAATATCCTTTAGAAATGACCAAATATCCATTTTCTTTCCATTATTTTAGCCCTTGTACAGAGTTCACTTGTATGGCCTTGAGGATTCTGATTCATTAAAATATGGGACAAAAGAACCTTAATATTTCTAGTGAACCCTGTTTTGCTATGAAATTCAGTTCTAAGTGTCTGTCAGAGCTAGATTTGATACATGTATTATAATACACAAGTGTGTGCATTTTATACATAAAATATGCAAAAATACTTGTCTTGTATCAAGAGCTTTCTAATTCAAAAACTTAACATCTGGGGTTGTATTCTCACTCAATAGGATCTAAGATGCTAATAATGTGGTTTTTTTTTTCCCTGTAGAAGTATAGTTTCCAAGTCATAGAAATATTTGCATTAAAACTTTCTGTAGGAGTATTTTCTTGGCAAAAATCAGTATGAATTTTTCAGGTAGATTTTACTCAATAGATGGTGAGTTGATTTCATTTTCATCTGAACTCAGTATGTCCTGGATGTTTCTTGCCTCTGAATATTTAGACAGCTGTGCCTAGCCAGAAATTAAAAATGGAACTTGCAGAAATAATGCATGGCTTCATACACTGTTATATAGATGCAAAGTGCTGTAAGTCATTGCAGTGCACTTCTAAAGGTAGACCAAAATTAAATTCCAGCATGTCAGAAGTTTGTGCTGGGAGAGTTCACATTTCACTTACCTCTGGTTTCTGGTTGCTTAATTGACATTGTTTGCTACAAGTAGAATTTGCAGGCAAAGATAAATCATATATGCTACTGTGATAGAAATAGAAAGTATGTGTTGATTGAACTTTTCCCTAGAACTCTGTGAAGTATCAGTAACCATTTTTACTCCCAAACAACCATTGCACATACCTGTAGATCGTAATCTGACAATTATGGTTAGCAGAAACAAAACAGCCAAACTTGCTACATATGGCTGCTTCTGTTTTGTGCCAAGGAATCCTGCATGCAAATCCACATGGCTGGAAAATATCTGAGAAGCTTCAGGGATTCCACTAAAGTGCTCTTGGGAGTCTCAGATGGAGATACAGAGAAAAAAGTAAATGAGAGATTGGCAGCAAACCAAAAGGAGAGTTCAAATGAATGGGCCCGATCACCCTCAGCAGTTCTGTTGGAGCTTGGTTTATTTTTTTGTTTCCAGTGAGCATCTTTAGCATTTTGCACGCTCTAAAACGAACAGGAAGATCCTAGCTTTTGTATACAGGATCTCCATTACCACCTAGAAAATTCTTATCCGCTGAATTAGTATCTATGAAAAGAAGATAGTGGGAAATCTACCTCAGCCTGATTCCTAAGTTTATTCAAAATAGTAGATATTTGGGAATTACAGGTTCTGCTTAGTATTCTAGAGCTGATGCAATAATATTAGGTAGCTGCAAGCAGAAGTATGAAGGAGAAATTTGGGGATGTAAATTGCTTCTTCTTTAGAGTTATTGAAATCTTATTCAAGGTTAGATAATTACCAATCTTGCACAGGTGCTCAAGGCAGAAATGACAGAAACTGCAAAAAGCTGCTGCTTCTGTTTGTGCAGAGATGCAGTTCCAGCATCTCCTTGCCCTGAGTCAGATATGTATGATACCAATGCAGAGAGAGGTATCTCTTGAAAAGTAACAAGCTGAGGAAAGCCAGTTGTTTCTCAATAGCTAATGTACCTCTTGTGCCAGGGAGCAAGTAAGGAATCTCGGTGCAGCCTGCCTCCTCAGGAGGAGAGAGAGCTCAGTGCTACAGGAAAGCACTCACGTTACAGAGAGTTTATTATACACACAGAAAAAAAATTAATTCTGTAGTAGAAACTCAGTTATATATATACATATATATATTCTCACAACATGGCTGTAGTTGGATGACTATATGTTGTAGATCTTTAGAGTCCTTGATTTGTCTTCCTAGTTATTTCCTATTTCTCCTGCACCTTTTAATGAAATAGCTGTGAAAAAAACTCTGGTGTATATAAATAGTACAAGAAAATTAGGTGAGCCATAAAAAAGTTCATAACCATTTGTTATACTTTCATGAATATTCCATAATCACTAAGAATACATTCTAAAAGAGTGTGCACATCAGTACACATACTGTCACATGCATGTCTTCACTCGTAACTGATATGCTCAGCTTTGATTAACCTGTCCCTGATAATAAACTGCTGTTAGCAGGAGTTAAAGATGTGGTCTGAGGGAAAAGAGGCAATCTTGCCAGCAGTCTCTGTAAATACACATATACATTATATTGACATCGGTAATAATAACTCCCATAATCAATATATCAAACTGCCCTCTCTTTGCTCCTGTTATGATGTACTTTTAACTTTCCCAAACCTATTCATTTAGGTAAGCTAGAGTGTATTTGCATAAATGCACTGTATATTGATCCCTGGCAAGAACCAAACTAGTGATCTGTCTTATAAATGTCCACTGCCAAACTGGAAAAGTGATTGTTTGGCAAAGCAATAGGTTTTACTCCAAACATTCTACCAAATGAGTCCTTTTTTTTTTTTTTTTACCACTTTTACACTGATAAGACCATATACTTTTCTGCAGTTTCATGAAGAGTGCTGGAAAAGCTCTGAAACTGGAAAATTGGGTTTTTTTCAAACTATAGTTTTAGAAGTCCAGGTGCATTTTACCCTCCCTTTACCTGAAAACGTGCATTAATTTTGGCCTCAGGGTTCATGGAAACCAAATTTATTTTCACTGATCTAAGAAAATTACAACTATCTTTAGAGGTAGCCAGTATTTTTTCTATAGTTCATAGATCACTACTTTGAAGCTCCGCCATCAATCACAAAATTTTATGTACATTAGATTGTATATTTAAAATGCTTTAGTAGAAATAGGTAATGCTGAAAGTCAGAGAGAAATCATTTTCCATGCTGAGACATGGAAGCAGCTGGACTTCCTGTAAGTTTGAGGTATTTATTTCTTTGGAGACAAAAATTACATTAGAGATGTGGGACCAATACATTTCAGATAAGCTACTGAAATTATGAGGGAGAGGTTTTCATATGGAATTTGAGAAAACAATCATTGATTTGATGTGATTTGTTGAATTCTCTGTTCAGTATATCCTGTCAGCCATGCAATGGCTAAGGACATTAAGGGACCCGCAGCAGGATTTGTGCAGTGGTTGTGTGAGAAGCAGCTTTATTTGGTTCAGGAAATCTTCCATTTGCTTTTTTGAGCAAACTGCTCATCAGGACAGGATGTGTCACAGAGGAATGGTTCCTTAGCATGTGCATGTTGGCTGAACATTCTCAGAAACCGGTGTTAAAAGGCCAAGGTGATCCACCAGCACTATTTGTTGTCAAGGCTAGTAAATGGTCACAATATGGGCTTCAGCAAAATGAATCTGTTGAATGAGATTAGTTTCAGTTGTGCCACAGGCTGGTGGAAATATATTAGGTTATGAATGGTAAGTGTTATTATTTCACTGGGGTTTTTTACCATTTGGGTGTGTGGAGTAAAGTGTTTCTTTAGTTCGAGAAATAATCAGCATGTTACACTTTGCTCTTGGGAGCTTTATATAATGTTTTTAAAACACTCAGAT
>JAYRBT010000114.1:46427602-46451562 GCA_036023395.1 Myiotriccus ornatus
TGCATAAACCTTCTCTCAACTAATAGTAATTGTGTGGAGGGTGTAAAAGCAAATTGACCCAAAGCAAAACCACGACACATTGTTCAAGTCACTTTGTTGCATCTTGTGCAAAATTGCCACACTATCCGTTATCAATAAAAGCTGTAGTAGGTGGTCTGCTCTTTTAGCACCTGCATGTAGTGCCATAGCTACAGTAGAAAATTCAGTGGTCAGCAATAGCACATTTTAGAACCTTTTAGATTCTCTACAATTCTATGGAACTTTAAACTCTTGTTGTTTAACACATTTAAATGATGCATGTTAATGATCTTTCATACAACAGGACCTGACACCAGGTCAGGTGTCACCATATCTGTACTGGAGACTTGAGTATCTCTATGCCAGACCTTGATGTAAATAGAAGTGGGGGTTTTTTCCCCCAAATAAACAATTAAGTGGAGCTCTTCTTTTTTTCAGTTTTGTTTGTCACAAAATAACTGATATTCAGCTTGAAGCTGACAGAAAATGAAATTAGTTTCCAAAAGAAAACAGTACTGTTTTTAAAAGGCAGGAAATCTGTGGTTTGAGGAGGGTTTTTTACTTTATTTTTTCCTCCTTTTTTCCCTTCATGAAAAGAGTTCCCAGAAAAAAGTATCTTCAATTTTCTGGTTTCAAGGCTTGACAGACATATTGTCATTTCATTTTCTTCTTGCAGACAAATAAAATTGAAAAAAAATGAGTCAGGTGAGCTTCTTTGAAGCTCAGTGTCCAGGCTCTTGGACTTTTTGATATCTGAAAAATGTACTGTTTTCCAGTTTTTCCTGGTGGTATATTTTGTAGTGAACAAACAGAAAAAGCAAAAATGTATTTATTTTTAATGCATAATAAATTGATTAATTTGTTTTAAAGCATTTGTTTTAAAGATTGCAAAGAGGTCTGCTTATGAGGTTTGTTGTTCCTTATAAAGGTTCTTAAAGCCTAATATTCACATTAAATATGGAATTTAAGTGTATTACTAAAACTATTACTAAAATTAGGATTGGATTAGAAACATAATATTTTTATTTCTTTTATCTAGCATTGATAATGAGTTCTTCTCATTATCAATAAGATATCATCATTGAGCATTTCATGCTCAAACTTGATTATTTTTGTAGAGAAGGATCTCATTTCAGTATAAAAGGAAAAATTTACTTACAAGGCTCACAATTTTTTTTCTATCTAGACACATATTTTTCCATGTCAATTCAAGGTATGCTGGCATTTAGCAACATCTGGGAGAACAATATAGTTAATTCAAAGAATTCCCATTACTTTATTTCCCATTATCAACCTTTTAATGTGATTTTAAATATCTCATTGGGAGGATTATCTGTGGAGTCAGTGGAAAGTATTTAATAAAGAGCTGAAAATTTAGATCACTACTTTGATTCAACATCATAATAAATAAAAATATTAAGAAATACTCTGTAAAAATTGCATATATAACAAAATATTGAAATGAAGTCTCTAATATAGATAGTTTTTAATCAAGTGAAAAAATATGCAACCCTCACAAATGAAGGAGATAACTGAATGGCATATATTTTTCTATCATCTCAATCTAATACCATATTTAACTTCAATGTCATAGCCAACCCTTTGGCCAAACCTTCCTGTCTCCAGATTCCTGCAAAAGTCAGTGGGTTGCTCAAAATGAGTAAAATTCTCAGTATTTATTTGTAATTCTGACTAATTTCAGACCACATATCTGTTTTCTCCAATATCAATTAGACAGATGGTCTATGATTCTAATAAAGCTCTCTGAAAGAGAAACTGTCTAAAATTTAAATCAATTCCTTTCTTTATAGAAATGCACTTAAATTTAACTTTTTGAGCTGATAGTCAATATTTAGTGTAATCCTAATTAAGCAAGACCTGCTTTGCTCTGGTTTTCATGCATTTGGAAACTGTGGACACATCCAACCCCAGATAATTTGAAGATTTCACTTTGTTCTCTAGGAGTTGTTTGAACAATGATCACTAAGTGCACTTGCTCAAGAAAGAAAAGTACCCTTCCTTCAGCAAGAATTTCAAGAAAAAATTATTGTGAAACTAAAAGTCATGGTGTGAGTATTAGGTCACTTAGGCTAAAGACTACATAAATAATAAATAGCACAGAAACACTTATTCGGTAAATGCTTATGTCTGTGAAAATCCCTGTCTTCTTAGCTATGAAGACTATGATGTATATTTGTTATATACTAAATATTTGTAAAAAATTATAGAAGAGAATCATACAGTTTATATAAAAAATTTAATCCTTAATGGAAGTCTTAAGTGTAAGAGATCAAAAATACACATCTGGTTTTTTTGACAAATGCAAAATCTGAGATTTGGTTTTTTTCTCTGGTCCAGTGGTAACACAATATTTATTGTTACGTTTGCATCCATATAAATAAGCAGATGTTTCCATTCAAATCACTGACCATTAAAACACATTAGTATTCAAAGTTACATTTCTATCATAATATAAAGACTCTCAGTGAAAGGTTCATGCTACATGAAGTGTTTGGAAGAGGAAATACTGTAAGAGCAAATAAAGCATAAGCAAGCAAATCTTCAGAGGATGTTGCAGGTGCATCTGGGCAGTAAGAACATAAATCTTTCAGTCAAAGTGAAGAGGGTAGATGTTTGGCAAAACCTAATTGGCAAGTTAAGGCATGAAAGAGACTATGGCCCAGCTTTGGACAGCAAATTTCCTGGCTGTGTCAGGAATTCTCCAGTACTACCAGCGTGGCATCCTTAGGTGTCCGAACAGGAACACTTGAGGTAGCCTCCCCCTTTCTCTCCCTGTCAGGAGGGATTCTCCTTTCTTCTGACTGCACAGCTGCAAGGGAGATGGATCAGGTAGCCTGATGCTGTGCATTAAGTTCTCGAAACACTCTTCAAAGTAATGAATACAATATATATGATTAGAGAAATGAGTTCCTAGTTTGTGTGTCCTAGACCTTACACTAACAGCAGCAACAAAGTAAGGAAATAATAAGCAAATTTAATTCATTAATCACAAAAGTGATTTTAAAGCACTGAAATTTAATCTAGGCAATTTTAGTAAGCATAAGCAAAACATATTTATGGATGCAAAATGGAAGAGCTTGGATTGAAGTGTTACTGAGATATGTTTGACTGCGCTTTATCTGTATCAATTTGATAGCTAATTAGTGAAAGATATAGTCTTCCCTTATAGCAATATTTGGAATAATGTGACAAAAGTATGTGTATACATAGCTGCAGATATATGTGTGTGTGTATACACATATATGTATATATACATATACTTTCATCTGCAGCCATGTATGCACATACTTGTCACATTATATGTGACATACATTTGTATGTATATATTCTTAGGTGTATAGGTAAATATATATAAAAGTGTATGACTATCAGTCATTTGTTTGTATCTACTGTGAACATGCACAGCAGTGGTCAGAATTGATTTCTATGGCTCTGTATTCTCATTCTGCAAATATGCAAAACTATATTTAGTGTAACGTATTTAATCATCAGTGCAAGTAAGTCATGGTAAATCTGAGGTCCTGTTCACTGACAATTACACTGTGCTTCCTGCTATCATATAAACACTCATATGGGTTCCTGCACCTTGTGCTAAGCTACCTTAGAGTGATATGAGCTACTATATAATAAATGTAAAACCATGAATGCTTTCATCTTCATTTTTTTCATTAGGAGTTTTTAAAATTCTTTATTGTATTTTGAAAAAAAAAATCTATGTGTATTTTGAAAAAGTGGTGTGTATAACCTTGCAAATAACTTTAGGGAGACTTAAAAATTCAGATATACAGTTTTATTTCACCAAATAATAGTTTTGGAACAAAGCACATGTGTTAGTTTAGGTAACTGCATTAAGCATTCTGAATGCTTGATTTCTCTGTGTTAGAAAAGACTTTTATAAATCACTGCATGGAGATCTCTGCTGTTTAGGCGAAAGTGTATATAACAGCAATGTAGAAGAAAATGGGAAAATAAAGTAATCAATTTTCTTGTCTGAGTAAACAGATGAGATGTGAAATTCTTCAACCATAAAGGCTTGCTGGTTTTGTGCTCACATGCAGCCAAGCCCATAGAGTGCTGTCTGACTTCACAGACAATGCATCTTAGAGCCCTTTAAGGACAGCAAAAATAATGGACTTCCTTGTTTGTGAATAGGGGAGTTTAAGGAAAAGAAAAAGTTTTGTAAAATGTGGAGTATTCACAAAAACAGTGAAATATAAAGTAAGCAGAGAGAAATTAAATGCACTGAAAATGTGTGACAGAACTATTAGTACTGTCTATTCTATTTTACTTTCTATTTACAGTAATGTGGAATAAACTAGGCTATCAAAAAAAATTGGACTTTAACTCTTGGTTATACCCACTTATGGAAATTAGTCACCATTTCTGTAGCTGCTTTCTCATCCCTTCCAATTGGTCTTAGTGGGATATCTAATATCTCACTCCCTCTGGTGGGCTAGGGAGCAGAGATACACTGGGATGGATGTGTGTGAAAGTCTGTATAGACATTGCCTGTACTGGGCCTACATTTTTCCCGAATAATACTTGGAAGTGTACATTGCATATGGTGTTCTCTGGACAGTACCTTTCATAAGATCCTATTTAAAATCAGAAACAAGAACAAAAAACCTCAAAACCACAGGGAATACCATTGCAGTAATCTTAGGTAGGTAATTGTATAGTCTTGGGCTAAAAGAAGTTTCCTTTGTTACTCCCTAGCTTGAAATTGTAATGTAGTGCATCATACCAGTGATTTGTAAACTCTTACCCTAGTATGTAAACCTATAATCATTTCACAGTTTGGTTTGTTTGCCTCACTCAGGCAGTGCTGCACTGTTTGTTTTACCAAAGTATGTGTGTCTGCTTTCCCACTTGGTCACACATCATTTTGTCTTTGAGTTTGGCTTGCAGGGTAGGTGCTGGCAGGCTGCCCTGCAGATCCCACAGTTTTCTTGTCAAACCCAGGACACTCTCTATCCCTGTAGCACTTCTTATATAGAAAGCAGAAACTGCATGGTAGCTTTGGAGAATGACAGATAACATAGCTTGCCTTGGCTTCCTAAAGGCAAGGAAATCCATTTATGCTATCTAGTCTGTTTTAGTGGTGGTGGTAGTGATTTTTTGTTTTCCTCTGCAGATGAACATATGGTTAATATATTTTTTATTGAATTAAACAGTTCAATTACAGGAGCATGTAGAAGAGGCAGGATAACAAAAGACTGTACTCCTGCTAGCACTTTCGTTTTATCAAATAGGTCACTGTTAATGGGAGTGTAGGGGTCCCATTAATCCCCGATGAGTTAAAAAAGTTCCAGATGCAGGATTGCACTGGACAGCAGGAGATAGTTGATGGGTTGCTCTCAGTTTCTCCTCTTCCTCAGTAACCGGACTGCTAAGGTCTGTTCAGGTTTTCATTGAAACAATGACTCGAAGAAGTTTCTTTGAAGTCCAGGGATGAGAGAACTGACCTGAGAAAGAAAGGTTTGGTTCAGCAATTGTCCAGCACCTGAAAGACTGCAGCTAAATAACAGTGTTGCCAGGCCTCCTCATCACAAGTCTTTTGAAGCATGGCATTTCTGAAAGGGTTTATTGGTTAATTTACACTGAACCTCCAATTCAAAATCTACAATTAAACAGAGTTCACAACTGTTTTGTGGATTTAGTGATAGATAGCGTGGCATTTACACATTAATTTTGCAAGGTTATATGTATTATTTATGTGGTATTTGTTTTGGACTTCCAAGGCTAACACTCAGATTTGTTCATGGTTGTGTTATGCAGTGAAAATGGGAAGTACTACCAAACTATTAACTATTTTTATTGCTTAGCAATACTGTTTTCTACCATCACTTCTAAGTGATATTGTTGGTTTTTCCCTGTGCCCTGTAGTGGAAGTTTTATCTCCTTTATATGTATATCTAGATACAGTTATGGATATAGATGATACAGATATATATCTATATCATATAGATATAGACATAGATATATTTCTTCTTTTTGGTCCTTTCTTGTGTGTTAGAAGATACAAGCCTGTCTTTTTTTTTTTTTTTTTTAATCAAAAAGCAGCATAGTCATCTAAATTTACCCACCAGACTTCTCAACTAATCCATGACTATGTTGGCTGTTACCTTGTAGAGGTTTTAGAAATTTATGGCTGCAGAGCAAATGCTTTCTGGCTTGCATCCTCTGTTCTCTGTCCCTAGTGTGAGTGAAGGAAGGTCTGCACCCTATAACATTAATCATTTCTGGCGTATATTTAGCAAATATCATTATTTGAGATCTCTCTCATACTATTCTGGTTTTGACCTCATCCTGTCTGACAGCTCTGGCAAGAAAAGCCTGCTTCCTAAATAAAACATTGCAAGAAGGATGGTTTCCAGCAATCCTGTTTGAGTCAAAGACTTTTTCCTGACTATGAGTAACCACCTTGGCCCATAAACAACTGGCAAGGACATTGTCAACACTTGCTTAAGTGATTGTTCACAAGTGAACTCTGTGTTTTATTCACCCACAGATTGGAAGGGGCCAATTCAAGCCAAACTTGAATGCTGCTTCAGTATCTTTGTCAAAGGAGAACACTGGATATTCAGAGGCCTTCATCTGTAGTTTTTGAGTAGGTGGAATCTCCATTTTTAAAGATGTATATATAAATGAATGTCATCTTTGGCCAAGGCAAGGAATTGAACTTGAGGGGGTACAAATGCAAAACAAGAGAGTGTGCTTCTCATCTAAACCTCTTTTGCCCTTATGAAAATTACTTTCTGGAGACATTCTTTTTATTGTTGCAGTTTAGGTGAGTGTCTCTCTCATACAATGCAGATTTGACTTCTTCAGATTCTTCGAAACAGTGTGATGGATGCTGTATGGTTGGTGGTCTGTGCTACAGCAGCTCCATAGTCAGAAGTAGTATATCTTGAGAAAGAAAAAAAAAGAAACATGGTCTGTCCCAGAGATTCTCTACTAGGTGGCAAGGACGTGGTGAAATTGTGTCAGAAAAGTTCATTTAGATTTTCTTGGGGAAGGAACAATTAAAATGGTATAAAATATATCTTTTTTTTTTTTGCCTGAACTTTCATGCAAACTGCATATCTCTTTCCTACGAACTTTGCAAGGAAAAGAAAACTTAGAATACCAAAGTTTTTTGAGAAAAGATAGTTTTAGTTTCAGTGTACTTAGATTTCAAGAAAATCAAAGTTATCAATGTTAATTTACAGTTTATAAAAATCTTACAATTTTTCTTTTTAGAAGGTGACCTCCTCCAAGTTTTCAATCTTTCTATCAGGAAAAGACCTAAAATTTAACTGTGATTTACCAGAGCAATATTTACTCATTATGTTCATATTCTGTGTGATACAATGATGAATGCATTAAAAGTTGATTGAATTTGATTAAAGTAAGGCATCATCATTGTAACCTTGTATTCCTATTAATAAAGAGAGATATTAATATCTCATTTATGCTAGATTCCAGAATAGATGTGGTGTTTGTGTTATTGAGCATGAGTGAAGGGAGGGAATTGTCAGTCTATTTATTAGATATGTTAATGAAACTACTCCATTTAAAATCACACAACACCTCATGGCTTGGTAACAAAACCAAGTACTGTTCAAGGGAAAACAGAATTTAGAAATTAATTAAACAAACAAAAAAAAACTGGATTCTTTTGCCTAAATGTTTTCGTGTAACACCAGTGTATTGTGACACTCATTATTATCTCATACCATAATGTATTGACTCTGGAAGGACTCATATTTGAAAACAAGCAAACATTGACAGCATATTCTGTTCATTTATGATCGATGATGGACTTTTTCATCAGAATTCTTGCTTCTTGATGATATAATTGATTTATTACTATGAATCTAGTCAGCTGACCACAGAAGCTAATGAAATAAGGGAAATGCAAATTCCTATTCTGAACATGTCTTCATTTTATTTTAGTACTCAGGGAAAAGGATTGAGCCTTAATTATGAATCCCTTTGATGCTTTTTTAACTCTTTTACCAAAGTGTTTAATGATTGCTTTGACGTACATCTGCCAAACATTTTTTCCTTACTCTAGAGACCATAGTTTCAAAGGAACTTTTACCATGTGTTTCCCCAAAGACATTTTGCAGTCATTAGATCTACAAAATCCTTAGTCTAATATAAAAATGTGCATGAAAAATGAATGGTGTCGTGCAAAAAGTGGTAATGAGAAATTTTAGTACCTTTATCAGGTAGCTGAAATGTAGATGAAAATGAAAAGAGCTTTGCAGCCTCACAGCTTAGAATAGCTTGACATAGTGAAGTGATGCTGGCTTGCACCTCAATAGTTTAAGGTAAGGCAGAACAACAATTTTGTTTGTAATCATCTATAGCTGAGGGTAGCAGAGGTTGTGTCTGTCTTTTGCTAGTGCCAGGATAGCACTGGGGACCAGCATTGATTGGAGCTTGGAGGATTTGTTGCTGCATGTGTTTAGAATTTAGCTCCAGGATAGTGGATTGTTGAGATGTTGAGTTCAGGGCAAATCCATCAGGGAGTGTTTTAATTAAGAGTTAGAGTTAGAGGGCATTTTAATACTACTGGGGGTTCAAATTCTCCTGGGATTTTGGTTCTTCTGTGACTGAATATATGTAAGGAATCACAATGTGGTAATACGAAGAGCTCAACTGGAAGCTGAGTACTAACACATACATGTTTGGCTTGGAATGTCTGACAGGCAGCTTGGCTTTTAAAGACACCTTTCAGAGTGCTGAAGTGATTTTATGTATGAGTATGAAGACGATTATCTCTTTACCATCTTCACTTGTGTACTTAATTTTTGCTTGTTTTTTCTCCACTGCAGACTATGTCAGAGAGCCACAATGATCATGCAAAATAACAGTTCAGCCTCACCCCTGTTTTTAAATGTGAGCTCCTTCTGGAAGAGAGATTCACACAGACCGGGACTCCTTGAGGAAGCAGCATCACTCATTGGCAGCTATGATTTCCCTCAGACCACAGAGAGTTTTCCCTTCTCCACTGTGGAATCAACAAACATGACCCTAAATGCCACAAGCAAAGACCCTTTGGGTGGACACACTGTCTGGCAAGTAGTTTTGATTTCTTTCCTCACAGGGATCCTTGCCCTGGTGACCATCATAGGAAACATCTTAGTGATTGTTGCATTTAAGGTTAACAAACAACTGAAAACGGTCAACAACTACTTCCTGTTGAGCCTTGCTTGTGCAGATTTGATCATCGGTGTTCTTTCCATGAATCTTTATACAACATACATCATCATGGACCACTGGGCTTTGGGAAGCTTGGCCTGTGACCTTTGGCTCTCCATTGACTATGTTGCCAGTAATGCCTCTGTCATGAATCTCCTTGTTATAAGTTTTGACAGGTATTTTTCCATCACTAGGCCACTGACATATAGAGCCAAACGAACAACCAAAAGGGCTGGGGTGATGATTGGTTTAGCATGGATCGTCTCTTTTGTTCTTTGGGCCCCTGCCATCTTGTTTTGGCAGTATTTTGTTGGGGAGAGGACTGTGCCTCCTGATGAATGTTTCATCCAGTTTCTAAGTGAACCTATCATCACTTTTGGCACTGCCATAGCTGCCTTTTATTTGCCAGTCACCATCATGAGTATTTTATATTGGAGGATCTACAAGGAGACGGAGAAACGCACCAAAGAGTTAGCAGGGCTACAGGCTTCGGGCAGTGAAGCAGAGGCAGAACGCTTTGTACACCAGACAGGCAGCTCCCGGAGCTGCAGCAGCTACGAGCTGCAACGGCAGAGCATGAAACGCTCCACTCGAAAGAAATACGGACGCTGCCATTTCTGGCTCACGATGAAGAGCTGGGAACCCAACAATGACCAGGGGGATCAAGAGCATAGCAGCAGTGACAGCTGGAACAACAACGACGCTGCTGCCTCCCTTGAAAATTCAGCTTCCTCTGATGAAGAAGACATTGCTGCAGAGACCAGAGCTATCTATTCAATCGTGCTGAAGCTTCCTGGTCACAGTGCTATCCTCAATTCCACGAAACTACCCTCCTCAGAAGATCTGCATGAGTCAGGGGATGAACTGCAGAAATCTCACACAGAATCAAAGGAAAAGAAACCAAAAAAATTGCACCCTCCCAGATGTGTTCAGGATGGTGGAAATTTCCAAAAGAGCTTTTCTAAGATTCCAATTGAGCCAGAGTCAGAAGAGACAACCACAGCTTCTGATGGCATCTCATCAGTGACCAAGACATCTGCAACCTTGCCCTTGTCCTTCAAGGAAGCAACCCTGGCAAAAAAGTTTGCCTTGAAGACCAGAAGTCAGATCACAAAGCGAAAACGAATGTCACTTATCAAAGAAAAGAAAGCGGCCCAGACACTCAGTGCCATTTTGTTTGCCTTCATCATTACCTGGACCCCATATAACATCATGGTTCTGGCAAACACCTTTTGCAACTGTATCCCCAAAACTTTCTGGCACCTGGGGTATTGGCTTTGCTACATCAATAGCACAGTGAACCCAATGTGCTATGCACTGTGTAACAAAACATTCAGAAACACTTTCAAGATGCTGCTGCTGTGCCAGTGTGACAAACGGAAACAACGCAAACAGCAGTATCAGCAAAGGCAGTCTGTCATTTTTCATAAGCGGATCCCTAGGGAGGCTTCATAGAATAGTATTTTGTAAACAATAAAAAACCATTGAAACAGGGATGAGATGGGATGGGACAGGATGGGATGGGATAGGACAGGACAAGACGGCACAGGACAGGGCAGGATGAGACACAGGACAGTAAAGAATATGAAGGAATGGGTTGGGGTGGGAGGATGGTTCAAGGGTGCTGATTCTACGATTTAAATATCAAGACATGAAAGCAGCTGCCAGACTTATTTATCCTTTCAATAAATCCAGTTTAATATAAAAATCAAGTCTGCATTCAGCAAAAACTAACAAACTTTAGTGTTTTTACTAAGGAATGAAAGATTTAATATAGTTTTCCTACAAATTTGCAAGAAGCTGCATAGCAATTATAAACCCATAACTTATCTGCCCAGCTCTTTGATTATAATCAACTCTGAGATCTCAGGTAAGCACATTTAGCTAGCCCAACTCTTCTGTTTCCAAGGAATCCAACATCTTTCTATTCAAGTTACATAGAGATGTAGCAAGCTAGTGAAACAGGATTATGAAATTATTTGAGAGACTGTATAGGTTAAAAAATTGCTTCTTGTTGTCCAGGTAGAGTTTCCTGTCTACTTCGCTTCTGGTGTATTGTTAATTGTCCCCCTGATTCCTGATTCCCAGGTATCTATGTGTGCAGTTCATGTTATATATGTGTGTGTGTGTGTGAGAGTGTATGTATGCATAGCATACACCTGTAAAATACACACATACCGGGAAAGAGGTGACCTATTGTTCTAGGTCTTACAGGACCCCTCATCATGATTTTATGTAATTGAAATTTTAAAAACGAGTCAGAAAATCATGTTGTAAGTATATCGCTCGTTATTTGCCACCCAAAACTCAAGTTTATCTCGGGAACCAAAACATGATGTCCACATTTCAAAAAGAGAGAACCAAAGTGTAGCCTGTGACCCTAACAGTCTACAGAGTTTTATAATGGGGTAGATGCCAGTAAAACCTTAATCTTGAGCGAAGTGTTTCTCCTCCAAGTGATCACACCTCTTTTAAAGATAGAAAGGTGAAAGGAATTGAGGGCTACATTCAGGAAAGAGTATGAAGCTATCTTGGTAGGGCATAGGATGATGAAAGCCAAGATCTGGGCTGCACAGGACTGATGCTCAAAGGGAGCTGCTCAGGAGCCGGACAGGCACAATCATCAGCAGAAGCCACATGTTATGCTGGGGGGCTGCATTGCTGTCGTGGCACACACGGGTGCTGCGACACCTCGTCCTGAGTTGCACCGCGTGGATGCACCACCATCCTTGGTGCCAGCTCTGATCTAATGTGCAGTATCTCTACAGCTGCCAATGAAAGTTTAAGTTATAATTTTCTGACAAAACCTGGTGGAGACCCCCTGCTTGCACTGTCTGCCCAGGTGATCTTCAGATGCAAAAGATTTGTTTAAAAGAAATGCTTTATATTTGCACATGAAGGATGCTCACTAAAAAGTGTTTCTTTTCCAGAGCGTGTTTTAAAAATCATCAGGAGAAGTGCACCTAAATCCATTTGACGCCAGGTTACTCGGTGTTGCGAAAAATGTGATATTGCCAATTTGTAACCTGGCAATTTTTGATAAGGACAATTTTAAAAGGGCTTTAATATTTATAGCTTAGACATAACCAGAATTTCCTGGTATTTGTGATGTGGTCTGCACCACATAAAAAGTCACATATAAAAGTCAGAAGTCCCCTGGGGAAAGGATTGTACTTTAAACTGTTGCTCTAAATCTGATTTGGTTACATGTTGAAAGATTATTTTGCATTCTCCTTTGAACTGACCAAAACTTTTTTTTATTGCTTAGACTCTTCTTTTGCTGAAAATAAAACAAAACAAGTATCTTATTTTATGAAGGGGCATCAGTGTTGTGAACACAGAACTGATATTAAAGCTGCTTTTGTATTCAGTGTAAGATGGTGTTTACAGATGATTTTGACAACAGTGGAAATATATTAAATGGTGTCTGTGTATCTGAACTATTTAATTTTGTGTTATGTTCATATGAAGAAATATTTATACATATTTCACCAAATGTTTTATTTAATGTTGATAAATATTGCTCTTCAGTCTTCAGCTGTAGTGTCCTTTTAAAGTGATTCATAAAGGTCTGCTTGAGAAATGAATAGCTTTCTTGTTGCTAAAACAAATATTCTTGAAATAAAAACTTTCTTTTGTATGAGTTGTTTAAAATTTCTACCTTAAGGTAATCTCATAAATCATGTTGCAACTCTACTGCAAATTTTAATTTAAAACACAGAAAAAGTTAAAGGTTCATCCTTAAGTCACAAGTGCATTTTGAACTAAAGATACCAGAATTGTTTTACCAGTTTGGTAGCCACATAGAACCAAAGTCTTATAAGGCACCCATGTTGCAAAGAAAATTAATGACCTGTATTTACAGAAAGAAGCATGTATTTGAAATATATTCATTACTCAAGTTGACCTTACAAATGTTTTAACATTTAAATATATATCTATATCTATATATATTGCCATATTATTATATTCTGATATCTAGAGTAGTGCTGTGCCCCTAATACACAAAATGTGAGAGCATGTAGGGAAGCCAGAGTTCATCAGGGGGATTTATGGTATATTATTATGGATTTTACAATGGGAAACTATTATTTTTATTGAAGCTAAGCTTCCTTGAAAGCATCTGTCACCACTGTTTACATAATAGGAAGAGTTAAATCCTTGGATTGTTTTAACAGAGAAATAAAAAAACCTGTCTTTTGATCTGTGAACAGGCTTTAAAATGTTATTTACAGGCATCATAAAATGTGTACGTATACACATATTGTAGCATAGATCGATTTAGTTATTTATTTAATGGAATATGCACTATTAAATATTAAGGATTTGGCTGCATTACAACTACAGCGAGGGATCAAGTTAATTTGTATTTTATGTCTCTGTGTTTGCTTTAAACCCATGCACACACAAAAATTTTAGCTGTATGCAGTGGGTATATTATTTATGAACACAGGCAAACACAATAGGTTGCAGAAGAACAATGCGAGACCAGAAGGTACAATCTGACACAGCATTGCTTTTAAGAAGTACAAATAATGCAATATTTCATCTGTTTTGAGGAAAATTAAGTCAGAAACACAATAGAAAGTATCACTCTGATGGCAGACCAAAAGCTCGGTCCCATTAACACTACTCACATGGAAAGGTGCATTTAATGGGCCCATTAATTGCAATAATACAAGATTAGATTCCATATGAAGAGGAACAAAAAGTCAGAAATGATAGCCAGACAGGAGCCTTTGGGTATTCTGGAGAAATCTTTGTAGAATAGACCCCAATCACTGTCAGCCTCTGAAGAGACAACAGAACATTTTAAAATATATGATTGGCTTTTTCGATGTAAAATTGCAATAGGAGTTTATTACTTCTCGTATAGGCAGTGGGGAAATATCTGATCCAAAGATCCAGGAACAGGGGTCATGGTGCATGAAGCACTTTTTCCTACCCCAGCATAACACACTTTCTACAAAGGTAAACTGAAAATCAGTGTGGCACTGTTCTAAAGCTAAACAAATATAGGAAAGGCCTGAATAGATTCCAGGATCTAAACATGTGGATCAGGGTAACCTAAACAATAAATGTCCTAAAGGATTCTGGCAGTTTCATAAGGATACCCACACAGATGTTCTGAGACAGTGACCTTTCTCAGTTATATACAACTTCACTTTCTTATTTTGCTGTCTTGATTATTATATTTCCTTACTTCTTCTGCAATTATATTCTAGAAAATCTTAGTTCATTATCAACATTGTTTATCTAAGTAGTGAATGCAGGTGCCAAAGTACACTTGGTTTGCGTCTACAGGAGTGCAAACATCAAAGGAAAAGGAAATTTTTACCCTTTTTTTCTCTGATCAGCAGCATCAGTAATTTTGAAGACAGAGTTATCATTATGCTATTATACATATGGTAGGGATGGTCATCATGCTGTGTCATGCTAACCTATTTATAAACTGCTTTTCACTTGCCCCTTGCCCATCTCACTATTCATCCCTATTCAATTTTGTATTTGAGATTCTAGACCCTCATTCTCCTCCAAATGGCTCCTAGAGTCTTCCTAAAATATGCTCTACAAGCTTCTCTTGGTACCAGGCTTTGCCTTTCCTTTCACAGTCCTCCTATGCGAAGTTATGTGCTCTTAGACTATCAGAAGGCATCTTACTAATTCCAGCAGTTGTAATGTTGGGACCTGATGCTTTCTTTTCTAAAAACACATCAAAAAGATCTGGAGCAGGATTCATACATTCCAGGTCCTTATTGGCAGAAATGGTCTTTGCCACAAGTTGGCTGTTCACCAAGCCAGACCTTCTTTGCAATTCCAGGGATGATCTCTCCATAAGGATGTTCTGCCAAGCCTCCACTAGCCTAAACTTCACCCAGTTCATGACTCATAAGGTATTTTAATGCATTTGGAAATCTTAAAAAGTACATATTCATTGTGATAACTCTGAATATTCTTTGAACTGTGCAAATCTACTGTCTCTTTTCACAACTTGCTTCCAGCTTCTGTGATTTTCTATTTTATGTTTTGTTTTGTTTTGTTTTGTTTTCTGTATTTACCCATGCAAATACCACTGCACTGGCTTCTGGGAGCAGATCACAGTGATACATATTTGTAGATTGCTTCTTGTGAGCCCGAGGGGTATGTAGAGATGTCTGATGGAGCTGAGGTGTTCATAATGATGTCTGCCTTTTCTCTCTCATGCACTGCCTTCCCATGATACTCAAGCACTTCTGTTTGGTAGCTTAGCTAAAGCATATATGGCATTCAGATTTTCATGGAATTAAAAACTTTATTTAGTTAGGATGTTCTTCCTCATATCAGGCATAGATCATTGTAGATTCTGCACTTTTCTACTTCTCCTTTTAGGACTTGCCAGACAGTTACTGGGAAAAAAGCTAATTTGTAATGTCTGATACTTGGGCATTTTTCTACTTCAGGTTTTAAAGCAAGGGTTTAGATAATCCAGTCATGCTATTTGTTGGAAACAAGTTCTGTATGAATAGAAATATTTGGAATTATACACTATGTTTATTTCATGTTATATGCTGTGGCACTGCAACTTGCTGAGATTGACCATCACGGTATTTGATACCACTGACAATTCTTCATAGTCTTAACTGGCAAACTCATTAGATGTGCCACATTGGCATTCAGGACTTTGACTACTCTTCACAATCCACACTGTCATCATGGCTAGGCTTCGCGAACGAAGATTCTAGGAGGGCTCTACCCACGCTTGCTACAAGCGCACTGATGGCTAAAAAGGCCAATGCGAGATAGACAAGTCCGGTTGCAAATCCACACTGTACACTCAAAATATAACACAGATTGTAGTTTTTTTTTTTCTCAAGAAAGATCATTGCAATTATTTCCAGATACCTTCCTAGCTGTGCTTGAGGAATTTTTTCTTAATTTTGGATATTTAAATGACTTAGGAGAGTTTCAGTCATCCCTGGCAGGGATTGAAAAATGGAAGAAGTAGCATGGGAAAACATTAAGATGAGTGCTACTTATTTCACAACCTATTCCAACTTGTATTGTGTGGTATGCATATAGTACCTGTACATCTCTATGCATTACATATATCTCAGAAGGATAATTTATGTATGACTGTACTGTGCATGTACATACAGAGAGATGCATGCATATCTAGAGCAATGTATATGGATGTATATACAAACTTCTGCTGAAGTTGTCAGCAATGGTAAACATTGCCTTTGATGCCTCATCAGTTGTAACTGGACAGTGAAACTGTGTTTAAGTCTGCTCTGCTTATGTGCGAGAAAAGTTTCCACATCCTTCCTTAGTGCATATTCTTTACAATTGCATTTTCTTTATTTCTGGATGTGGTGTTTTCAGTGTATTGTGCCAGTTCCTTAGACATTATCCAAAATTTAGAAATGCATGACCAGATTTCACTTAGTTAGCTACTGCGTCAATGCTTCATTAGGTTTAACTCTGTTAGTTTTTAAAAAATCACCCTACCTTTACCATATAGAAAAATAAAGGCCTCTTAAAGTAGATTCTATCTAAGTTCACGTAAGAGAAACTCATATATTCGTGTGAACATCACTGTCACTGTCTAAGCTTGGGAAGAGAAAACCAGTCACCATGAAAACAGTTTGAGGCAAATGCCACAAACATATAAAGCAAGTCACCACTGCAAATTCTTTGAGGTAAGAACAGCAGTCCTCCCATCAGAAATCAGAGAAATAAAATTGCCATCCTCCCTCACCCCATCCTATTACTCTGCACCCTTCTGTTGCATAGAATAACTTTTTGTGTGCCAGTCCCACAGGTGGAATTGTTCAAGCTTTAAAAACTTTGTTTGCTTGGTAGGTCTAAGAAATACAAACTATATCTAGATCATTCACCCCTTTCCATTTCTGTAAACAATAAAACCTTGACTGAATTCAACTGGGATGTGTGATGCTGGCTTAAGGGAAGGCCTTCCGAAAATGGTGATAAAACCACTTAGCCCAACTGTGGTGAGGACACCTAACTTTTTTTCCAAGGTAGTGAAGCTATACAATTTATGTAACTTGGCAAAAAGTGTGGAAAAAAACCCCAAGACATTTAAAGGTTTTATAGATGTGAACATCCTCCTTGCATAAAGGTGAATAAACACATTTAAACAGTGCCTAAAAAAGTTCAGAGTATGAATGACTCTGTAAGCCAAAAGCACACTTCACCATCAGCTACACTGTTGGCAGAGCAGCCTGACAACCCACTTGGGCCTCTGTGAAAATGTCCTTATTATAGCAGTCTAGAACTAAATAACTAGGCATTAATATGTAAGCACGGCTAGTTTGTCTGGGTGCATATGCATTTTCCAGGAATTTGAAGGGAGATACTTACTCTCTTAAGGACAAAAGTTATTCAGTGCGGTTACTGGAATGAAAGGACTCTAGAAATGCTCTGGTAATCATCACTCAACCATAATTAACAATCAGAAAAGCACCGGACATTATTGTACAGAGAGAACTCATATTTATTTTTCAAATCATTCATAGAGGCATATCTGAGAAATTTTACACTATCAAGGAAATAAAGTCTCAGGACAAGAATCTGATCCCTTATGTGGCTTCAGAAGATCCAGTCTTCTTGAGCCTATTTTTATTCTGTATCAAAATCTTTGGGTAACACAGAAACTGTAGTCACTTCTCAAATACTAACTTAGTCTAGAAATGCAAAGGGATGAGGAAATGGCCAAATGGCCTTCATTAATTTGTGCTTAATGTGCCCACATTAAGAATTATTATCATAGTGTCACAGACTAATTAACAGCATGAAGGCAAAAGATACAAGCCAATTTACTTTGAATTCTGCACAGTGCTGCACTCTGCCTTGTGCAAATACAACACAAGAAATAGACCTGTGCTGTATTTCTTGATGCTCAGTACTTTTCTCCACTCATTACTTTTCTTTCATATAGAGTCAGTCCCCTTCTAGGGGGGAATATTCAATATACCTATTGAATACCCTCTGCCATCAATATAGAAGTATGGCATTTCTTAGTACCTGCACAATTATATGAAATCAAATATAGCTGGATTTAAGCAGCTTTTGTCCTCCAGTGGTGTGAATTTTTCGCATTCAAAAATACATTCCATTTTCTTGCCTCATATCTCCATTAACAATGTTTGTTTTACAAGTGATATTAGGACAAAAACTTTCCACTTTTCTGGCTGTAGAAGTACACCTGAGTAAATATTTGGTTCCTTTATTCAAAATATATGTGATTTCTTGACCACAGGCTAATCTGAAAAAAATTGTCTGGGTAAAAGATAGAACAGAATTTATCTCCTGCTCTGCCTATGCATTTCACTGAATATGCTGGAAGGTCCTTTCAGTCTTGTTTTCAAAATAGTACGGTTACATTACATAGCTGCTTATTTCCCCTTTTGTGAGACAGGAACTATCAGTATGAAAAATGCAAGAGAAACTTAAACTGATATGCACGAGTGCCATTTTTGGGGTTGGTTTGGTTAGGTTCAGTTTGGTTTGGTTTTTAGTCTGTGCAGTGCATATTGACTGACACAGAATCCATCATTACAGGTAAAATATAAAGACTAAAGATTGTCAGCTGCTCTCAGAAGCAAGCTGCATAGGGAAGGATCATTGAAGTCTGTGCACAAAAGTGCACTTAGAGCTTAAAAAGCTTGAATTATCATTCATTGCTTTCTAAAAGAAGTAAGAAAATGCTAAATATAATGTGAAATGTTGTAGTTGTAAGCTGTAGATGTTAGAAGATGTCAGTGAAGGAGATGAAATTTTTTTAATATGAATTACCCCTGTTTTTCTAGAGATGTCCCCTCACCCAGTTGCCTCTTACCCCAGTTCTTCCTGCCTCAAAACTGATCAGCATTCTGCATAGTGGGAAGCTGGAACTGGGCTCCTACCCCTGCCACCCTGCAGTGGGAAGGGTGTGGGCCACACCAGTCAAGTTGTTACAAGAAAAAGTCATAAGCTTCCTGCTTCTATTTGGAGATAGCGGGTATTTTTGTGATAGAAATAGAGATAACATTGCAGGAATCTGATGAACATACTTTATGTGTTTCCTGATATGATTTTCTGTTCCTATTACTTGAACGTTTTCTGTTCTTCTGATTATGGAGCAAAACAAGTCCCAGAGAAAATATCTGAACATATTTTATACAAATTGACATTTGCCTGTTCCTTCCTGATTTTGCCGTATATGGGGAAATTACATGCAGTAATTAAGCAGGTCAGAAATTGCTTTCATAAAAAGGAATTTGTAATTTTACTCCTTATCAAATGCTGATTTTCTTCAGCCAAAACAGTGAAGCTGAATGTATTATGAACTTATAAAATAACAGGAAACAGTGAAAAGGAGACCCTCACATTCTGCCATGTAAAAAGACAGTAACCAACCATTCACTCAAAGTCTGGTATCTATTAATCTAGTCATAGCCACCCATTCAGATACAACACAAAATATTAGCATTTTTTAAATGATTGGATACATTGATTTTTTTTTTGCTAACAGATGCCTTACTGTGCATCAATCCTTTCCCTAATTAAATTGTGTCTTGGTAAACTCTCAGAAAGAATAATTGGCCCTAGCTCATATTGATGGTGATTTGCAACACTATCACAGTAACTGGAAGAGTAGAAGTGGATAATGATGGAAAACAATCATTTTCCTCATCTGCAATGCTTTAGAGGAGCCTTCCCTTTTGCAGCTAATAAAGACAAAGTAAGGAAAGATATACTGAGAGAGACTCAAATGCTTTCATAGATGTTCTCTCCTCTGGAATGACTGCCAGCTGTGCAGTTCTGAGGGCAGAAGGTGGATGGCCGTGTGTGTTGGTACAAAAGTGAATGCATTGGTCCAGGTCAAGTGGCCCAAGAGAGCTCACATTTCTCCTTTCACTGCATGGATATCAGCCCAAAATGTGCTGTCAAAACTTGGCTCCCACTGAACTATCACAGTGGAACATTGTGCTCCTAAGAGATTTTCTCCTGCCAAGATACTTTAACATCTTTTTTTTTTATTATTTTTTTTTTATTTTAATAATTCTCCACATGAAACTAATCAGGTGGCACCTTCCCGTGTGGAAATTTCCTTGCAAATATATTACTGTAATCTACAAATGACTTTTACCCTGTATGCCCCTGATAACAATTGCATTAATATAAGCTGATAAACTCATTTCTTTAGTTGCGGCTCATACAGTGGCTTGCTAGTTAAGATAAAAAGTAAATTATGGGATATAAAAGACATATCTGATTGTACAGTAATACACTGTGTGCCAAGCAGTTGGTGAGGTAAGGTTTACATAACCACTAGAGGTTGCTTGAACTTTTGAGATATATTTCCATGTTCTTTTTTCCTCACTGAACACAAAACAGGGGCAGAACACAGAACAAGCAATTAAGAAAACTGTAATTGTGTTTATTATAGTGATTGGAGATTAGAAGTTGCAAGAGGGTAAACAATCTAGAGAGTGTTTTGAAGTCTTCATTGTGTATATGGGGTCCTTCGGGGAAACTGTCATTCCCTTCAGTGTGGGAGGATTCTCTTTACATGCAGATTTGTAGAAGGAAATTTTGACTCCATCCATATCCTACAATATTCTTTGGCTGCTGCTAATTCACTTAATGACACAGTTGGTTGCTCAGTGAAATTGCTCTGAGCTGTCATAGCAATGGTGAACGACAGCTTTTTCTGGGGGCTGATCCAAGCCCAGCTCCAGCTGATGGAAAGACTCCCACTGTGCCTCTAAAATGCTCATTTTTCCATCAGATAGGCAGGAGGTGGCTAGCTTGGAGCTGGGCTGCCTGGCCTCCTGTCATCGTCACAGACCTCCACCTGCGTGCCCAACACTTGCAGTCACTGGGCACGAGCCTGCAAAGATATTCTGTTGGAAAACATAGGGCAAGCAGAGTGAGCAATCCTCAAAACATAGGTTGATTGATTGATAGATAGATAGATAGATAGATAGATAGATAGATCCATTCTTCCAGTTCTCTTCCTCCTTCCTAATGCCCAGTGACAGCATATTCACACAAGAAAAACAGTGGCTTCTAAAATAATTTCCATCTGAATCGAAAAGTGCAGTGGTCTTTATTCCCAGTAGCATCAGAGAAAAATGGAAATGAGGAATTGCTCAGCTCTGCCCTGGTTATGAATACTTTTCTTTTTTTCTCAATTAAATTTATTTGTTTGGAGGAAAGATTGCAAGTTACTGATGCAACATTCTGATAGATATTTTAGCATGCTCAGAGAAGAGAAAATTCAGTCACACAAATAGACATCTTGGATTTCTTTTACTTTCTTTCCAAGTTCACTGCAGACAGTTTAAGTCCCACCTCCGTCTGAACAAGTGTCTTCCTGTATTTTTGACAATTGAGCAATTTTCTCATACATGCCAATTTGTTCAAAGTTCTTTCTCTGTTTTCTTACTAATGGTTTCTGAATTAGCAAGCCTTTGACCTTCTGATGGTGCAGAGAGTCTGTTTGCACCAGCCTACATACGCAGTCTAAGTTATCCAGAGTAATCCACCTGTGGTATGAATTTCCTCTACCTTACCTTGTCTTTTAGCTTGAACTAGCCCTTGGCATTCTCAGTTATCACAAACTTACAGTCTAGGAGTTTTGTCCAATGCTTTTAATCCTCATAATATTTAATAAAATAATCAAGTGCATATAATTGAGGTGTTAAAAATACCAATCCATAATCCATCCCATTACTTCAAAGTACCATATCAAATATATTTTCCTATTATTTGTGGGAGCAAATATCTCAGTGCGTAGTTGTAATTAGCTATGTAGTCTATAATGACATCTAATGCAAAACAGATATTCTTCAAATATTTGATTAAATAATGTGACCTAATTCATCCTGGCTGAACACACATAGTTAAGCTCAATCCTGTGGTAAAGCTTTCTTCAAAATTTGCATTAACATCAATGAAAATTCTAGCAAGAGCAGATAAATCAGTCTCTCATTATAGAACAAATAAATAACACTTTGGTTTTATATTTCTAGCTAATAAATGCAATCAAATTACTTAAAATATAAACACTCAAAGCCTGTTCTGTACCCTCAGGGAACCCCTTTCTCTATCCCAGTGCACTAAAGCTGCATATAGCAGGATATATTCCATTAATACAGTAAAAAACATATGGGTGTATAAGACTAAACAGCTTAAAAAAAAAATCATACTGTAAATGATGTGATTGAGTGAAACTGTCTGTATATTTTTAAGTCTTCAGAATAGTTGAAGTTTTAACTTATTTCAAATTTTTAAGTTGAAATCTATTCATATTTGGAAATTTTGTACAACCTTGTAAAGTTAAATACTATGTCACTGTAATTTATTTTTGTTGTCATATATTGACACATGCTCATTTATATATGAAGTGTATTGTTTATCAGTTGCTTCTAAGGCAGCAATAAAAACATGAAAGTTGTTCTCATTTTCCTGTGACAGCTGTCCTTTATATCCAGTAAATTATTTTAGTAATTTTAATTCTGTTCCTTACTAAAACAGATAGTGTACTGTGTTTTAACTATATGTCTTCCAATGCTCAGTCAATATATGGGCTATTCTTGCCTGTATAGCTGCAAGAATTTGGGATACATTGTTTAGAAGGCCTGGGAAGAGATTGCCACCTCAGAGTACCACCTCAAGTGGACAACAGAAAATGAAGGGGAACAAAAAGTCAGACTCCTACTCTTTTCCTACCAAGTTTGATTTTGTTTTTTTACTGAAAGCTTTCCATATCATATCATGTGTCCTTTCAGGCTCTGTGAAGTGAGGGGCTTTCAGACTTCTTGCCACAATAAGTGAGGGTAGAAGTTTCAGAGCACTCTGAAAAGTCAGTCCCACTGTTGAGATTTGATTCAGTAAAATACCTCTTCTCCAGTTTCCCTTCATCTTGAAGGAAAGGCTTTAAAACTTCCCTTCACAAGAGCAAACTGTGCAGGTTAGAAGTGCTTTCCTTACCTTGTGCACCATGGAATGTACCAGCAAATTCACAGCATTATGGAATGGTTGCACATCTTTTCCTTGATCCAACCCAATGACCAGACATGTAACAGAAGGCAAATGTATTTTCCCTATATCAAGGAGTACTTGTTGCTATGTGTCGTGGTCTGATCTGGCCTCTACCTCTCCTGGCCGTCTCTGCTCACGTTCTCCACCAAAAATGTCATGGGTTTGCTTTGGGCCAGTTTTTTCTCACTCCCCACACAATTGCTATAAGTAGAGAGAAGGTTTATGTGGACAAAAAGAGATCTGATTGGGGAGAATAATATTAGGATTTATTAGTAGTAAGATAAAAACTAAAGAACTATATATACAACAATTCTAATTCGGCAAAAATGCTGTGTATTTATAGAAGTACCCCTCCCCCCCTTGCATCAGTTCAGGAGGAGAAGCAGTCTCTTTTCCACTTCCAGAGCTACAGGTCTTCTAAATAACTTTGCAGCACGTTGAAAGTTCTTCTTCTATTATCTTTAGGACAACAGCTCCGATCTGTCACAGCTGCAACTGTCTCTCGCTCACTCTCTCTCTTCTATGTCGGCCTCAGGGCCGGGCTTACCCCCTCCTGGGCTAAGACCGGAGGCTGGGGGTTACCCAGGCCTTGTGGGGTCTTCCATGGACTGCAAGGGGACACTTACCATGGATCTTCACCACAGGTCACAGGGGATAATGGCTTTGAGTCCACCCCTGTTTCTTGTGGGGTCCCTCCT
>JAYRBT010000114.1:46456277-46466477 GCA_036023395.1 Myiotriccus ornatus
TTCACCAGCCTGGTTGCTCTTCTCTGGACCTGCTCCAGCACCTCAATATCCTTCCTGAACTGAGGGCCCAGAACTGGACACAGTAGAGAGATAACATCATGACTGGTAAATCTGTGTGCAATACCTGTATCAGCATCCCCTTACTTGCACAACAGTTGCCATTCTTCTTACATGCCTTAGAATGATTGTCACTGGTGAAGAGTTTGTTCCTTGTCATTTAGCTTCTGTAGGATGCGCAACACCAGAGTAAAGAATTATCCAAAGAGAGGGGGTAAGTGATAAATCATTCAAGACAATCTTAAGGATTGCAGAAAAAGTTGTGGAGCTCCAGACAGTGTTGAAGAGAGCATCATCAGTAGGAATGGGTATTAACAGCATTGATTTCTTCTGTAACCAATAAGTAAAGCTCAAAAGTAACTGAATCAAACAGCTTAGCTGGCAGTACGGAAGATGCTGTTTGGGATCATGATGTAGCTTTTGATTCCAGTATGCTTCACATAGATTTCTCTGGAAACTCCTAGGCCACTTTCATTATCCTTGTGCTAAGCAAAACTCTTACATTCAAGCCTAAATTACCATTTTAAAGTGTTTTGTATACATGCAAGCAGAACTAAAGTTATATAAGATTACAAACTCTGTTTTCGATTACACTGGTAGGATATATAAATTTGATCACTCCCAAAGTTTGGGCGGTGTTAAGCTCTGAGGCTTTGGTGTGACACTAATTGTAAGAAGAGGGTAAGGCTAATTACAGCAGAGTAAACTGACCTAGTAAGAGAAACCAGATCCTTTAATCCTGTAAACACACAGATCAGTTCATTACCAACACAGTTGTTCTTGTGGAGGGAGTGGCAGGGGGCTATGTAGTCTCAAAGACTGTTCCAGTTTCACGGACAGCATATCTCAGAAGTGAAGAAGCTTGCCAAGTATCCCAAATCAAGCTGGTGACTACAGACAGCAGGTCAGGGAGAACCCAGTGAGGCAAATGCTGCGGCTCTTTGGGTTTAGTACAATAGGTGTTTTGTGAAAGTGGAAATGAGAGACTTTGGCCCTAGCTGGAGAAGAATGTGTGGGGATGAGGAGGTTTTCCCAGTAAGAAACACACTGACCAAAACTATCTTGGGGTTCTTGCTATTAAAATTAATAGCAGGGGTGTAGCTGTCTGTATGAAACAGCCTGTGGTGAACAGCTGTAGGAAAACCTCAGAAAGAAATAGGAAATCAGAGGGTGCATCTCAGGAGAAATACGGAGATGTATAGCTGTGTACCTGGAGAAGGTAGTGCTCAGTATAATGGGCTTCTGGACGTGGAGGATGGTGTGGTCCCAACAGCAGCTTTAGCCTGCAGAAATGTTGCACAGCTAGGGTGAAGAAGTCAGTGCTTTGGCCTTCCAAGAAAAAAAGCAAGGGATAAATATATATCAACTGTCAGATGAAAGGCGAAAGACTGCCTTTACAAAAGGTCTAGGTCTTGGACTCCTGCTTATACCAGAAGGCAAGAACTTGTATTTTGCCCAGAAATCAAAAAATCAAAATTTTTTACACAAATTTACACAAAAATCATAAGTTAATCAGAATTATTTTCTGCAGAATTGAGCTCAGAAAGGCTGTTGGGCAGATAAGTGTGGTCTTCATCTGAGCTTATACGTTGTGTTTAACAATTCCTTCTTATTTGTAAATGTTTATTTTCAGCTTTATAATATTTAGGTATAATGCATTCTTTGGGCTGACATTGTGGACACCAGGAATGGTGTTAGTAATGCCACAACAGTGAGAGACAGTGCATTTTTCTCGTTTATTCTTCCTATGAGTAACAGAGAGCATCAAAGTAAAAATTAAAAGAAAAATATTGTATTCAATTTTTAATAATATTTGGAAACTTCTTTTTTATGCAAATATGTATGAATTTTTTTCAGGATAACTCAAAAGCCTTTTGTATTATTTAGCTCATGTCAGCATCTATAAAGGCTCCTAATCCTACTCACAAAGCATTAGCCACCTCATTACACATACATTAGGGGAACAGGTTTTGGTAACAGAAAACATCACATGCCTTCCTTGATAAATGGCATGTGCCTTGGGAAAAGTCCTGTCAGATATGGGAAATGTATGGCAGATGTCTGGGAGCTGCTCTGTAAGCAGCCTGGTTCTGCTGATTAAAATTCCACTAAATTGTATTAGCAAGTAGGTTTGCTATTGCCAACAAGAAATGAAATCTTTCTGAATCAGACACCTAAGACAATATCCAGAGCAGCAGTGTTTATATGTGACAGGGCAGAGGAGCTATTCCGTTTCAGTAGGGAAGAAATCCATGCAAGCATCGTAGCAGCCAAGATTTGACCTTACAGAAACACACTGACACACAGTAATGTAAGCAGGCTTCCTCTGAACATTTTGGGAAGGATGGTAGGTAGCAAGTGAAGACAAGCTGTGCAATTTGCACACCATACTTGCAGTTATGCCTGTGCACCACAGTGAAGGCATTTTCTTGTTAACAACACAACTGAGATAAGAATTTGGCTATGGGACTCAACTGGAGCCTTCTGTAAGCAGCCACAGGGGAAGGATGGTGTGACAAGGAGAGCATGCCTAGTTTCACAAAAGCTTCCCAACAGCCAGGCACTGGGAGTTGTCTGCCTTGTCTGATAAGGTACAATGCCTTATGTGAACTTAAATCAAAATAATGCTCTTGTCAATCTATAGGTATACTAGCTTTACAAAACCCAGCAGTGAGAGAATTACAAATCTGTGCTATTTCTTTTCCGACCCCGAGGCTAGATGAGTTGGCTGAAAGCACAGTCATCTACTATTTAGCACAATTACTCTGAGGTCACATTTAGAGACACGTCATTTTAATTGTATTCCTGAAGCTGAGTCTCTCCATGTTTAGTGGAGCTACACCATAGACTCTGTCCCCACTTCCCGTGTTACTTGCATTGAAGAAATATTTTGCTACCTTCATCTTGAAATCTTTGATCTTCATGGATTAGGGAATCTTAGCCCCTTCTGCCCAAAAAAACCTATCAAATTTAGGGGAAAATTTTCCTTCACAGGGTAATGCAGAGAGATGCTGATTCATGATCTATTTCAAGGTTTGGTGCTGCTTATTATTCCAGCAGTGCCCAGCCGCGAGCTCAGTTGTTGACTAGGTTGGCTCAGTATATTCCAGCTTCAAATTTGTGGGAATAAAACTGGACTTGCAAACCCAATTCTAGTAATTTAAAATTGTAATCTTAAAATAAGTCTAATGCAGAAAACTACTTTTCATGTACTCAGAAAAAATATTCTTTTTCTTTTACTCTTATCGAGGGCATTTTATTTATTTATTATTTTTCAGGGTATGGATACTGTAGCCATGACAACAGTGGGTGCCTAGATGGAAAGTGTGGAGATGCAACAGACATGCCAAAAATACATTATCTGTCAGGATAAAAGACTCCTTCAGGATCTTTCAGTCAAAAAACCAAAGTTCCTTAGAGCATATTTTAACTCATATTACTTTTAATGCAAGAGAGGCAGGGTGAGCTCCACAGCAGGGCAAGTGAATGAAAAATATCCCCAAACCTCTACTCAGCCCCATCTACATTCCACTTTCTAGGACTTTGACTAGTACATTAGAGTTACAATGCTCAGTTTAAAAAATAAAAGTGCATTTTTTCTTTCCTTTTATCTTAAAATGACAAATAGTTGTAAAAATTTGGTTTCAATAAAATGTAACAACATGAATATCTTTGCAAAAAGGAAAGGAGGGAGGGAGGGAGGATCTGTTCCCTCTGTCCCTAGCTAGGTATCCATCACAGCTGGAATTTAGGACCGAGGACAAAGAGATCCCATCAAATTCAGTGGTAATCTTTCTTTTGTGTTCATTATTTACTAGTTCCACCCCTCAGGCTGTATTCCCTTATACCTGGAATCATAATGCAGGCAGCATACTAAAATGTTCCAAGCTCTGGGAGCCTTAGCAGTTTTCCCGATTTAGCTCCATTTAGCCCCATATGTATATTAGGATAGGATGCCTGCAGTTAAGTGCCACACTGTCAGAACAATGAGGTAAGTTTTGGTTTACTTACAGGCTTCTGATGCTACTAACAAATTACATGAGGGCTCACCCAGGAGGGGATCCCTTGGCTGATTTGACTACAAATCACGCTGCAAAGCCCACGGCATAGGCACAACACACCTCACGTGCTAGGTCCATCCATGAAACAAAGATGAAAGTTTTCATCTTTCCCCTTGGAGCAAGCTCTCAAACAGAGCATACAAAATTCTCTATCCACTGTGTAGGTTCAAACTAAGTTTGAGACTGGGGTTTGGTTTGTGTTCAAAACCTAGGTACGACCTCCAAGTGTACTTATTTTGAATGGAATTAACTCCATTTTGAAGGATGGAAGCCTCGAAGGTGCCTGGCAATTCCTCATCCCTCTGCCTAGACATACGATCTGCAGAAAAAAGAATTGCAGGTTTCCCCCTCCAGCATGCAGTGCTTGAGCTGCAGCACAGAATAAATGCTGCCAAGTGTTAAAGGATCTCTGTGTGCCGTGCTGAGGTGAAGGTGATTGCCTTGTCATTGGGTTTGCGTTACCTCTCAGCACATCTACCATACGTGATACTTTTCCAGCAACGTCATTTTCTTTGTCTTATCTTTATTCAAAGCAGCACAGTTCAAGGTCTCTATGGGAACTTGTGATCAACTGAGATAGTCATCAGAGTCTGAATGAGGGAGTAAAGACTAAAGAGTTAACTAAGGAGTTAAAATCAGTCAACTGTCAATGTTTCAAGACCTGTTATGTTCCTTGCAGTGACTGTAGGGATGATTTATTCAGTCCATTATTTGGTCTAAACATTTTACTGCAAGTGAGCCTCAAAATGTCATAATTAAATAACCATTAGTTTTGGTGGTTTCAGTATGAAAATAAACTTTAGGAAAGATGGATTTGCCCAAATCCAGCAAAATCTGCAAATGCTAGGCAAACATAAACCTGTATACAGCTAACCCTAAAATCTCTATGTATTTTATAAATTAGTAGTTGATTCACTGTGTGCAAACCAACAGTGCCATCCACTGATTTTTCATGTTTTCACACAGATATTCTTCAAGATGTTCTAAAACAACATGTGATCCTAAAAACATTTTTAAGGATGTTTGCTTACGAGAACAGAATACTTTTGAAGAGCTCAACAAATAATGAAGAAAAAAGTCTGTTTCATAGTCTGGTGGGATTTTTAATGTATTCAGTTCTTATATCTGTGTGGAGCTTCTCAGCTTCTGTAGGAAGCTGACCTGTATTAGTTAGACACTTTCTCATACTCACCTTCCAAATATTCCAAAATCAAGCAAGTCTAAAGATTAGATGGAGCTTACAATACTGGTTATAAAATATTAACCCTTATTTATTTATCAAAGGACTTGAATTTGATCTGGTCTCACGCATCACTCTTTCAACCTGTAACATGCCCTAGAGAGCACCCAGACACTTGTACAACATCGCTGCTCTGCAAAATCTGTTAATTCTCTCTTTCTCTGAGGGGAAAGTGTTTTAATCCAGGATATACAATCAGTTTCCACATTACAAATGGAAAGGTCATGCATTAGTACTCCCAGAATTAGGGACTTCTAAAAGTATTTTTTTATACTTGAAAGAAGTCAGGAGGTAGGAGAAATTACTTAATTAACACTTGGGTTTTTAAGCCATTCAAGGTCCTTTTGTGGTTACATTGTACCTGCATAGTTACATTGAGGCTGAGCATACTACTAGCATTGTTCAGACTGAAGGGTGTCCTTTTATTAATTGCAGGAGCATCCCCAAGGAATAGCATTGTGTTACTTCTGCAGACCCTCATGTGCCTGCTTACACTCATATTTTCCTGTGGCTGCAATGTAAACTACCTCTTGCTCCTACTTCCATAAGATTTTGTCACATGTAGAGGGAAATTCTTTTTCTGTGACCAATTATATTTGTAGTAACTGGTCTTGAGCATTACTTCTTGTCTGTTAGAAGTTTGGTAATTTTGTGTATTGTTGAGATAAACATGTTTTGTGTGGCACAGTAACAAATGTGAGCCTTCTAAAATTGAAACAAAGTTACATTTTGAAATATTCTATAAACAAATGATGCTGCAATAACATACGGGGGGCGAGGGAGCAACATGACCAACTCTCCTGTCAAGAGTCAAAGTAAATCACTTCTCTAATAACCCATTAGAGAAGTAGTTATTTTCAATTAGGTGTTTTTTGTTCTTTCCTGCAAATCTCAGCAGCAGCTACTAGGTGGCAGTGCATGATCATTTGAGAGACAGGAGCGAGCCATGCAAAGCTAGACTCACTCCCCAGAACATCCTCACAATGCCATGAGGAACAAGTGCTGTTCAAAGTGCTGTTCAGTCCTCCAGCTGATGGCAGCTATCTACCAAAAAAAAAAAAAAGGCAAAGAAAGCATGACAATATAACAAGATAGTTGATATCTCAATTTTTTAAAAAATTAGATTGTTGAAAATTGAATAAATATGTTTTCCTATTAAATTTACTTGTAGTCTTTACTGTTAAATATATAACTATATGAGTAACTCCATCTATATATCTATATACACCTACACCATGTACACCATCCAATTAAAATAGTACATAATGTTAAATGGTATTTATTCTTAAAATCTTCTTTCTGGACAAGTAAAAACCAAGAAAAGGTCTCTTTGGTAAAACAGTTCTTGATCGTGTTTCTTGATGTGTAACTGAACATTGAATGTCACAAGGAAAAAGAAAACTAGTAACAGAACTGCTTAATATCATTCCTGTGGTAACTTCCTCAAAGGCAGAACAACCAGGAGTTAACTGGTGACAGGGAGTCAGCGTCATCTCAGTGTTTTTCACTCTAAGCACACACCTTCATCTTACTACGTCCTCCTACACCATATTACAGCTCTCCAGGTGGTGAGCAGTCAAGACATGGGCCTGAGGAGGGTGATGTCTGAACACCTGTTCCACCAAATGCCTCCCTTTCTAAAGACCATGTAAGCCAATGCACATACAGACTCCTGGCAGCAAAGACTGGAAGGTGGTGTCCACCTTTGTAGTCATGCTGCAGAGGAAGTGAAGTCCTCTGAGCTGGGTTTCCTTCCTTCCCAGTGCAGACTGGCTGTGCTCCAGGCTCTGCAAGTGGGCAGGATCTGCCTCCTACCTCCCCCCACTCCTGCCCTTCTCTAGCTGGTAGTCAGTAGTTCCCCTGGCCCTACTGACTGGGAGTTTGATCCTTACCTTGCTTCCTACATCGTTAACCAAATCCTGCTCTGCAGAAGCACTGTATCGTTGATAAGTCTTGTCTTTACACAAGGGCATGCCTGCCTTGGTTAGAAAGCTGCCCTCCAGGCTGAGAACATGATACTTTGAATCCCATGTGCATACATAAACGTATCTCAGAAACTGGAAACTGCTGTGATATTATCTGAAGCTTAGGGTTTGCTGCTTGTTGGCTTTTAGCAGGTTTTGTTTAACATTAAAGGACAATGAGTTACCATTTTCAGGAGCCTTTTCCTCACAACAGGCTCTAAGGCTTTGCGTCATTTATGTGGACCACATAAATGGTCAAGATCAAGAAATCAAGAAAGATGATTTTCTTTTCTCCGAGTACAATTATTTTAATTTCAAAAATATTTATCTTAATATATTTTTGTCCTTCAGAATCCACTCACCCAAAAATTAATAGCCTCTAGCCTATGTGATCTATTTCTTTCTGCCCTGGCAGTAAAAGATCATCATTTTTTCAGCCTCCTTTCCCTGTTAAAGCCAAATGAAAAATTAAAACACTATGACTTTTTAAGAGTCCCACCATCATACATGGGGTCTTTCACATTCATTTCCAGGTATAAATTGTTTCATATCATTCTAGTAAGAGCAAAAGAGAAGAAGTGGAAAAACAAGAACTGAGGCCTGGGGAGAGAGAGCAGTTTTAGCATATACAAAAAGGGATAAGAAGATATACAAAAAGGATCAAGAAGGTGCCTAAGAAGGGAAAACTGAGGAGCAGGAAGAGAAATACGGTGATTTTTGAAAACTTCTGTCAATTTGGTGTTATGCTGTGATGTTTTCCCAATGCTCCACTGTCTGGAGTTGGATGGTTATACAAACTTCATATCTGTGTGGCTTAGGGGAGAAAAACTTATTCCAAATCTATGAGGTATGTATGAATAACAGTAATTATTCTAAATAAATTTCTAGTTTTTTCATATTTATTTATTTAGATGTAGAAGAAAAGAATGCAAAAATGGACAGTAAAGCAGACCCATATAACCTTTCCTAAGTGCTGTCCTGCTGACGATGTAGGAACAGCTAAACAACACCAGCCACCTGGATAATAGGAGAAGAAGAAGAAAACATTAAAGCAAAAATATTGTGGTCCTAAGCCAGCCAGAGCTGAGATTAGTGTGTATGTGAAAAGAATCGCAAGGTCAAGCTGGAAAGCTGCTTGAAGCATGATTGTTTTGTGTGGCTGAAGGCGGCTATGGGAGTGTCTGTGTGGTATGTGTGCAGATAAGTAAATCCTGGCCTGGCTTGATAGCTCAGACCATTATTCTGTATATAAATGGAGTAATAAAGTTACAAGAGAGTTCTGCCTGGACAAAGTCTGTCTCCCATGGATTCATTCACCGCAAAGGGTTCTGAGTGAGGAATTTTCACTGCGTGACGTCACTGGAAATACTGACAGCAAGATTGATTCCCAATGTCAGTGTTAGATTTTTAATTTGGTAGCTAAGCCTGGCTCCACTTAATTAGTTTGCTGTATCAATAAATGTCACTAACAACCCAGGCCTCTAGATTGTTTATTTTTCCAATAAGCTATTTTGCTAATTATGCTATTTCCTATGCAGAAAAACCTAAAAAATGCATGTGAAAACAAACCAAACAGGCATGCTTATCATGATCAAAAGTGCACAAACCTGCACGAAGTTTTTCACAGATTAACTACTTTCTTACGAAACTCCATCTGGTAGAGTCATAACCAGTGGTATCCAATATGCAGGGTTTTTTCTGTTCAGTCAACCATCCACATGCTTGCCTTTATACAAATACTTAAGCTTTATTTGATGAAAAGGTAAATATAAGAATTGATAATATATATTCTCATACTGGGGCCATCACCCTTTTTCTCATGGCTGAGTTAATTTGTAATGTTTTTGGTTAACTGACACAAAAATTTACTTTGTGTGGGTGTAAAAGTCTGCTACATGTGTGCTTATTTATATCACATTTTGGGACAAAAATATAAAATTATTAAATCATTAGCACAGTCTTATTTGTAGAAATTAATCTGAGAAAAATTGAATAAATTGCAGTGCTACTTTTAATCAAAACAAAGTATTTGTCAGTACCTAAATATAAACATTTTCTTGGAGATTAATCTCGATTTATGTCCTAATTACTGTGCTGTGCCACAGTTGTCTCCTGTCTTCATTACTCTTACTTCATCCAGCTCCCTATCTAGGCAGCACTTCACTGTTTCACAGCTGTGAGTTTACAGAACCTCGCCAAGCATAGTTTTACCACTGCAGAACCCACACCAGATGTTATTGTGTATGAGACAAACTTTTATCAGCCCTGTGAAGGCAGACCAGCCTAAGGTAAGTTCTGCAGTGATGATTTAAAAGACCTTGTATGCATGGGGAAAACTGGTGTTGCTCATCGGTGTGAATGCCAAAAGGCTGGGGATCATACAGCTGTCATCCTACTTGGCTTGCCAGCCTACAGTGAATAGCTCTGGACTGTGAAACCATGTTATGTCTCTTTTGCCTAAAACAGGTCCAGAACAATTCAGTTCCATAGGTTTGCATTTCACTATGCAGGCAGAACCCAGAGGATCTGCTACGAGTGAGGAGGCAAAAAAATCCTTCAGCTATGCCAGCAAGACTGCCAATCTTTTTGGAAGGTACTCAACAGCTCCCTCCTGCTTGAAAGAGTGTAGCTGGTCCCCACAGAACTTCTTTTAGCAGTATGCCGAGTCTTGTTGGCCAGACTAAGTCCTGATCCCCCACCAGTCACAGTGGGCACGGGACTGATCTTGGGGTGGGGTGAAGCTCCTGCTGCCACTGCCTAAAGCAGAGTACTGAGACTCTCGTGTCAGGGGAGCCAGGCTGATGGTCATGTTCTTACTGAATGCCTGCCACTCCAGGCCTTTCCTGCCATGTGAGGCAAGAAGTAAGGAGAACAAAAA